>CM053030.1:305868355-306238355 GCA_028564925.1 Lithobates sylvaticus | reverse complement strand
CTCAAGGTAATAGCCAAACCAGCTCTGGTTCTTCTTCCCAAATTTCCACTTCCTATTCCCCACCACACACCTCTTTTTATCAGGATTTGTAACAAGGTTTTGATGTTACAACCCCAGATATATCTGTACCCACATTTTTCTTGACCTGCTGAAGCAGTATTGAGCGATGGAGAGATAGATAGATAGATAGATAGATAGATAGATAGATAGATAGATAGATAGATAGATATCTCTCTCTCTCTCTCTCTCCGGTCAAGAAAAATGTGGGTACAGATATATCTGTACCCACATTTTTCTTGACCTGCTGAAGCAGTATTGAGCGATGGAGAGATAGATAGATATCTCTCTCTCTCTCTCTCTCTCTCTCTCTCTCTCCGGTCAATAAAAATGTGGCTACAGAAATATCTGTACCCACATTTTTCTTGACCTGCTGAAGCAGTATTGAGCGATGGAGAGATAGATAGATAGATAGATAGATAGATAGATAGATAGATAGATAGATAGATAGATAGATATCTCTCTCTCTCTCTCTCTCTCTCTCTCTCTCTCTCTCCGGTCAAGAAAAATGTGGGTACAGATATATCTGTACCCACATTTTTCTTGACCTGCTGAAGCAGTATTGAGCGATGGAGAGATAGATAGATAGATAGATAGATAGATAGATAGATAGATAGATAGATATCTCTCTCTCTCTCTCTCTCTCTCTCTCTCCTGTCAAGAAAAATGTGGGTACAGATATATCCAACTCAGCATTCTCAAGACTGAGCTGCAAAGGTGTTTGAAAAACACGCCATTTACTAGACAGTATTCCAAATGTACATTCTATGAGACGTCTTGCCAGGCTCAACCGACAATTAAATATCCTCTTCTTGTCGTCAAGATTATTTCTGGCATACGGCCTAAGAAGATGTTGAGATAGGGCAAACGCCTCATCTGCGACAAGGACGAAAGGTAGGTCTGGTCCTTCAGTTCCAGGCAGAGGCCGATCAAATGGTATGTTGAATCGCCCTTGTCGCAGTCTTCGACCCATTAATGACTCACGAAAAACTCTTGAATCAGAGCTGCTGCCATATGCCCCAATGTCCACAGCAATAAACTTATAATCGCTATCGCAGATAGCCATGAGGTCCAAAAAAAAATATTTTTTATAATTATGGAATCGAGACCCAGAACCTGGAGGTTTTTGGATACGGATATGTTTTCCGTCTTGTGCCCCGATACAGTTAGGAAAGTTGGCTTGATTCCAAAACCCTTCTGCGATTCTTTGCCACATGTTGTTTACCTCTGGTGACGACATCACTGATGGACACAGCTCTTCCCATATGGCTAGGCATGTTTCATGAACTATCTCTGAAATAGTTGAAATGCCCAGTAGAAAGTAATGATTGAGAGATAGATATCTCTCTCTCTCTCTCTCTCTCTCTCTCTCTCTCTCTCTCAATACTACTTCAGCATGTCAATAAAAATGTGGGTACAGATATATCTGTACCCACATTTTTCTTGACCTGCTGAAGCAGTATTGAGCAATGGAGAGATAGATAGATAGATAGATAGATAGATAGATAGATAGATCTCTCTCTCTCTCTCTCTCAATACTACTTCAGCATGTCAATAAAAATGTGGGTACAGATATATCTGTACCCACATTTTTCTTGACCTGCTGAAGCAGTATTGAGCGATAAAGAGATAGATAGATATATATCTATATTGTGTAAAAATCTCTCTTTTATTTTATTTTTTTACTATTATTATTATTAAAATTATTTCTTTATTTTTAGTATTGAAGCAATATATATTCTATTTCCATGTAGTGAAAACTATGTTTTTTTTCTAACAAAACATAGCGCCACGTTCCATTTTGCAGTGCTGCTTTTTATGGTTTTTATGTTAAACTACAATTGTTTGCAATGGTTGGCATATTTTATGCTATGTTATGTATGTTATGCTTTGTTCTTACTTTGATAAAGACTATAAGCAGTTATTAATCAAAAAAAAAAGCCATGAGGACCAAAAAAAAAATATTTTTTATAATTATGGAATCGAGACCCAGAACCAGGAGGTTTTTGAATATGGATATGTTTTCCGTCTAGTGCCCCGATACAATTGGGAAAGTTGGCTCGATTCCAAAACCCTTCTGCGATTCTTTGCCACATGTTTACCTCTGGTGACGGCATCACTGATGGACACAGCTCTTCCCATATGGCTAGGCATGTTTCATGAACTATCTCTGAAATAGTTGAAATGCCCAGTAGAAAGTAATGATTGAGAGATGTGTAGGACTGGCCAGTTGCAAGAAACCTAGAAAAAAAAAAATATCAGTAAAAAAGATTTATATTGCCACATAAATTGAGAAGAAGAAGTAGAAGATATTTATTATATATACATACTGTATACACACATTAGACCAGGGGTAGGCAATAGAACAGTTATTATTGAATGACTTCTTACCTCAAGGTCACTAGGAGACGTTCATCTGCAGGCACACATCTTCTCATATTGGTATGTCGGCGCTCCAGTCGTGGGTGCAGCTGGGCCAGTAAGAAGTCAAATGTGGGTACGGTCATCCTGGTAAAGTTAAAGAACTTTGTTGGATACTGACATAGATGTGCATAGTGCAAAGCCACAAATCCTTCCGAAGGCCGCTTCAATAGCATGGGGTGGGTCCAAAATCGACGTGTCCTAGGCATAATCGGCTTTTTCTTCCTCTCCATGCTCCTCATGTACGCAAATAGGACAAATACTGTCACGCTGTCCCAAAAATTACTGGAATCCATTGCTCGATGCTGCTAGCACACACAGGCACAAGGACAAAGGAAGCACACAGCAAGGGGAACTCACTCACTGTAACTGCAATGCAGCATGGGAGGAGCAATGCCTTCTGGGTAATTTTCTTAAAGGCACAGGCACACATATAACTACTGTAAACGGACCAAAACGTATCCGAAAACGGATGAAAAAACGGACGTAAACGTGCACACTTACGGATGTAAGCAGATGTTAACGGAACAAAAAACGGATGAAAACGGACATTAACGGAACGGATGACGGATAAAAACGGATGAGACAACGGATAAGAACTGATACGTTTTTGACGTGCCTAAACTGACTGCGTCCGTGTGAAAGGGGCCTAGCTGGCCGTGGGAGGCTCCTGAGAGGGCGAGGCCTTAGGCCATCGCCTAATTTGCCTAATTAGAGAGCCGCCTCTGCCATAGCAGACCTGAAGGGCCTGGTTATTGAATTTGGGGGGACCCCCACGCTTTTTTTTTCTTTTTTTATCAATGACTTTTTTTTTTATGAATGGCTTTCAATGAATGACTGTTCTCTGTGTTATGGGAGCCGTCAATACATTAGCCGCGAGTCATTTTAAATAGCTTTTTTTCCTGAAAAAATGACACTTTTTGCAGGGACAGTTCTAAGCACAGGAAACATGCCCCCCGTCACAGGCATACTATAGACACCCCCCAGATGTGATACTGCAATGCTGTACTAACAGCACGCACACACAAATCCCCAGAATCATAGCACTTAATGTCAGCAGTCAGCAGCACATAACACAACACTGACAACACAACACAATATGCGAGGCCGCCGCCGCGGCGGCCTTTTATAATGCGGGGCGTGTACTAAACCCCCTGAGCTATGATTGGCCACAGGCATCCTACATGCGGGTCACAGTGCATGCTTGGCCAATCATCAGCCAGCAATGCACTGCAACTGGCGCAGTGCATTGCGGGCCGCTCGCATCACACAAATTTGATGCGAGCGGCCAAAATAATTCTGGGCTCGCCGAGCAGGCGAACGCCCTCTGTTCGATTCGAACATGGGTTCGAATCGAACACCGGGCCCATCCCTATTAACAATATAATGATTCAGACACACCATGATAGCCCATGGAAAGATTACCTGTTCTGTGCAACACCCTTCCCAGATTGGCTCTAAGGGGGGGGGGGGGGGGAGGCACCATACTGACAGGTGGACACCAATCCATTCCCAGGCAGCCGCCTGGATCTCCCAGCCACTGCTACAGTGGGCCAGAAGTTACCCCAATATCATCTCGCTGCTCCCTGCCGACTGAAAGCCGCATCCAGCCACAGGAAACAGACAAGGAGCCATCTTGGAAGGGGCAGCCCTGACCACAAAAAAAAAAAAACTTCCAGCATCTTTGCAAGAGAAACCAACATATCCAAAGCCAAACTACCAAAATGTGTGTGTGTGTAGGGCCACAACTCACCCGGGAGGAGAGACTGGATCAGTCCCAACTAACCACAAGACAGAACTGTTTTACCTACATCCAGAGACCAGTGTTCCAGCCCCCCAGTATCTGGACCTCATATGGAAGCTTGTTGTGGAAATTATATTGTATAAAACTTATGTGGACATTTTAGTTCTGCAACAGCTGGAGGCCACCAGTTTGAGACCCCTGTTCTAGGATGTGTGTTTTTATAGATTGTCATCTGTCTCCCTGTGTCTGATTTAATCGAGGAGCGCTCTAGCAGAGCGCACTTGGGTTAAATCAAGACCAGTGGTAAAAACGGTCAGTATGAAAACCTTCTTATGGGATTTGAGACGTGTTCTCTGTGTCTGTGGATGTTTGTCGGTTTGTAGGTACCAAGCGCAATGCTCTGGGCTTCTTGCCTTCAAATGACTATGCGCATTAGAGAAGTGAAGTCCGCATAACGAGAGAAACATATTATTTTATCTCTGTGCGGCTACGTTATTCCTTTTGGATACATATCTGCTTTAATAAGAGGACATTGGTATCAGCCTTGTTAATATACTCATACCGTATATTAACAACACCAGTAGCAATGTCTCCGCAGATTGTCTTAAGCCTGTAAGAACCAGTAGAATTAGCTTACTAGATACTGTTTAATTTGAACAGTATTGACTGGGCTGCATGCTGACTAAAAGGGGGTGTGTGCACTTCCTCCCATGAGTGCCCTCCCCTTTACTGCATGTCACTTCCTGTGATGTCATTTTGTATTGAGGAAGTGCTCGGCTGTTGGGGGCAGGCACTTCCTGTTTGTGAAAGCTTTTGTGATAATAAAAGGCCATGCTGGCTAGTGTGGCCAAGGATTGCTGACTGACCATGCTGAGATGAGGATCTAAGAAATCTGTCTGCAGACAGCCAAATTTCGCTAACAGCGATGGTGAGCCAAAATAGGAGTGAACAGGGCCTCTTAAACATCGGATCAGCAGGGGAAGAGAATGGGTCCATGGTCCGATGTGCTGGGAAGGTCTTGTCTTTTTGAGATAATGCTGGAAGTTTGATCGTGTGTGTGTGTATGTATGTGTGAGTGTGTGTGTGTGTGTGTGTGTGTATGTGTGTGTGTGAGTAAGTGTACGAGCTATGTATAAGATGTTTAACTGAATAGATTGAAGTTGTGTAAGTAACTGAAACTGTATATTGGGTATAATTTGTCAGTATAAACAGAGGCGGCTCTCTAATTAGGCAAATTAGGCGATGGCCTAAGGCCTCGCCCTCTCAGGGGCCTCCCACGGCCAGCTAGTTTACCTAATTAGAGAGCCGCCTCTTCCAGCAGCAAAGTTCTTTGTCCTCTCCCTGCTACAGGGAGAGATACAGGCTGCGAGTGAAAGTTACTCTGTGATCGGAGCTCACATACAGCTCCGGATCACAGACAGGGAGAGCCGCTCAGCAGAGCCTGACAGATATCCCCCCTCCCCCTGCTGCCCTCACAGCCAGACAGGAGAGGAGAGATCTGCTTCTGCTCCTCCTCCAGCCCTCTCCTCCTGTGTCTGCCCCGCCCACTCTCCTCGGCAGTGTTCTCTGCTCTGCCTCAGAGAAGAAGATGTGTGGGCGGGAAGATTCATGCTAAAGCCCAACAAACAGAAGAGGAAAAGGACAGTCTGATCCATCCAGCCCCTCCTGCCTCCCAGTGAGTACACTGATGTGTAGGGGATGTCCTTCCTTCCCTTCTTCCTCCATCCCCCCTTGCTTTCTCTCTTTCCTTACTTCTTTCTTTCCTTCCATCTTTTCCTTCTCTCTTTCCTTTCTTTCTTTCCTTCCACCTTTCCTTCCTTTTTCTTTCTTTTTTTTTTTTTTCTTTCTTCTTTCTCTCTTTCTTTCCTTCCATCTATTCTATTCTATTCTCTTTCCTTCTCTTTCCTTCTTTTTTTCCTTCCACCTTTGCTTCCTTTCTCTTTCTTTTTCTTTCTTTCCTTCTTTCCTTTCTTTCTTTCTTTCTATTTTTCCTTCTCTCTTACTTTCTTTCTTTCCTAGCATCTTTCCTTTCTTTCTTTCTTTCCTAGCATCTTTCCTTTCTTTCTTTTTTTCCTTCCACCTTTCCTTCCTTTCTTTTTCTTTCTTTCTTCTTTTCTTTCTTTCTTTCTTTTCTTTCTTTTCTTTCTTTCTTTCTTTCTTTTTTTCTTTCTTTCTTTCTTTCTTTTCTTTCTTTCTCTTTCCACCTTTCCTTCCACCTTTCCTTCCTCTTTCTTTCTTTCTTTCCTTCCATCTTTTCTTTCTTTATTTCCTTCTCTCTTTCTTTCCTTCTCTTTCTTTCCCTTCTCTCTTTCTTTCGTTTCTTTCTTTCCTTCTACCTTTCCTTCCTCTTTCTTTCTTTCTTTCCTTCCATCTTTTCTTTCTTTCATTCTCTCTTTCTTTCCTTCTGTTTCTTTCTTTCTTTCCTTCTCTCTTTCTTTCTTTCCTACCATCTTTCCTTCTTTCTTTCTGTCTTTCCTTCCATCTTTTCTTTCCTTATCTATTTCTTTCCTTCTCTTTCTTTTCTTTCTTTCTTACATCTTTCTTTATTTCCATCTTTCTTTCTTTCTTCTTCTTTCTTCCTTCCTTTCTCTATTTCTTTCTTTCTTTTTCTTTTTTCTTTCTTTCTTTATTTCTTTCTTTCTTTCTTTATTTCTTTCTTTTCCTTCTCTCTTTCTTTCTTTCCTACCACCTTTCTTTCTTTCTTTCTTTCCTTCCATATTTTCTTTCCTTATCTATTTCTTTCCTTATCTATTTCTTTCCTTCTCTTTCTTTCTTTCCTTACTCTTTCTTTCTTTCTTTCTTTCTTTCGTTCTTTCTTTTTCTTTTTTTTTTTCTTTCTTTCTTTCTTTCTTTCTTTCTTTCTTTCTTTCCTTCCTTTCTTTCTTTCTTTTCTTTCTTTCTTTCTTTTCGTCTCTCTTTCTTTCTTTCTTTCTTTCTTTTCTTTCTTTTTTTTTTTTTTCTTTCCTTCCATCTTGTCTTTCTTTCCTTATTTCTCGTTCTTTCTTTCTTTCCTTCCATCTTTCCTTTCTTTCTTTCCTTCTCTCTTTCTTTCTTTCCATCTTTTCTTTCTTTCCTACCATTTTTCCTTTCTTTCTTTCCTTCCACCTTTCCTTCCTTTTTCTTTTCTTTCTTTCTTTCTTTCTTTCTTTCCTTACATCTTTCTTTCATTCTCTCTTTCCTTAATTTCTTTCTTTCTTTCTTTCCTTTCTTTCTTTCTTTCTTTCTTTCTTCCACCTTTCCTTTCTTTCTTCCCGTCCACCTTTCCTTCCTTTCTCTTTCTTTCTTTCCTTCTATCTTTCCTTCTTTCTCTTTCTTTCTTTCATATTTTCTTTCTTTCTTTCCTTCCACCTTTTCTTTCTTTCTCTTTATTTTTCTTTCTTTGTTTCTTTCCTTCCATCTTTCCTTTCTTTCCTTCCATCTTTCTTTCTTTCCATCTTTCCTTTCTTTCCTTCTCTCTTTCTTTCTTTCCTACCATCTTTCCTTTTTTTCTTTCTTTCCTTCCATCTTTCCTTTTTTTCTTTCTTTCTTCTTTTCCTTCCTTTCTTCTCTTTCCTTCTCTTTCTTTCTTTCCTACCATCTTTCTTTCTTTCTTTCTTTCTTTCTTTCTTTCTTTCTTTTTTTCTGTCCTTCCTTCCTTTCTTTCTTTCCATCTATTCTTTCTTTCTTTTTTTCTTTCCTTCTCACTTTCTCTTTCATTTCTTTATTTCCTACCATCTTTCCTTTCTTTCTTTCTTTCTGTCTTCCTTTCTTTCCTTCCACTTTTCCTTCCTTTATTTCCTTCCATATTTTCTATCTTTCCTTCTCTTTCTTTTGTTTCTTTTTCTTTCTTTCCTTCCTTTCTTTTTATTTCTTACACCTTTCCTTCCTTTCTTTCCTTCCACCTTTTCTTTCTTTCCATCATTCCTTTCTTTCTTTCCATCTTTCCACCTTTTCTTCCTCTATCTTTCTTTCCTACCATCTTTCCTTTCTTTCTTTCTTTCCTTCCACCTTTCCTTCCTTTCTCTTACTTTCTTTCTTTCTTTCTCTCTTTCCTTAATTTCTTTCTTTCTTTCCTTCAATCTTTCCTTCTTTCCATCTTCCCTTTCTTTCTTTCTCTTTCTTTCTTTCCGTCCACCTTTCCTTCCTTTCTCTTTCTTTCTTTCATATTTTCTTTCTTTTTTTCCTTCCACCTTTCCTTTCTTTCTTTCTCTTTATTTTTCTTTCTTTGTTTCTTTCCTTCCATCTTTTCTTTCTTTCTTTCTTTCTTTCGTTCTTTCTTTCTTTCTTTCTTTCTTTCTTTCTTTCTTTCTTTTCTTTCTTTCTTTCTTTCTTTCTTTCCGTTCTTTCCTTCCACCTTTCCTTCTTTTCTTTCTTTCCTTCTCTCTTATTTTCTTTCCTACCATCTATTCTTTATTTCTTTCCTTCTCACTTTCTCTCTTTCCTTTCTTTCTTTCTTTCTTTCTTACCATATTTCCTTTCTTTCTTTCTTTCCTTTTCTCTTTTCTTTCTTTCCTCCTTTCTTTCTATCTTTCCTTCTCTTTCTTTCTTTTGTTTCTCTTTCTTTCCTTCCTTTCTTTCTTTCTTTCTTTTCTTTCCACCTTTCCTTCCTTTCTTTCTCTTTCCCTTCTCTTTCTTTCTTTCCTACCATCTTTCCTTTCTTTCTTTTTTTCTTTCCTTCTTCTTTCCTTCCATCTTGTCTTTCTTTCCTTATTTCTCTTTCATTCTTTCCTTTATTTCTTTCCTTCTCTCTTTCTTTCTTTCCTTCCATCTTTTCTTTCTTTCCATCTTTCCTTCTTTCTTTCCATGTTTTCTTTCTTTCTTTCTTTCTTTCCCTTTCTTTCTTTCTTTCTTTCTTTCCTTATTTTCTTTTCTTTCTTTCCATCTTGTCTTTCTTTCCTTATTTCTCTTTATTTCTTTCTTTCTTTCTTTTCTTTTTTTCTTTCTTTCTTTCTTTCTTTCCTTCTTTTTTTCTTTTTTTTTTTTTTCTTTTTTTCTTTCTTTCTTTATTTATTTCTTTTTTCTTTTCTTTCTTTCTTCTTTTTCTTTTTTCCTTCTTTCTTTTCCTTCTTTCTTTCTTTCTCTCTTTTTCTTCTTTTTCTTCTTTCCTTCTTTTCTTTTTTCTTTCTTTCTTTCTTCTTTCTTTCTTTCTCTCTCTTTCCTTCTTTCTTTCTTTCTCTCTTTCCTTCCTTCTCTCTTTCCTTCTTTCTTTCTTTCTCTCTTTCCTTCCTTCTCTCTTTCCTTCTTTCTTTCTTTCTTTCCTTCTTCTTCTTTTTTTTTTTCTTTCTTTCCTTACTTCTTTCTTTCTTTTTTTCTTTCTTTCTTTCTTTCTTCTTTCCTTCTTTCTTTTCCTTCTTTCTCTTTTCTTCTTTCTTTCCTTCTCTCTTTCCTTCTTTCTTTCTCTTTCTTTCCTTCTTTCTTTCTTTCTTTCTTTTTCCTTCTTTTCTTTCTTTCCTTCCATCTTTTCTTTCTTTCCATATTTCTTTCCTTCCATCTTTCTTTCTTTCTTTCTTTCTTTCTTTCTTTCTTTCTTTCTTTCTCTCTTTCTTTCTCTCTTTCTTTCTTTCCTTCCATCTTTCCATATTTCTTTCCTTCCTTCTTTCTTTCTTTCTTTCTTTCTTTCTTCTTTCCTTCTCTCTTTCTTTCTTTCCTTCCATCTTTCCATATTTCTTTCTTTCTTTCTTTCTTTCTTTCTTTCTTTCTTTCTTTCTTTCTTTTCTTTCTTTCTTTCTTTCTTTCTTTCTTTCTTTCCTTCTCTTTCTGTGACAGCCTGCCCCCTGCACTGTACTGTGTCCACTTACCTGCCCCCTGTACTGTTCCCTCCTGCGCCCTGTACTGGGGGCGCTGGCGGTAAAGCGGCGCTATATTTAGCGCCTATTTACCGTCGTTTTAGCGGTGCATTTTGGCCCCTAGCGGGGCGGTTTTACCCCCCGCGGGCGGACGAAAAAGGGTTAATACCGCCCGCAAACCGCCGCTGCAGCGGGCGGGTTTGGAGCGCTGCCCCATTGTTTTCAATGGGAAGGGGCGCTATAGGAGCGGTAAATATACCGCTCCTACAGCGCACCAAAGATGCGGCTTGCAGAACATTTTTCAGCGTCCTGCAAGCGCACCGCTTCAGTGTGAAAGCCCTCTGGCTTTCACACTGAAGACACAGCAACAGCTGTTTCGGGTCGGTTTGCAGGCGCTATTTTTAGCGCAATAGTGCCTGCAAACCGCCCCAGTGTGAAAGGGGCCTTATGGGAGTGAGTGGGGCCTCATGTCTAAGTTTTGCCTAAGGCCTCACAAAGTCTAGAGCCGCCACTGAGTATAAATGTGGCATTTTAGGTGCATCTTACAATGTGGCTGGCTGAGCAGTTTATAAGTAAATTGCTTGGCTACGCCCTGTGGGAGGGGATCTCTGATGTGCTGAACAAACATCACTGTATTTCTCAATGGTTTGTCTGTGAAACTGAGGCCACAGTGAGTATATGAATTTTAAGTGGGGACAAGAAGTGCATGTTTTAAGATGTGTTTTTTTTCATGTAACTAACACTTTTAAATGTGAGTTAGCCTAAATGAAGTGTTTTCTGACACTCCATCTTCTATTAATACAAATAATCTTTCTGTGTGTTTCAAAAAATTAGGATGTCTTTGAAAAAAAGATTAAAGCATGGTGGGATATTGCTAAATTTGAGCAGTACACTAAGTGCAAATTGATCCCAAGAAGACTTCAATGGGATCTCCCACCCAACGATGGGCTTACTGATGATGAATCGATGCAAGAATGGCAGAATTTCTTTTTTCAAAAGGGTCAGGATTTACTTGATCTTCTCATCAGAAAACATAGGAAAATTAAGCTTTTAGACAAACAAATTGCTGACCTTAAAAATAAAATTGAACCCTTTAAAGAGTCACCAGACTTTCCAAAACTGTCAGGTGAATTAAAAAACAAAATGATCAAATGGGATAAAGAAGTACAGGAGAAAAAGAAAACTAAATATATTAGAGATTCTGGTGATTTTTCAAAAGGGGAAATATTCAAATGGCAGTCCAAGACTTCCAATATGGAGTCTGTGCCTCTCAATATTCCCCCCAATCGTATTTTACCTATCCCAGCTATGTCTACCCCAGTAAATTCAGGAGCTTCAACAGGTAGAGGATCCCCTAATAGAGGAGGGGGTTGTCCCAATAATAACAGGAGTACACATACACCCATTAACCCTCAGCATAAAGAACAGGGATATTGGAGGGATCATGGAGATACTCATAGACCCACTAGGGGAGGAACCCCTAGTCGAGGGAATTCCCATTATGGTAATTATGGCCAAAATTGGAGGGAGAATGACTATGTTGGGGCCAATGAACCCTATTATGATCGATCTCCCGTCCCCATTCAAAACCGCTTTGCACCATTATCTCAGGAAGAAAAAACACAATCTGAAGGTTTTTTAGGCCCGCGCCAATTACATTGGCAAGACCCATGGGGACAAACACCCACAGGGAACAGACAGGGGGGCAAAAGAAGGGAAAGAGAGGAAGAAGAGCAGGAAGAAGAGTTCAAAAGACAAAAACTGTAATTGGGGCCGGTATTTACAACATTAGTGATTCTGTCCTTTCAGAAGACGAACTTAAGGTCCTTGACTTACATTAGTCTTCAGAAATTCGTTAGAACTCTGAACATTAAACGATACTGTTAGTTTAGTTACACGAGAGGGGGTCACCCACGGTACACACTCTAATTTGGCCAACAAGTCTGTTTTCAATCCACCTAAAAACGACCACAGACACATAGAGGTCTTTAAGAACATGGTCTCCAGTGATCTGGAGTCAATGAAAATTAAGAAGGTGAGAGATCCTCATTTTCTTAAATTGGGCATAGCCACCCTAGAGAAGAATAAAAACGTTGTGGTCCGTCCGGCGGATAAAGGCGGTGGCCTTGTTGTTATGAATAAATCCTTCTATAAAGAAGAAATGGATAGATTATTATCTGACCGAACCACTTACCAGATTTTAGAAAGTGATACAGTTTTCACTTACAAAAGTGAGTTACAAATTCTTGTACAATCAGGAAAGACTAGTGGTGTTCTCAACAAGAAGGAATCTCTATATTTAGATCCCAGTGCATGTAGAAGGCCTATAATATATTTTCTACCTAAAGTGCACAAGGATGCACAGAGGCCCCCGGCAAGACCCATTGTTAATGGGATCGATTCAGTCACCGCCCGGTTTGGCCAATACATCGATTTCTTCCTCAAACCGTTGGTCACTACCACCACTGCGTTTCTAAAAGACACGAAACATGCCATCCAAGTAATTGAATCCACGCCTGCTAGTGACAATAGCATACTTGTGACAGCAGACGTGGGTTCTCTGTACACTATCATCGGCCATCAGGATGCCATTCAGTCGGTTAAATGGGCCCTTGATGGATCCAATTTATCCATTATTCATAAGAATTTTCTTTTGGAAGCTCTTGAGTTTTGTTTAACTAAGAATTATTTCTGGTATGACCAAAAATATTTCTTACAAATACTTGGTGTTGCCATGGGTGCTCGCTTCGCCCCGAGCGTAGCAAACCTATTTATGGCCTTATGGGAGGAGGAGACCATCTTCCATAATAGGCCATTAGAATTGAAACAATATTACAGGTATATTGATGATCTTATCATCATATGGGAAGGTAACATGACCAGTCTCCAATTGTTTATGTCTAAACTTAATGGGAACACCAAAAACATCAAATTGTCCTGGAATGCTGATGCTGATGCTGCTCGCATAACATTCCTTGACTTAAATTTTTTTAAGGAAGGTTCATCTTTTAAAACTAAAAATTATTTTAAGACGACAGATAGAAATGGGTTCATACCCTTGGATAGTTGCCACCACCATTCCTGGTTTTGCAACATACCAAGGGGACAGTTCATACATCTTAGACAGAACTGTTCCATTATAGCTGATTTTTTCGCTCATTCGGATATATTGGTTGAGCGTTTTACGTTGGTGATACTATCACCAGTGAGATCCATAATATTGGAAATATGGATCGAGCTGCTATGGTGTTAGACTCTCAGCATTAAAAAAAACACAGAAAGTTGGATCTGAGTTTAGAATTATTCTCGACTACAATATCCAGCATAAAAAATTTGAGAAGATAGTAATGAAACACTGGGATATTCTTAAGAAATATAGAATTTTAGGAAAGGTATTACCTCCACGCCCCAGATTTATTTACAAGAAGGCACCAACTTTAACTAGTAGCCGAACGCCCACTGTCAATTGACGGCGGAGCGGTGCGGCTCTTGTAGCGGGATGCCGTCATATGACGTCGTCTACATTTTGGCCACTAGGGGACCCGCGATTACCCAGTAACTGAGCAGGACGTGGATCTGTGTATGTAAACCCACAGATCCACGTCCTGTCAATGGAGAGGAGACCGATGGTGTGTCCCTTGTACATAGGGACACCGATCGGTCCCCTCCCCCAGTCAGTCCCCTCCCCCCACAGTTAGAATCACTAACATAGGGAACATATTAACCCCTGCAGCGCCCCCTAGTGTTAACCCCTTCCCTGACAGTCACATTTATACAGTAATCAATGCATTTTTATAGCACAGAGCGCTGTATAAATGTGAATGGTCCCAAAAATGTGTCAAAATGGTCCGATATGTCCGCCGCAATGTCGCAGTCATGATAAAAATCGCAGATCGCCGCCATTACTAGTAAAAAAAAAAATAATAATAAAAATGCTATAAATCTATCCCCTATTTTGTAGACGCTATAACTTTTGCGCAAACCAATCAATATACGCTTATTGCGATTTTTTTTTTTACCAAAAATATGTAGAAGAATACGTATCGGCCTAAACTGAGGAAAAAATTTGTTTAAAAAAAAAAAGTAAAAAATATTATGTTTTTTCAAACTTGTCCCTCTTCTTTTGTTTATAGCGCAAGAAATAAAAACCACAGAGGCGATCAAATACCACCAAAATAAAGCTCTATCTGTGGGGAAAAAATGATAAAAAAATTATTTGAGTACAGCTTTGCATGACCGCGCAATTGTCATTCAAAATGCGACAGCGCTGAAAGCTGAAAAATGGCTTGGTCAGGAAGGAGTTGTTCGTGCCTGGTAGGCAAGTGGTTAAGGGATGTCTTAGCCCCTAGTGTTGTAGATCCCCCCAACTTGAAAGAAAATAAGATTTTCTCTTTTTAGACTGGCTTTTATGCTTGTGGTTGTTGTCCTCCCTGCAGACAATGTAAGCATAATGTCAAGAGGAGGAAAGATTTTTCTGCTTTCACCACTGGAGTTACATATCCAATCAAAAGTTTGATCACCTGTAACACCATTGGTGTAGTATATGTTCTTGAATGTGATTGTGGCATACAATACGTGGGGAGGACCTCCAGACCCCTCAGCGTGCGCACTGGAGAGCATGTGAACAATATCAAAAAAGGCCTAAAAACACATAATGTCTCCAAGCATTTTAGGCTTTTTCATAATAGAGACCCCCAAATGTCTCAAATTTTGGGGACTCGAAAGGGTTACTCAACACTGGAGAAGGGGGAATTATATACGGCAGTTAAGTCGATGCAAATCCTTCTGGATTCATGAGATGCAGGTATTAGTCCCAGGAGGGATGAACGTCGACTTTGACCTTAAGGCGGAGCTCCACCCTAAAGTGTAACTTCCGCTTATCGGATTCCTCCCCCCTCCGGTGCCACAATTGGCACCTTTCAGGGGGGAGGGGGGTGCAGATACCTGTACAATACAGGTATCTACACCCACTTCCGGGATGAGATATCCGAGCTGTCCCGCCCATATCCGAAGATGCCCCGTTGTGTCTTGGGAAACACAGTTCCCAGGACTCAACGGGGACCAATAGAGACGTGCAGGGCAACTCGCGCATGCGCAGTTGGGAACCGGGCAGTGAAGACGTTGCGTCTTCACTTCCTGATTCCCTGACAGAGAATGGCGGCGGGGCAGCCGAGAGACGATCGGTCACTCGTCACATTCTGCCGACACCGCTGGAACCTGGAACAGGTAAGTGTCCATTTATTAAAAGTCAGCAGCTGCAGTATTTGTAGCTGCTGACTTTTAATATTTTTGGTGCGGGTGGAGCTCTGCTTTAACTGCTTCATATCAGATAAATAAATCAGTGATTTTTGCCTTTTTTATTCATATCATATAAATAAATCAGTGATTCCTGCCTTTTTTTATACACATATATTTTTATGTATTTATTATTGTTGTTTTTTAAGATGGTCGCGGGTGCATCATCCATTATTATAATGGCATATTCATTATATTAATTGGTTCATTACAATATACTTTTTGACATGTAAAAGATTTATATTTACCATTATTTTGCCTCCTAGTTGGCAGCTACATTGGTGTCCCCATAAGCAAAGCCGTGGTTATGTGTCATTAGAGAATGTCCGTCGCTTGGACTTCCGGCAACGGCATCTCACGCACCAATCACGCTGCTAGCGAATCACCTGGGCCACTATATTTACCACGCAGGGTATTGAGATAGCTCCACCCACCGCAGGGGAGGAGCTATCATACATGCCAGTCACCCGCGCTCCATCGCTTTTGTATACAGCACCATACCGCTGTTTTTTAAATTGTTTGCTGCTGCGCAACATTGTGCTGCTAATTTTGAGGATTGCATGCCTCATTTTATGCTCAGTTTCCCTTCGTCAATACTGGTAATCCAGTTTTACATTTTTTATAAATAAATACGATCATAACAGTCTACACTGAGATCGCCTCCCCTTTTTTTCTCCTTGACATTGTGTCTGCATGAACATTTTCTTGGTGGAATATCCGGATTGGAGTTGCATCTTCACCCTGCAAAGAAAGTTCTGGTGCTTTGGTCATCATACATCCCCAGGTTACCCTCTGGTTGGATTGGTGTCTCATCTTTACCCCACAAGTGGGTCCATGCGTTTTTGACCATTATATGGTCCCACATATCTGTTAAGAGTACCCTTTTTGTATGGTGGAGGATCTGTCACTGTGATATTAATCAAGATTTCAACAGTCACTGGGTGTTCTCATCCACATCATCTCACAAATTTATTTTGTATATGAACTTTTTATATATATATTATTATATATATTTTTTGCGTTGCACTTATCTTCTTTTTACAAATTGGGCACATGGCCTGAGCTTGCCTTTTACACCTTGGAGGTGCTGGCCTGCCCTGCAGCCAGTGTATTATCTGAACGTGTATTTAGCACGGCTGGGGGTGTTATCACAGACAAGTGCAGCCGCCTGTCCAGAGCCAATGTGGACAAGCTCACGTTCATTAAAATGAACCAGGCATGGATCCCTGGTATACATCTCTAGTCTTCTATTCAAGACCTTCCACATTAATAACGGCATGAGGCAGGTATACCCCCTGTCTCCACTCATCTTCAACTTGATGATAGCAAAAGGGGTGATTATTGGCGCAAGATAGGCACTTAGCTCTGCAAACAATGCCAAAAATGATGAGGAACCAGTTCATGAACAATACATATTTATTATTATTCACGATTTATATAGCGCCAACAGTTTACACATTGCTTTACAATGTATAGGGGGACAACACAATTACAGTACAGTTCAATACAAAAGGTACAGGAGGGCTCTGCTCATAGAGCTTACATTCTAAAGGAAGGGGGTGGTGGTACAAAAGGTAATAGCTGCAGAGAATGATTTGATGGGGGTGGCATATGTGGCAAACTGTAAACAGAATGGCTCATAGAGTCCATAAGTCCATTAGTAGAAGAAGTGCATAAAGGTCTGGGGGGCAGCTCACTGAGTCAGCTCCATGTAAGGAGTAGCTCTAGAAGAGAAACCTTCTAATGCTGGCCATACACTAGTCGAAAAATCGGCCGAGTGCACTTTCAAAAAACGAACATACGTTCGAGAGAGCAAACGATCACGCCATCAGGTATGTAACGATTTTCGAACAATAAATCGTTTGTGAACATTAAAGTATCGTTTTTTCGTGCGGTTTTAGCATAGAAGAAGGAAGTGATCAAAAACTGATTTTGACCTCTGCTCTGCGGCTTCCTGTGTTTCACGTATACGCCCAGAGGATCAACGTACGTTCGTCATTGTGCGTAGTACAGATCTACATAACGAACCTTGTGCGTAGTTGAGATCTACTGCGCAACCTTCAACGTAAGTTCGTCATTGTGCGTAGTAGAGATCTACATAAAGAGTAAAGAGTGGCTGAAGAACTTCATGCTTGGAGTGATGGCTATACAGCAAGCAGAGGAGCCTAGAAGTAAAATGCGATTGGTTCAAGAGCTGAAGGAAAACAATCCCGATGATTATCGGAAATATCTGAGGATGCCTGATGAGTCTTTTCAGCTACTACTCAGTAAAGTGTCACCCCTCATAACAAAAAAGGACACAGTCTTAAGACCTAGCATCACAGCGGAGCAGAGACTGGTAGCAACACTTCGTTTTGTCGCAACTGGACGAAGTTATGAAGACCTCAAATTTACCACTGGAATCTCTGCCCAGTCGCTTGGCCGCATCATACCTGAGACCTGCCGAGCCATCATAACAAGCATGCAAGACGAATACTTAAAGGTAATGACCCAGTGCTTTTAGTTTTCTATCTCAAACACTGTACAGCTTGCTTTGCTAAACTTACAATTTATTAACTATAAACATATAAATAAACAAACTAGTTGATAACATGTCAAACTGACAAAGATAACATATTTACAACAAAATGTACATATTTACAACAAAATGTATGGGGTTCACAAAGATGTGTACTGATAATCCTGTCCCCAGTTGCTTGGTGGTCGATCCTGCTGTGTGTATGGTCCGTGCCACTGATGCATTTGTTGATGTAGTTGTGATGATTGGGTGTGTGTGGGTCTGTGCTCAGCTAAGTGGGTATTTGTGGTCAGCTCACCCCTTAGCCCTTTATTAAGAAGCTGAATAAGTAATGGTTCCAGTAATTGTTTTTGGTCTTCTGACATCCTGCGCATTTTCTTGGCAGCAAATGAACCCAGGTCATCACATTCATCCCTCTTCTGATTTAATGCTGCAGATGCTTGGAGTAGAAAGTTGCCTGTAGAATCCTGCCTTGTTTTTCGCTTTTTGCTCCTGCTTACTGGTGGTGATGTGCCAGTTTGGGTTTCACTGCCAAATAGATCCTGTAGAATAAAGCCAATAAAAAAATTAGTCTTTCAAATGAAGCCTTATATCGTTTTTAACAATATCTTTTTACCTTTGCACAGCTACCGGCATCTGTGGAGGAATGGAAAGCAACAGCCAAACAATTTAATGACTATTGGAATTTCCCCAACTGTGGTGGTGCCATAGACAGCAAACATGTTTGCATAACGCCACCAGCAAAATCTGGCTCCTTCTATTATAATTATAAAGGCTACTTTAGCTTCGTACTAATGGCAATCGTGAATGCAAAGTATGAGTTTATTTTTGTGGACATTGGCAAAAATGGCCGAAATTCCGATGGGGGAGTAATTGAGAAAACACTTTTTTTTCACTGTTTAAAAAATGGACTACTAAATCTACCATCCCAAGAGGACACAGTGGAAGGCCTACATTTCATATTTGTTGCAGATGACGCATTTGCATTATCTGAGCATCTGTTGAAACCATTCGCCCTTAAAAACCTTACACCTGATCAAAAAATATTTAATTACAGGTTATCTCGTGCTAGACGAGTTGTCGAAAATGCTTTTGGCATTATGGCCAACCGCTTTCGTATCTTCCATACAGCAATAAATGTAGCCCCCCACAAAATTGACACTATATGCTGCTGTGTGTTACATAATTTCTTAAGGCGTACTAGCTCCACCTACATGCCACAATCCCTGATGGACCGTGAGGATACTCTGTCTGGGGATGTTATGCCTGGTGAGTGGCGTAATGATACAGAAGGCCTAGTAAACCTAGGCCGTGCCCCATCACGTCTCTCCAGTCAACTTGCTCGTCAGAATCGCCAGGATTATATGGACTATTTTCTTGGTCGTGGAGCAGTAGATTGGCAAAATAATCTATAAATGATATATGTATATTTGCCTGGCTGCATTTATATATTATTTATGTATTAAACACAGTTAATTGTTTCTGTTGGCAAATTATCTAAAGTACAAAGGTGCATGTGCTTTGGATGTGTTTAGCATTTTTTTGGTTAATCTCTTAAATTTTTAAGTTTGGATCTGTACATCTAAAAGTGTATTTCAATAAATAATATGCTGACTTACCTGACTGCTTGCCATTTCGTCAAATGTTCCTTCTTCTTCATCGCCTGAAGGATTTACAGTGATACTGTCTAAACTTGACACAGAGGGTCGTGCTTCTTCCTGGTCAGTTAGAAAACGAAGACTCTCAAAATACCACAGGCGTGGCACGTATACTTCATCTGCACCTTTACCAGATTTTTTGGATTCTGCAATTTTATTTAATTATTTTTTGAAAATAGTACGCAGATTAGCAATTTTATGTTTGACATAGGATACATCTGCTTTGGCATACACAACCGTGCATAGTTCTGCTAATTTTGTATATGCTTCTAGACGTTTTGGACGGTCTGAATACTCTTTGGAGCGTACTTTCCATAGGCATGTAAGATCTCGATACATTTCCAGGAATTGTGGCAGGAAATGTGGTGATGTAAATTTGTCCACCAAACACAAAGGACCAGCTGCGCAAGAGATGGTCTGACTTGAAGCATAGGGAGGAAGACCAGTTGCATAAAATACACAGAATAATCCAAAAAGGTATTTTTGCTTATTTTCTGACATTTCTTCTCTTTTAGCTAGGCATGCAATCCATGCAGTCTCTCTGTAATGTCTTCATCAATGCAAACTAGATTATTTAGCATGCATGCTTAATACATGTTTTTTTGTTTTTACCACCTAGAAAGACCCAAGAAAACACACTTTCAAAGCAGAACAGTGACAACAGAATTGGATATTGTTGTGGTTGATGACCCGGCTCCAGCTACTGCTATAGGACCAGATAATGATGATGCAGAACCATCCCAAACTATAAGGCCCCTTTCACACTGGGGCGGTGAGCCGCGGTGACGGTAAAGCAGCGTTATATTTACCGCTGCTTTACCGTCGTTTTCACCGCGGTTTTCGGCCGCTCGCGGTGCGGTTTTACCCCCCGCGAGCGGCCGAAAAAGGGTTAAACACCCCCCGCAGAGCGCCGCCGTAGCGGCGCTTTGCGGCGGTATTGCCGCGGTTTTACAATGGGAAGGAGCGGTATAGGAGCGGTGAACACACCGCTCCTATCCCGCTCCAAAGATGCTAGCAGGACTTTTTTTGTCATCCTGCTAGCGCACCGCTCCAGTGTGAAAGCCCGCCGGCTTTCACACTGGAGTTAAAGGGGCAGGATTTTTTCATGCGGTGAACAGGCGCTATTTTTGCGCTGCACCGCATGAAAAACGCCCCGGTGTGAAAGGGGCCTAACAGATGTTGAAGCAGACCAGGCCCAGCATTCCTCTCAGACCATCACAAGCAGCACAGGTAATGCACTACACATACACTTTAGCATCAACTCCATTTCACAAACAGTTTACTGATTTTACTTTTTTTCTTCTTATCTTCAACAGCACATGATCTGTCTCAGGAACAGGGCTTCAATTCCCTCACTGCCTAAAGATTGGTAGCTGATATTCTCAAGTGCTCATCAGAGTTAGAGAAACTCAAAGATCACCTGACCTCTGTCCAAAAAAGCTTTCTGGTTGTAGTGGACACACTGTGTAAAATTTAACACGTGTCACTTTTGTCCATGTTTTGGTGTTCATTCCTGTTTGTCAAGTTCACTTCATGTAGTCATTGTTTGCACAAATTCAGCTAGTTCTACTGTTGAGGACAAGCACTTTATTGGTTGAATACACATGGGATAACTGCCTGTATACCTCTGACATGAGATCACATGGCCTAACCCCTATAGGCCATGTGATCTCACCTCAGTGCACTTTAGCTAACAAGGCACCTGTGTGACTCATTCACACAGGAGGGGGAGCCTTGAAACTGCCTCCTGACATAATCCCATGATGAAAGGGGGGTTCTTAGAAAACTCTTCCCCTTTCCTTCTACCGTATTTGTAATGTAGGCACTTCATGAACATTTAAACTTCAGGCCTGACATGCAAAAACCTGGTTGGAGCAAAGCTGGCTTTCAAGTTTGTGATGGCAGTCACCCCTACTATAAAGTGCATGTCCACATATATCATATTTGTGTGCTTGAACACACTACCAGTATGTGCACACATGGTAGTGTGTTCATGCACACAAATATGACATATGTGGACATACACTTATAATAGGGGTGACTGCCATCACAAACTTCCAACAGAAACTCCAACCAGGTTTTTGATGCAGGGCAAAATAACAAAAATCCAGATTATTAAACAAAAATAATTTGATAAAAAAAAGTTTGTAAGAAGTTTTCTGTACTTTTAATAAAAAAAATACATTTGCAATAAAGTTTATATATTGCATATTTGGTTTGTTGTGTTATTTTTTACAAGATGGGTATATTACAATTCACCAGGTTGCAGGTTATATAGTTGTTGTGGATGATTTGTCCTGACATTTGGACGTGAACGTTCTTTGACATGAATATTAACCTTCCGGGGTAAATGTTTTTCACACATGCGCAGTAGAAAACATTTGTTTTTTAACGGACGAATAACGCATTAACCCTTTGCAATTTATCGATCGTTCGGCAGAAGTTTTCCATACCGAACGAAGTGTGTGCATGAACGATTTTCGGCCGATTTTTCAAATAGTGTATGGCCAGCTTTAGTGTAGCTTAGTAGCAAGGATTTATTACAAGTTAAAATAAAACTACTCACAAGTAGGGATGGGCCGAATGGACCCCTGTTCGGTTCACACAAGAACTTTCGACCACCGCAAAAGTTCGGACCCGGATTAAAGTCAATGGGACCCGAACGTCAGAAAATCAAAAGTGCCCATTTTGAAGGCAAGTAATTTGGCATACAATGGTTATAGGGGTCCGGGTCCTGCCCTGGGGGACATGCATAAATAAAAAAAAAGCAATGATTTTTTTTTTTTTTAAAGTTAAAGGCTAAAAATTAAAAATTTCCTTCCAATATAGTGCCTGGGGGGGGGGGGGGGGGGGGGGGGTCCCTGATGCCACGTACACACGATCTGACTTTTCGGCCAGACTATCCGTCGGACTAAAGGCCCATACACACGATCGGACTTTTTGACAACCAACATGCAAATTAGCTGTTTTGGACCAACATCCGACCGTGTGTACGCTCCATCGGACCAACTTTTCATCGGACTTTTGTTGGCTGTGTGAACGGACCAACTTTCTGCCAACAAAAGTCTGATGGAGCAAAGTCCGACCGTGTGTACACAAAACCAACGGACTTTTGTACAAACCAATGCAGAACCAATGCAAAAGATCAGACAACAATACAGAAGTTGACCAAAGGTGGCGGTAAAGAGCAGAAAAACCAGGTGATTTGGTGAAAGTTGGCTGAAAAAGTCCTGCCGTGTGTATGCAATACCAACTTGGGGCCAACGCCCTTTGGACAAAAATCCACGGGAAAGTTGGTCCACGGTCCGATCGTGTGTATGAGGCTTTAGTCCGGCGGACAATCCGTGGGACTTTCCAGCGGAGGTCCGCCGGACTTCCCAAACGTGCAGACATGCCCACACACACCCGGACTTTTCCTGCGGACAATCCGCCGGACTTTTACACAGAGTAAAGTCCGTTCATTTAGAACGTGACTCCAGGTAGATGGGACCAGCAAAGGAAGTCAATGCCGCTATCTCGATCGGCGAGATTGACACCTCGCTAGCCTCGTCACCTGGTATGGATTTAAAGGGGAATCCCTACGCCGAAAAAACGGCGTGGGGGTCCCCCCAAATCCATATCAGACCCAAGCACGCAGCCCGGCCAGTTAGGAAAGGGGTGGGGATGAGCAAGCGCCCCCCCCCCCTCCTGAGCCGTACCAGGCAGTGTGCCCTCAACATGGGGGGTGCCTTGGGGAAAGGGGGGCCCTGCAGCCCCCCCACCCCAAAGCACCTTGTCCCCATGTTGATGAGGACAAGGGCCTCTCCCCGACAACCCTGGTCGTTGGTTGTTGGGGTCTGCGGGCGGGGGGCTTATCGGAATCCGGGAGCCCCCTTCAATAAGGGGGCCCCCAGATTCCGGCCCCCACCCTATGTGAACGAGTATGGGGTACGATGTACCCTTACCCATTCATCTGGTGAAAAAAAAGTGTAAATAAAAACACAACACAAGTTTTTAAAATACTTTATTACACAGCTCTGGGGGTCTTCCGTCTTGGGGGGTCTTCTCGCCGGACTCCGCTATCTTCTGCTCTTTTACTAGCTCTTTTACTAGCGGAGGAGCCCGGCTTTCTCCTTTGTCGCCGCCGCTGTCTGGGGGTCATGTTCCAACTTCGGGGGTCTTGTTACGCTTTTCTGTTCTTCTTGCCGGGCCTCTGCTTTCTTCTGCCAGCTCTTTTACTAGCGGTGGCCCGGGCTTCTGTTGCCATCGCCTTCTGCTTCTTGTTCTTCTTTCTTCATCCGATGTTGACACAACGCTGTCTCTGGCCCCCCTTTCCCCAAGGCACCCCCCATATTGAAGGTACGCGGCCTGGTACGGCTCAGGAGGGGGGGGGTGGCTCGCTCGTCCCCACCCCTTTCCTGACTGGCCGGGCTGCGTGCTCGATAAGGGTCTGATATGGATTTGGGGGAGATCCCCACACCGTTTTTTCAGCTTAGGGATTCCCCTTTAAATCCATACCAGGTGACAAGGCAGCGGCATTGACTTCCTTCGCGGGTCCCGTCTACCTGGAGCCACGTTCTAAATGAACGGACTTTACTCTGTGTGTGGGGCAAGTCCATTCATTTCAAAAGTCCCGCGGACTAGCACACAGGCGGCCGGATTGTCCGCCGGACTGCCGAGTCAGACAATTATGAGTCAAAACTTCTTACTTAGTCTGCCGGACTTTTGGGAAGAAAAGAAGAAAGTCCGCCGGAGCCCACACACGGGTGGATTGTCCGGTGGACTCTAGCTCGTGTGTACGCGGCATTAGTCTACCTTTAAAGTGGCATATCTGTACCATGTCTGGAATCTGCTGGAGCAATAAATGCATTTATAACGCCCAAATAAATGTAATTTTCCCTGCAAGCTGACTTTGATTTGCTCAGCAACAGCTGGGGTATGATGAGGCCACAATGTAGTGCACTGGGAACAAGATTTGAGATTTTTTGGATACAGTCTGGTGTCACTTTGACTTTGTAAAGAAGTAATGGGTGCGTAAAAATTGGTCTTAGGGTGTCGGTGGCGCCTTGCCACTCTAACCCTATAGAGGTGCTCTTGATGAAGGCAAAAAAAATTGCAATGATATGCACCTGTCAAACAGGTTCTGAAAAATTGGTCTTTGGGTGTTAATTGTGCCCATGAAACCTATACCAAAAACATTCTTCCAGGTGAAATGATTGAACACCCTCAAAGCTAGGCAGCCTTGAAGTCCTGCAGAGATTTCACATCCCAAAAAGGCTTAATCAGTGACATCGGTATCAGGGGCTTCATAGCTGGTAATCCAGGACTGATTCAGGTTGAACTGGATGGACTGGTGTCTTTATACAACCTTACTAACTATGTAACTATGATTAATTTTTATAAAAGTCAAACAGTCCACGGAGTCTGTGGACAGATGTGTTCTATGATCAGTAACAAAAACGTCCTACAGCACTGATTTTCCATTCTGAAAGCATGCTGGATGCAGGGCAGCCCAACAACTCAATAGCATACTGGGCAAGTTCTGGCCAGTGGTCTATTCTCATGACCCAGTAAGTCAGTGGATCATCAGCTTGAAAGCTCTCCATCTGTTTTGGCCCAGAGGTAATCATCCACTATGTGATGCAGACGCTGCTGATGGGAAATGTAAAAGCAGACAGCCCGAGGACTAAAAAAATTCCGAAATGCCTCACTTCTCCAATGCTCCTCTCTTGACCAACAGAAGACTCAAAACGATGTTTTCCATGACACTGCATTATACTGGAGTCAGGAAAAAATGTTCAATAAAATCCTCTTTAACGTGTCCTCAAGAGATTTTATCTTCTGCACTCTGTGGGGATGGGCTGATTTCTAAGACCTTCCCCTTATAACGGTGGTCAAGGAGGGTTGCCAACCAGAAATTATCCTTCTCCTTTATGCCACGTATTCTTGGGTCCTTTCGCAGGCTTTGAAGCATGAGGTTGTCCATGTGCCTCAAATTTGCAGAGGCTTGAGAAGCAGACTCATCTGGGTCACTCAGGATGACAGAATCTGGAACTTCCTCCTACCAACCCCAAGGGTCCTGGGGTTGGAAAGTCATTGCTTACAGATTGACGCATGTCTTCCTCTTCTTAAAATCCTATGAAAGTGCCAGAATCCTCCTCCTCATCCTCCTCCCCTCTTTCCTCCTGTGTGTTCTGTGACATAGGAATGATGGTGTCTGCATAAAGTGGGCCTAGAGAGGAAAGAGAGTCCTTCTCTTCCTCCTGCTGCTCTGCCTCCAGTGCCCTGTCCATAATGCCACTCAGTCTGCTCCAGCAGGAACACAACAGGCATTGTGTCATTGATGCTTGCACTGTCACGGCTCACCATCCTTATGGCCTCCTCAAATGGTGACAATACAGTGCATGCATCCTTAACGATCAGCCATTGGCGTGGGGAAAAAAAGCTGAGGTGGCCTGAGCCTGTCGTCGTGCTATATTCGCACAGGTACTCAATGATTGCCCTATGCTGCATGTATAGTGGCTGCAGCATTGACAAAGTTGAGTTCCACCTGGTGGGCATGTCACAAATTAGGCGGTTTACGGGCAGGTTGATTTCCCACTGAATTTCAGCCAACCGAGCACTGGCTGTGTATGACTGCCTGAAATGGCTACAGACCAATGGCTACTCTGCAACCCTGGGTACGTATTTAGGAAATGCTGCGCCACCAAATTGAGGACATGTGCCAGGCATGGCACATGTGTCAACTTTCCCTGTCTAAGGGGGGACAGGAGGTTTGAGCCATTATCTCATATCCCCATTCCTGGCTCCAGCTGGCATGATGTGAACCACCTCTGGGCCTGTCCCTGCAGAGCTGCAAGAATCTCTGCTCCGGTGTGGTTCCTGTCTACTAAAAACACCAGCTCAAGCACTGCATGGCACCTGTTAGCTTGATTCTGGGAATAGCCCTTTAAATGCTTTAGGGGTACCTGATGTTCATAGGAAAATTCTGAAGAGTTAAGCATGGAGGTGGCGCAGGCGGAGGAGGAGTAGGGGGGTAGAGCTCACAGGTCTAGCATCACCACCACCAGCTGTATGGAGACATGGGGGCACAACAAGCTGCAGCTCCAAGCCCTGTCCTGTATTCTTTCAAATTGCAAGCAGAGTTACCCAGTGTGTTGTGAAAGAAATATATAGTCCCTGTTCATGCTTGCTGGACCACATGTCAGGAATAAGGTGGATTTTACGGCTGACTGCCTTGCCCAACGATGACTGCCCTTTCACGTAATGGTAGAGAGATAGAACGGCCTTACGTAAAAAGTAGTAGCGACTGGGAACCTTCCATTGTGGTACAGCACATTGTGCGAATTCATGGAAGGGGGCAATCCACCAGGCTGAAAGGCATAAGTTGGAGAGCCAACAGCTTTGATAAGCTTGCATTTAGACGCTGGGCATGTGGGTGGCAGGGACTGTATTTTTTTTACACGCTGCAGAAGATAGGGCAGAGAAATTTGCCGGCTACAGTCTACAGCTGGTGGTGTGCTGCTGGCAGATGTGCTGCTAGGATCTGGGACACCCTGTGCTATACCATCATCCCTGTAAGTGGAGGCTGCTGAGAGGTAATGACTCGGTATAGCAGGAGCAGACTGAAGTGGGTAAGGAGGAGGAGGGACAGATTTGTGCCCCTTTAGTGTGGCTTTTAGGTGCTCTTGCCAACGGGCTGAATGGTTGGAAGTTAAATGCCTTGTTAAGCATGTGGTATCCAAATAGTTGGTGTTTTTGCCATGTTTGATGTGCCTGAGACACAGTTTTCAGATAGTAATGGTGCGATCTGCTGCAGATGTGCTGAAAAAGGCCCCGACAGCTGACCTTTGGGGAGTGGGCCGAGACATAACAGCTCCAAAATGTTATGGAATAGGGTGGCTGCTCTCTACGCTTTCTTGATGTCGGCCTCCTTCGGGTTGTGCCACCTCACCTTCAGTTTCCTCCTCTGCTCTATCTGGCACCCAAGTCGAATCAGTGACCTCCTCATCATCATCTCCATCTCCTCTACCTTCATCATTACCACTGGAGACAACTTGGCAATACAATGTGGCTTGGGGTACATGAATGCCATTTTGTCTACCAGTGTTCCTCCCTCTCTCTAGGCTCATGTTCCTGTCATCCCCAACCTCAGAACGAACATCTGAATCCAGTAATGAGTGTAATTACATCTCGTAGCAGATAATAGGTGGATTCATTAACACACTGAACAATGGGTGAATGGAAAGCTGCCTCAGACCCTACTTAACCCAATTTACTTATTCAGACATCAGTAGACATTCCGTCTTCACCTCTCCTGGAATGCCCCTTCTAGGAGCCGGAGATCCTGGCCATCAACGTCACAGTATATTGTGGACTAGACTTTATATTTCGCTACACTGCTCCCCCTTACCCACAAGCCAGCATACACAGTCTGATCCTGAACGGATCGGCTTGGGGATGTCCGGGGAGTACTCATGGATCACTTTTCCAGTTCAGTTTGCCGTGATAATCCGTCAGCATTGCCGTTCTGTTTCCCGGGGTGGTAGTGTATAGCATCTGTGTGAACCAGAAATCGTTTAGATGGATTGGGAGCAGCTAGTACTGGACTATTAACCAGGGCCTGTTTGAGCTGTTGGAATGCCTGTTCATACTCTGGGGCCCATACTACTTGGCGGGGTAGGTTTTTTCTACTAAGGTCAGTGAGGGGTTTGGCCAGGGTGCTGTAGTTCGGGACGAATTTGCGGTAGTAGCCAGCCGTTCCTAGGAATGCTAAAACCTGGGTTTTGGTACGGGGGGTTGGACACTGGGCCACGGCCTCGACTTTGGCGGGTTCGGGCTTTTGTTTCCCACACCCCAACCGGTGTCCCAAGTACTGCACTTCCGCCATCCCAATATGACATTTACTTGGTTTGAGAGTTAGGCCGGCCTCTCTGATTCGGTCTAGCACCGCTCCTACATGCCCCAGATGCTCCTCCCAGGTCTCACTAAAAATTGCGATGTCATCCAAGTATGCACAGGCATAATCCTAGAAGCCATCAAGCAGCCAGTCTACCATCCGTGGATGAGGCGTTTTTCATTCCAAATGGCATGACCTTAAATTGGTACAGGCCAAATGGGGTGACAAAGGCCGACTTGAGAATGGCATCTGGGGCAAGGGGAATTTGCCAATAGCCCTTACATAGATCGATGGTCGTGAGGTATTGACCTCTGGCCATTCGATCTAAGAGCTCATCTGTTCTGGGCATTGGGTAAGCATTGGATACTGTTTTGTCATTGAGTCGCCGGTAGTCTACACAGAAGCGGGTAGTTCCATCCCGCTTCGGTACCAAGACCACCGGAGAAGCCCAATGACTATCTGACGGCTCTATAACTCCGAGAGGGGGCATCTCTTGTATCTCCTGTCTCATGTGCTCCCTGACAGCCTCAGGTATTCTATAGGGAGTCTGTCTGAGGGGTGATTTTTCCAAGGTGTCTACGTGCATCCAGGTATGTTTGAGACAGTGGCTCTCTTCGTGACTAGCAATTGCCGAGCCTGGATGCGCTCTTGGGGGCTTAACCTTTCCCCCAGCTGAACCTCATCTAAAGGGCCCAGTGTCTCATACTCCCCCAGAAGGTCTGGTAGAGGAAGGTTCTCGAACTCATTGAAGGCAGGCGCACATATTGCAGCCACCTCCTCTATTCTCTCATAGTAAGGTTTGAGCATGTTCACGTGTAGCATGCGTCTACCCCCATTTCCCGAGCAAAGACCTATCACGTAAGTGGTATTGCATCTCTTCTCTACCACTTGGTATGGGCCCTGCCAGGCGGCCTGTAGCCTGTCGTGGCAAACTGGTTTTAAAATCAAAACCTTTTAGCCAATCTGAAAGCTATGTCCCCTGGCGCCCCTGTCATACCAGTGGCGCTGGCGAGTCTGCGCCGCCTGGAGGTTAGTATGCACCTTCTGAGTCAGTTCCTCCAAGCGGTCACGGAACTCCAACACATAGGGTATAACAGGGGTACCCTTACCCTTACTTCTGCTCCTTCCCAGTGTTCCCGGATTAAATCAAGGGGTCCCCGTACTCTTAATCCGAATAGTAATTAGAAGGGGGAGAATCCTGTAGATTCCTGCGGCACCTCCCTGTAAGCAAACAGAAGGTGTGGCAGGAATCTTACCCAGTCCCGACTCGTGTCCGTGAAAGTCTGGAGCATTTGTTTTAATGTGCCATTGAACCTTTCACATAGGCCATTTGTCTGGGGGTTATAGGGAGAACTAATAATTGACTAGATGCCACACAGTCTCCACAGCTGCTGGGTGACTTCCACAGTAAACTGAGTGCCCTGGTCCGAGACTATCTCTCTGGGAAAGCACATCCAGGAGAAGACCCGCATCAGCGCCTCAGCCACTGTCTCCGCGTGTATATTTGTCTCGCCTCGGGATACCGTGTTGCATAGTCCACTATTGTCAGGATGTACTTTTTGCCGGAGGGGCTGGGTTTGGCGAGGGGTCCTACAATATCTATGGCTACCGGTCTGAACGGCTCCTCCTATAATGGGTAGGGGTTGTAATTTGGCCTTATGACGATCCTCCCGTTTCCCTACCCGTTGACAGGTGTCAGACGTTTGACAGTATTGTCTAGCATCTTTGGAGTTGCCAGGCCAAAATAAGGTGTGGGTAAGCCGGTATCTAGTACGGCTGACCCCTAAGTGGCCGGACAGGGGAATATCGTGGGCTATCTGTAATAATTCTCTCCTGTATTTCTGTGGGACCACTAATTGTCGGGTGTGGACTGGTAAGGATCTGGCTGCGACCCTCTCGGAGTCGCGGTACAATAACCCCTGGTGCCAGGAATATTTCTCTCCCTCTAATCCAGCTTGCGACTGGGTTACTTTGTCCCTAAAGACCTGTAACGTGGGGTCGCTACGGGTTTCCTGCCCAAATGCTGCGGGGGTAACTCAGGAAAGGGGTTTAGCAGTTCAGAAAAGTGTTTTTACCAGAGCCTCCGAGGGTGTGCTGTTTTCCATGGTGTGGGCCTGGGACCAGGTGGTAACGGGGTAGATCTCGTTGGTGACCGGGGCTGGTACAAAAGCAGAAGTCAACTGGCCAAGATCGTTCCCCAGCAGGACATCAGCGGGAAGTTCCTGGATCAACCCTACCTTAATTAATCCGGAGCCGGCACCCCAGTACAGGTGTACTCTTGTCGTGGGTAGCCTGTGTACTGCTCCCCCTGCAACCCGCACGGCTACGGAACTCCCGGTGTGGTCGGCCTCTGGAACCAGGTGACGTTTGACCAGTGTGAGGGTGGTGCTGGAATCTCGTAGACCTTGAGCAGTCTTCCCGTTCAGTTGTACTGACTGGCGATGGTGTTGCCTGTTGTCGGTAGCAGCCTGTACAGGGTCAGCTTCGTGTAGGATACTCCAGTGTTCCTCCAATTCTTCAGTTCTGCGGTTGTCTGGGGCTGCTTCCGTGTGATAGCAATGAGCGGCCGCCCGTGCTGGAGGGGGTGGCCCTGGTCGAATCCATGCAGCTTGGTCCTGGTTCTGAGTGGAGTCTCTCTGATAGTGCCCAAATCGCTTGCACGAATGGCACTGCACTCCCTTGTGCCCGAGGTATCAATTTGCAGGGGGGCTAGGGATTAGCTCAGGTCGTTGTGTAGCTGGTGGCCCTGGGTTATTGTTCAGAGGTCTGGTGTTTGGTCGGAAGCTAGTCTGTGATGGCCTGCGGGCATCTTGATATTCATCAGCTTGCTTGGCCGCTTCCAAGAGAGTGGTAGGTTTGCGGTCCCTTACCCACTCCTGTATCTCAGGGTTTAGTCCATTAAAGAATTGCTCCAGTAAAATCAGCTAGGTGATGACGTTGGCTGTGGTTGCCTGACTGGCTTGTAGCCAAGCTAGGGCTGCCCTCTGCATTCGGCAAGCCCATTCGGTGTGGGATTCCTTCTCCTGTTTCTTTGTTTCCCTGAAACGTCTCCGGTATGCTTCTGGGGTGATGGCATATCTTGCCAAAATAACTTCTTTTACCCGGCTATAGCTTGTGATTTCCTACTCTGGCACGGCTCTGTAGGCTTCTGCTGCACGGCCTGACAGCTTACCCACTAAGATCCGTACCAAGTCTGTCTGGGGTACTTGGTACAGCCTGCATTGCCTTTCAAAATCTTGCAGAAAGCTATCAATCTCTTCCTCTGCTTCCACAAACTTTTTAAAGGCATCATGGGGTAATTTTAGTCTTGTCTCTGGTGACGGTGTACTCGTTAGCCGTCTATCAGAGGTACGCTGTTCCGCCAGCTGGAGTTGGTTCTCCCGCTCTTCACTCGCCGTGATAAAGGCATCTACTTGGGCTAACGTTGCCTGTACCAGCTCTGTTGAGGGGTTTTCTCCATAAAACGCTAGTCTGCATTTCACTTCTTGGTCAAACTCGGTCTCCGTGGTTTCTGTAGCCATACTGCGCGCCCGATCCCCCTCGGTCAGTTCTGCAATCAGCACGGCTTTGGTTTTATTGCTGGCTGTCTTCCCTCTTGCTTCCAGCAAATCCTTTAACGTTGCTCGTTTTAATCCAGCATAGCTTGTCTCTTCCATTCGTGTAACCGAATTTGCATGAACGCTGCTTCCTCTTGCTGCAAGGCTTTAGTTCCACTGCTGCCACCACTGTAGCAGATCCTCAAGTCCACTGGGAAATCCTTGAAGCTGAGGAAGTGCTAACTTATCCACGGCCACCTTTTACCCCCCCCCCCCCCCCAGTAACTGGACGACACACAGTTCGGGGAGTCAATGAACAACTTTATTTTAGCCACAGCTGGCTTTTTGCTTCCCCATGCAAGGGTTTTTTTTAACTCATTTTCCAGGGGCATTCCCCTAACAATGAAACCTTGCCCTACACATGACTAGGGGGTAATTACATCTCACAGCAGATAATAGGTGGATTCATTAACACACTGAACAATAGGTGAATGGAAAGCTGCCTCAGACTCTACTTAACCCAATTTACTTATTCAGACATCAGTAGACATTCCGTCTCCACCCCTCCTGGAATGCCCCTTCTAGGAGCCGGAGATCCTGGCCATCAACGTCACAGTATATTGGGGACTAGACTGTATATTTCGCTACACCCCTGTTAAACAGGGGCTGAAAAATTGGGCTTAGGCACTGGTGCTGGTGCCACGACACTGCAACCTCTCCCAGATACTCTAGTTGGAGTGCAGGAATGAGCCCTGCGGCAAAGCATTGCATCAAAAATTGTAATTACATGCCCCTGTTAAACAGGGGCTGAAAAATTGGGCCTTAGGCACTGGTGCTGGTGCCACGACACTGCAACCTCTCCCAGATACTCTAGTTGGAGTCCAGGAATGAGCCCTGCGGCAAAGCATTGCATCAAAAATTGCAATTACATGCCCCTGTTAAACAGGGGCTGAAAAATTGGGCCTTAGGCACTGGTGCTGGTGCCACGACACTGCAACCTCTCCCAGATACTCTAGTTGGAGTGCAGGAATGAGCCCTGCTGCAAAGCATTGCATCAAAAAATTTAATTACATGCCCCTGTTAAACAGGGGCTGAAAAATTGGGCCTTAGACACTGGTGGTGGCACCCAGAACAAAACATGTTCTTCCAAGCTATCAGCAGGATCATTGAGGAGGAAGAGGATAGTCAGTCAACATAACAGGACAGTCACTCAGCATCAGCATAGGCAGTCTTGAAGGGATGTGACATTTCAAAATAAATTATTCGGTTACATCAGCTTCAGGTGCTTGGTATCTGGTGGTGATCCAAGACTGATTCATCTTTATGAAGGTCAGTCGATCAACCGAGTCGGTGGACAGGTGCACCCTGTGATCGGTGACAGAGCCTCCAGCAGCACTGAATGTGTGTTCCGAAAGAACGCTGGATGCAGGACAGGCCAGTAGCTCAATTGCATACTGTGCAAGCTCTGGCCAGTGATCCATCCTCAAGACCTAGTAAGCCAGAGGATTTTCGGTGGGAAAGGTGTCCAAGTCTGACTTTGTCCCTAGGTTGCTAGAACTGATCATACCTTGGGGCTGCGGACTAAAAAATTGTCTGAACGCATCGGTCAGATGGCCACCTTCTCCACCACTCCTTCTGTTACTGATCGAAGCCTCAGCAACTCGTTGTCCAGGACCTGGAGTTTGTAACCTCCCAAGTCTCTGGGAACGCGTTGCACAGACCTTTCTGCAAGGCCTCCCAGAGATGTCTCATCTAGAGTTGAGCGGACACCTGGATGTTCGGGTTCGGCGGGTTCAGCTGAACTTCGGAAAAAAGTCCGGGTTCGGGACCGAACTTGACCCGAACTTGACCCCGAACTCCGAACCCTATTAAAGTCAAAGGGACCCGGACTTTTAAACACTAAAATGGCTGTAAAAAGGTCATGGAAAGGGCTAGAGGGCTGCAAATGGCAACAAAATGTTGTTAAGAGCATGGCAATGTGGATAGGAAAATAACTTAAAATAACATTAAAAAAAAATGCTGGAGGCCCCCTTCTTAGCAGAAGAGGTACAGGAAGTCATTAAGAACCTCAGAAACTCAACGGCACGATGCCGCACATATGGTGGGAATAACCTAGAATACGCACTTTCTGGAAAAAAATATTCAATTTAATGGATAAGATAGTGGGAAAATAAAATACTTGGAAATTAAAAAAAATGAAAAAATTATAATCTTGACCTAGGAGGACGAAATTCAAATGGAGTAGGAGGTTGAGGTGGCGGTGGATGTGGCGGTGTAGGTGGAAGCGGCGGTGAAGGAGGACGAGGTAGCCAACACTGGTTCAAAAATACAACAATGGCTGGGTAAGGCTACTGGTGAATGATGTGTCGAATTCTGTCCCCCGTCGCATAGTGTCCGCCCTGTACTGCGCTTGCTCAGTACGTAGGACAAGGGGATTTTGAAACTCTCCGAAGACGATGCGCGGTTACTCCAGGTTCAAGCCCCATTATCCGAGGTTGAAGCCTAGCCAAGCGAGCCCGTGAGGGGCCCTGTTACTATGTGCTACCGCATGCCCACTTGGATGGTCGGGCTTGAACCTGCACTCACTGCGCAGGCGACGTTCATCTTTGGAGATTTTGTGAATCTCCTTGTCCTCCGTACTGCGCAAGCACTGCACCTGCGCAGTAAGTGGCCGGACACTATCCGATAGCAAGACAGTTTTCGTCAGAACACCGGTATATGTGTCTATTCTGCACAAGGTACGGCCAAGTCCTGTGGGATCCATGCCTGGTTCATTTTAATGAACGTGAGCTTGTCCACATTGGCTCTGGACAGGCGGCTGCGCTTGTCTGTGATAACGCCCCCTGCCGTGCTAAATACACGTTCAGATAATACACTGGCGGCAGGGCAGGCCAGCACCTCCAAGGCGTAAAGGGCAAGCTCAGGCCATGTGCCCAATTTGGAGACCCAGAAGTTGAAGGGGGCAGACCCGTCATGCAGTACGTGTACGCGTGTGCACACATACTGCTCCACCATGTTGGTGAAATGCTGCCTCCTGCTAAGACGTTCCATCTCAGCTGGTGGTGCTGGTTGTTGTGGCGTGCTGACAAAGCTTTTCCACATTCCGGCTATGCTAACCCTGCCTTCCGAGGTGCTGGCGACCTCTTCCTCCTCCTCTGCCTTCACCTTGTGCTTCCACCGTACCCCCGCTTCCAAGTGGGAATGCTACCAGCAGCCCGTCTACCAGCGTGCGCTTGTACTCGCGCATCTTACGATCACGCTCCAGTGAGGTAATTAAGGACAGCACGTTGTCCTTGTAACGGGGATCCAGCAGGGTGGCCACCCAATAATCAGCACCAGTTAAAATGTGGGCAACTCGGCGGTCGTTGCGGAGACACTGCAGCATGTAATCGCTCATGTGTGCCAGGCTGCCCAGAGGCAAGGAAAAGCTGTCCTCTGTGGGAGGTGTATCGTCTGTGTCCTCTGAATCCCCACAGCCACGCACCAGTGATGGACATGAGCTGGTCTGGGTGCCACCCTGCTGTGAACATGGTTCCTCCTCCTCCATCTCCTCCTCATCCTCCACCTCGTCATCCTCCAGAACTGTGCCCTTGCTGCCAGACAATTGTGTACCTGGCGCTTGTTGGTGCAGGAACCCACCCTCGTAGCCACTTGTAGCCACTTGTAAATGACTGCCCTGAAAGCCTTGGGCCCCCCCCCCCCAAAAAAAAAAATTGAACTGTGCAAAACAGATGACCCTCTCCTTCACAGGTGCGCTCGAGCGTTCTGCCAGCCATCGGAGTGCTTCCTTACATCTCAGGTGTGCCACATCCTCTTCCATCATCGCCTGAAGAGTTTTTTCAAAGGAGGCATAGAACTGGGATAGTAACGCTGAGAACGTGGTCATCGGCACTGGCCATGTTGGTGGAGTACTCGAAACAGCGCAACAAGGCACACAGGTCTCCCCAGCCAGCGGAGTTCCTCCTTACATCAGGTCCCCAGAGGTCCCCAGCCAGCGGAGTGCCTCCTTACATCTCATGTCCCCAGGCGGTGAAGTGGTGCTGTTCCGCAGAGCGACTCACGCATACGTGCTGCAGCTGAAACTCCACTATCGCCTGCTGCTGCTCGCACAGTCTGGCAAGCATGTGCAAGGTGGAGTTCCACCTTGTGGGCACGTCACATATGAGACGGTGAGCGGGAAGGGCGAAGTTACGCTGCAGCGCTGACAGGGGAGCAGCAGCAGGATGAGAACGCCGAAAGTGCGCACAGACGGCCCGCACTTTCTGCAGCAGCTCTGGCATATCGGGGTAATTCTTAAGGAATCTCTGGACCACCAAGTTCAGCACATGCGCCAGGCAAGGGATGTGCGTCAAACCGGCAAGGCCCAGAGCTGCTACGAGATTTTGCCCATTATCGCACACCACCAGGCCGGGCTTGAGGCTCACTGCCACCAACCACTCATCGGTCTGTTGTTCCATGTCCCTCCACAACTCCTGCGCTGTGTGGGGTTTTTCCCCCAAACAGGAAAGTTTTAAAACTGCCTGCTGTCGTTTAGCCCTGGCTGTGCTGAAGTTGGTGGTGAAGGTGTTACGCTGACCGGATGAGGAGGCGGTAGAGGATGAGGAGGCGGAGTAGGAGGAGTTAGCAACAGGAGGCAAACTGAAGTGCCCTTTCTTGGTTTTTGAGGTGTCTACTCCACTGCATCTCGTGCTTTGCACTTAGATGCCTGGTCATGCAGGTTGTGCTCAGGTTGAGAACGTTTATGCCTCGCTTCAAGCTCTGATTGCACAGCGTGCAAAACACTCGTGTCTTGTCATCAGCACATTGTCTGAAGAACTGCCACGCTAGGGAACTCCTTGGAACTGGCTTTAGTGTGCTCGGTCCCTTGTTGCGTTGGGCAGTAGCAGACGTACTTTCTAGGGGACGGACGCTCCGCTTTTGCACCCTGCTCCCTCTTCTGCTGTGCTGGTGGCTCTGTGCGACCACCACCTCTTCATCTGAACTACACTGGTCACCTGCATGACGTTGATTCCATGTGGGGTCAAGGACCTCATCGTCCTCCACATCATCTTCCACCCAGTCTTCACCCCTGCCCTCCTTGTCGGTCTGCACAATGTTCGAAAGCAGCAGCAGTTGGCACCTGTGTTTCGTCATCATCCGAGACGTGCTGCGATGGTCCTCCCATGTACTCATCATGAAACATAAGTGGTTGGGCATCGGTGCACACAATCTCTTCCACTTCTGGGGCAGGGCTAGGTGGATGGCCCTGGGAAACCCTGCTAACAGAGTCATCAAAAAGCAGAAGAGACTGCTGCATGATTTGGGGCTCAGACTGATTGGCTGATTTGCAAGGGGGTGAGGTGAAAGACTGATGGACATCGGCTGCAGGTGCCAACTCTGAACTTTCATCAGGAGACTGGGTGGGAGACAATGTGAAGGAACCGGAGGCACTGTCAGCAACCCAATCTACTTTCGCCTGTACTTGTCCTGGCCTCAACATTTGTACAGCCTCATTAGGCGCGCCAAAATACCGCTGCATTCTCTGTTGCCTACTCGCACCTGAGGAAGGTGTTTCACTAGTGCGTGTAGCTGGCACAGATCGACCACATCCTCTCCCTGCAACAGGAGCACCACCAGCAGCACCACGACCCGGGCCACGTCCCCTTTTTGATGATCTCCTCATATTTTCAAAATTTATGATCTCGCCCTAAATGGGTGTTTTTGTCAATAGCAGAATACACGTACAGTGTCTAAAGCGTTTATGAACACGCAGAAAATGCTATTGGGAAGAAAAAAAACACTGCAAAATTAAATCTTTTTGCAATGTTTTTCCAATATCAGAATACACGGACAGTATGTAAAGCGTTTATGAAAACACAGAAAATGCTATTGGGAAGAAAAAAAACACTGCAAAATTAAATTTTTTTGCAATGTTTTTCCAATATTTCATTTTTTTGCAATGTTTTTCCAATATCAGAATAAACAGATAGTGTCTAAAGCGTTTATGAAAACGCAGAAAATGCTATTGGGAAGAAAAAAAACACAGCAAAATTTAATTTTTTTGCAATGTTTTTCCAATATCAGAATACACGGACAGTATGTAAAGTGTTTATGAAAACGCAGAAAATGCTATTGGGAAGAAAAAAAACACTGCAAAATTAAATTTTATTGCAATGTTTTACCAATATCAGAATACACAGATAGTGTCTACAGCGTGTATGTATGAACACGCAGAAAATGCTATTGGGAAAAAAAAAAAGAAGCAAAATTAAATTTTTATGCAATGTTTTTCCAATAGCAGAATACACACAGACTATGGTGTATATGCAGTGTTGGTCCTAATGGTGCACTGAGCTTGCAGGTAAAACTTTTATATTTTGTCTGGCACTGGCCTCATGGCACTGTTAAAAGACTGTGCACTGCACCCCAGCCAGGGTACAATTGATTTAGGAATCTCTTCAATAATTCTCTCTGCCTTTTTCTTTTGCTTAATAAAGAAACTCCCTACTCTACTTTAGCTATGTAGATCGCTCACTGATCTAACTAATTAGAAGCAAAGTTAAGGAATGCTGACTGCCTGACTGACTGAATCACACCAACTCCTAAAATCCTCTCAGCAGCACAGGAACCTGTCTATAGCAGAATGACGCTGTGTGCTGTGTGTCTGGACTATATATAGAGGCTGGGTCACATGCTGCACTGCCCAATCACAGCCATGCCATTAGTAGGCATGGCTGTGATGGCTTCTAAGGGCACACTAGTGAAACGATCATCGATTGGCTTCCCTGCAGCTGTTAAAAAGGCGCCAATACAGCGCCGAACACCGGACCCGAATCCGAACTTACAGACAATAGTTCGGGTTCGGGTCCGGGTCCCGAACACCCAAAAGTCCGGTACGGACCCGAACTTTACAGTTCGGGTTCGCTCAACCCTAGTCTCATCCTCTGCTCCCTCTGCGACGGCAAGATAAGGTCCGCAACCTTACCCTTGTACCGCAGATCAAGGAGAGTGGCCAGCCAGTAATGGTCCCTCTCCTTGATCCAAAGAATACGAAGATCCTTCCGCAGGATTTGCAGGATCAGGGAGGCCATGCAGTGTAGGTTAGCTGAGGCATTCGGTCCGGAGTCCTCTGGGTCACTAAGGATGACATGATCCGCAGCCACCTCCTCCCAGCACGTACAAGTCCACCGGTTTCTTGGGTCTGTAAATCATCCCTAAAAGACTGCTGATGCTGAGTGCCAGGTTCCACCTCCATGCTGACACAATCCTCCTCCTCCTCCTCCTCCTCTTCCTGTGTGATGTGTGGGACAGAAGGAACACTGTCTGGATAAAGGGGGCCTTGAGAGAGTCCTCCTCTTCCTGCCTCTGTTTTGCCTCAAGTGCCCTGTCCATTATTCCATGCAGCGTATGCTCCAACAGGTGGAGCATGCATGCACTGTCACTGCTCACCATCCTCGTGGCCTCCTCAAATGGTGACAGGACAGTGCATGCATCCCTGATCATGCCCCACTGGCCTGGTGAAAAAAAACGAGCTCCCCTGACCCTGTCCTGGTGCCGTAGTCGCACAGGTACTCATTGATGGCCCTCTGCTGTGCGTGCAGCCGCTGCAGCATGGCCAATGTTGAGTTCCACCTGGTGGGCATGTCACATATAAGGCGGTTCTTGGGCAGGTTCAACTCCTTTTGCAGCTCAGCCAGCCGAGCACTGGCATTATATGATCGGCGGAAATGCACGCAGACTTTCCTGTAAGCCCCGGTACCTGCCAAAGAACCACTGCACCACCATTTTAAGGACGTGAGCCACACAGGGCACATGGGTCAGTTGTCCCTGTCGCAGGGCAGAGAGGAGGTTGGTGCCATTGTCGCAAACCACCATTCCTGGCTTAAGCTGGCGTGGCGTCAACCACCTCTCGGCCTGCCCCTGCAAAGCTGACAGAACCTCGGCCCAGTGTGGCTCCTGTCCCCCAAACACACCAGCACAAGCACGGCATGGCATCTTTTTGCCTGCGTACTTTCGTAGCCCCTTGAACGCCTACGGAGCACAGCTGGTTCCGAGGACAAAGCACAGGAAGAGGCCATGGAGGAAGAAGAAGAGAGGGGGTGGAGGAGAGAGGTGTGTCACAACCAGTAGTAGTATTTTGGAGGCGTGGTGGCGGAACAACCTCCAACACTACTGCACCTTGTCCTGCATCCTTCCCAGCTGCCAAAAGAGTGACCCAATGGGCCGTGAAAGATAGGTAACGTCCCTGTCCATGCCTGCTGGTTCATGAGTCAGCGGTAATATGCACCTTACCACTGACCGCCCTGTCCAGCGAGGCATGGACAATGCCTTCCACCTGCCGGTAGAGAGCTGGAATCGCCTTCCGTGAGAAAAAGTGGCGTTTGGGAACCTGCCACCGAGGAACCACACATTGCACAAACTCACGGAAGGGGGCAGAGTCTACCAACTGAAAAGGCAGCAGTTGAAGTGCTAGCAATTTAGCCAAGCTAGCCGCTGGGCATGTGAATGGCTGGGAGTGAACTTCTTTTGATGGTCCTGCAGCTGGGGCAGGGAAATTTTCCTGGTACAATCGGACATCGGTGTACTGCTAGCAGAGTGCACGCAAGTACTTGGCTGTGACACACCTAATTCTACACCTTCATTCCTCTCAGTGCAGCTTTCAGAGAGGACTGAAGGTATAGTGGGGTTGGAGATCCCAGCTGATGAGGCGCAAGGAGAGGTCCGCTTTGTTCTTTGGTGTGGGTCTTTAAGGTACGCTTGCCAACGAGCTGCATGGCAGGTCAACATATGTCTGGTCAAGCATGTGGTGCCCAAGCGGCTGATGTTTTGGCCACGCGAGATACGCTTGAGACATGTGTTGCAAATAGCAGCGATGCGATCTGCTGCACTCGTCTCAAAAAAGGCCCACACCAAAGAACTTTTGGAATAATGCACAGAGGCAGTGCCCTGCACAGGCGGAGCTCTGCGGTCTGATTCATAGTTTCATAGTTAGTAAGGTTGAATAAAGACACCAGTCCATCCAGTTCAACCTGAGTGAGTGTCTACAATTTTCCCTATCCCTGTACATTGCACACTCACATCGGTCCCTACCCTCAAGGAGCCCACAATCCAAGTTCCCCATTCATATACTAGGGCCAATTTTTTTTGGACAGAAGCCAATTAATCTACCTGCATGTCTTTGGACTGTGGGAGGAAACCGGAGAACCCGGAGGAAACCCACACAGGCGCAGGGAGAACATACAAACTCCAGGCAGGTAGTGTTGTGGTTGGGATTTGAACCAGCAACCCTTCTTACTACTAGGTGAGAGTGCTAACCACTACACCACTGTGCCACTGTACAGTGATTCAGTCGGTGTGCTGCCCTTAAGATGGCCCCCGGAGGGCATCCTGCCTCTTTGGAGATGTGCCTCCTCCTCCTCCTCCTCCTCTCTCCTATCAGGCACCCACGTGGAGTCAGTGACCTCATCATCCCCTCCCTCTTCATCACTGGAGCAAACCTGGCAGTATGCTGCAGCTGGTGAAACATGACTACCAGATTGCTGTCCTTGAGCATCCCCTCTCTCTGCGCTCACGCTACTGCCTTCCTCTAGCTGGGTATCATCATCAGAGCCTTCAAAACGCTGGGCATCCTCCTGGAGCATGTATCCAACACTGTGGTCAAACAGTTCGGGGGACTCCTCAGGAGGACATGGTGGGTCTAGGGAAGGAGTGACTGATGACATTGAGATGAGGGAAGAGGACGTGTTGGCAGCTGCTTTGCCAGTACCCTGAGCCCGGGTGAGAGAGGATGAGGAGGATGAGGAGGGCTTGGTCATCCACTCTACCAAGTCTTCGGCATGATGAGGCTCAACACGTCCAGCTGCCGAAAATAAGAACAAGCGCGTCCCATGGCCACGTGCTGAAGACTATGCACCACATCCACAACCAGCACTGTTGCCTCTAGACACAGAACCTGCTTGCCCTCTTTTATTGGCTCGTAAAAGTCTGCCTCTCCTTGTTGCTCTTCCAGACATACTAATGGCCTACAGGGAGATTGGAAAACCAGCAATAAGGGGTAGCTTCAGGTGTATACTGTGCAGGAGGCACTACACCCACTGAAAATGCGGCAGATGCCTGTGTTGCACAACAGAAAAACACCAGCAATAAGGGGTAGCTTCAGGTGTATACTGTGCAGGAGGCACCTACACGCACTGAAACTGCTGCAGATGCCTGTGTTGCACAAAAGAACACCAGCAAAAAGGGGTAGCTTCAGGTGTATACTGTGCAGGAGGCACACTACACCCACTGTAACAGCGCTAGGTTAACAAGCAAAGCAAAGCTGACACTGTCCCTGCCTATCCTGCTCTCTCCCTGCACGCCAACACACTACACAAGGCCGCCGCACTGGCAGCCTTATATAGTGTGGGGCGTGTACTAAACCCCCCTGAGCTATATTTGGCCACAGGCATCCGGCCTGTAGCCAATTATGGCTCTCCTCGCTGCCGTCGCTGTGATTGGCCAAGCATGCAGGGTCACAGGGAATGCTTGCCAATCATCAGCCAGCAATGCATTGTGTGCCATTCGTGTCACATGAATTTGTCGCGAACGGCCCACAAAGTTCTGGGTTTGGCGAACAGGCGAACGGCCGATGTTCGATTTGAAAATGCGTTCGACTCAAACACCGAGCTCATCCCTAATGACAGTGTACAATCATGACTGACTGTGTTCTGTGCCCTGATTGGTTGAAGCTTCCACTCCTTCAGTCAATAGGGCTTGCAATGCACTGTTTAGCGCCACAATGCATTTTCGTCGGTTCAGGGGGCCGAACAAATGGGTCGTTCGACAGCGAAAGTTCGGCCTGAACTTATGCTCGGGCCAAACCGTTCGCCCATCCCTACTTACAAGTGTAGTTAAAATCAGGCATTTTCAGTTAAAATCACCGTACATGCCTCATTTTAACTACAATTGTAAGTCGTTTCATTTTAACTTGTAATAAATCCTTGCTACTAAGCTACACTTAGTAGGCGCTTGAACTTGATGATAGAACCTTTGGCCAAGACTATACATACTAATCCCTGTATCTCACAGTTAATAACAAAACTCACATTGTCAACTTATCTGGTGATGACGTGATTCTTCTTCTCATGAACCCCAACAAATCACTTCCTCAGGCACATCAGGTCCTCGCTTACTTTAGCTCCATCTCGTTCTACAAGGTGAATTTCTCTCATTCTAAACCTGTGTTTCCCTAACAAAGATCAAGCTTTCTTAAAACTCCCCTTCCGGTACACTTGGGCAACCAAGTGGCATACCCTACATAGGCATTACCCTAACTCCATATATTACAGATATAACAGACGCCAATTTTAAACCCCTTATGGTCAAACTGTTCTTGGACCTGCAACACATTTCTGGCTTTGAACTGTCCTGATCTGGTAGATTGGTCGCTTCCAAAATGCTTGTACTGCCACAAATTTTGTACCTTTTTCAAAACCCTTCTTATACCTCTTACACCCTCCCTCCTAGCACCTTTATCAACTTTTAAATGTTACCTATGGAAACAGAGAAGAGCTACAAGTTTGCACTCCCAACTGGTGAAACATAAGATGGTAGGAGGTCTTAAGCCCCATACACACGCTCGGATTATCCGAGGACCAGGTTCGTCGGATCATGTCCGTCGTACTTTGTCCGATGTTGGTGTTGCGTACACACGGTCGGACAACGTTGTCGGAATTTCCGGTCTGCAAGAACGTCGTGACGTAAGTCGTCTTCCACGAGACTAGAAAAGGGAAGTTCAGCACCACGTCCCGCACCCGTTGGGCTCCTTCTGCTGATCCCGTGTTTATCGCGAGTTAGTTGAAGTTTGGGGACTTACGATTCGCGCTTCTCAGTTTTGTCACTCAGATCGTTACTGCTCTTCAGTTTGTGCTTGTCGTGCGTATCTGTTTATTAGTGCGTGTAGTCAGTTCGCATTTGTTGGTCATTGCGGCCTATATCTTGATATAGGACACTTTGATTTTCACTGCTTATTGTCTGCTCGTTTCTGGTATTCATTTTGTTCTTTCAGGCCTTGCTGTTTATCGGTGCTTTCTGTTTGTCCGTTCTGACCAGCCGACCATTTGTGAGCGATGTTTCCCATACGTACTCGTCGCAGAGTTCGTGCTGTATGCGGAATTGGTGTCGGGCTTTTAGCTTTGAGCCAAGACCCGTCCATGAATAGAGTGACGAGGAGTATGTGGACCAAGAATTGGTTGCTTCAGTGTGATCAGTTCTCGCACATGCCTTTGCTTCGTGAGATCCGGGAGAATAATCCTGATGATTTCAGGAACTTTCTCAGGATGACGGACCCCGTTTTTCACTGTCTTTTGGCTTTGCTGACCCCTTTTATCAGCCGGCAGGATACCTGCATGAGACAAGCCATCACTCCGGAGCAGAGGCTTGTTGCTACGTTGAGGTACTTGGCGACAGGGAGAAGCCTTAAGGATTTGAAGTTCTCCTCAGGTATCTCTCCCCAGGCCCTGGGAATCATTATTCCAGAGACCTGTTCTGCCATCATCCAGGTCCTGCAGGAGGACTATATTAAGGTAACATTTCTCCTTTACTATTCCCTTCTATGTATGCTCTGTTTGCTAATGTCTTGTATTTGTGACCTCCTTCCCTAATTACCATGATTGCAATATGCTCTAATATGCTGTGCCCCTTTTCTCCTTCATGCATTTTTCCCTTCACTTACCTCCCCAGCATGCTCTTCTGGCCCAATAGACACCTATGGCCTAGTCACTTAAGCAATGTATTTTGTCTGCTGCATAGTATTGTTTTCCCCCAAACACCCCCTAAAATATGCACTAATGTTTGCTGTGTGCTTTACTTCATGCCGAGCCCCATTTTGTCCCCATTTTTTTTTGGGGGGGGGGGGGGGTGCCAAACTCCTTAGGAACCCCCTCCCCCAACTGCTCTGTCAGATGCTACCAATCCTCTATCTGCTGGCTTTCCCAAGGTCAATACACACTATATACCTACCTCTTTATAGTGGGCATCTTTAGGGATGAATTCAGCAAAGCATGTAGTGCAAGGGGCTGGCTCCATACTTTCCATTTCCTCTTTTTTTGTGTTCTTTCCCTCCTATTAGCTTGCTAGGTAATTTCAGAATGTGAAAATGTGCGTTCCTTTTTTTGGGGGGGGGGGGGGGGTGGGGATTTGGACTGTTCTTTTATCTTTCCTGTTGGATGCCAATAGTGTTAAGTAAGGAGGGTCTGGCCAAACTAACACACATTATTGAGCCATTTGGCAATCAATGAAGTGCAGAGGGTTACCTGTCCAAACCCCCCCCCCAAACCCCTAGTTATTGTCAATGGCCCATCAGAAGTGGGGGGATTGATGGGGGGTGAGTAATCTGCTAGGGGGACCCTCTACTTTGTATTGCAAATACTTTCCAGCTTAAAATGTAAAAGTCTGATCTTGTTCCAAGATGTTAGTGTCTAATCTGCTTGCAATGTTTATGTGCAAAGTGACAAATTTTTTTTTCTTGTTTCACTCCACAGTTCCCTTCCACGCCACAGGAATGGCAGACTGTGGCCTCCCACTTTGCCAGCCGTTGGGACTTTCCTAACTGCGGAGGCTCAATTGATGGGAAACACGTCCGCATCGTCCCACCCCCCAACTCGGGGTCCTACTATTATAATTACAAGGGGTTTAATAGTGTAGTGATGTTGGCGGTGGTGTCGGCGACATACGAGTTTTTGTATGTGGACGTGGGGATGAACGGCCGGATCTCGGATGGTGGTGCCATTGCGCACACGGAGTTCTACTGGCGTCTCCAAAGTGGCAGTCTGTGCTTGCCACCTCCAGAGGAGAATGCTGAAGGACTCCCCTTCGTCTTTGTCGCAGATGAAGCATTTGCGTTGACTCCCCATCTGATGAGGCCCTTCCTGATGAGGACCCTCACCCCAGACCAGAGGGTCTTCAATTACAGGCTGTTGGTTGGCCCAGATGTGGAGGGCCCTTCCAATGCCGACCTCACAGCCCTTCGAGCGGCACGTCCAGGCTTGCCCCCTCTAAATGCCCGCGAGGTCCGCGAGCAATATATGGAGTACTTTGTGGGTAGGGGGGCCATTGCTCTGCCTGACGATGTGTGAGAGGCATTTTTAAATAAATATCTTTTTTAACCAAACCTATGATTTCTTGTCATTTCCATATTCTAGCTTATTTGAGATATACATTTTTGCCCTTTAGCTTCAACAGTGGGAATGCACTTTCTGGGCAAAAGGAGGTAACAGTCTCTTCTTCCCAAAAAGAATCTTCTCATGTTGTGTGTTTGATACCTAATGTTTTGTCTAGAGAAGGTTTGTAGTGCATAACTGACACCCAAAATACTCCTTTTCATCACCATGTCAGACATGTGTGTATTCCCAAAAATGGTGTGCTACGTGTTTTCGTACAAAGCACTGTGGGTGTCATTTACATAAGTTAAATCCACTATGCTCTACAAGTGCAGTGCAAAAGTGCCCTGAAAAATAAACTTGCAGTGCAAACTGGAATTGCCTTTAGTAAATAATACCCATTGCCCCCCAAATCCTTTACATTTGACATACATAATGCTTTTGTGTTTTTCAATAAGGAAGCCACACATTTAGAAAATTCAAAAAGTTTACTTGCAACACATTCACAAGTGCGTTTCCAAACTTCTTGGCAAAACTGACAAGATCTTGGTTCTTTACAACATTGTTTACAAACATTCCGCATTTGTTAAAACCAGGCATGGAGCAAAACAGAACATAGGAACTAGGAAAGTTCAACTTTCTAAAGTGAAGACAAGATCAGACATGACTATATGTTCAAAGTGTGTTTGATCTTGCCTTCATCACATGGGGGGTCACCCCTGGAAACTGGAAATTTAGAACATGCACACAATTTGGGTCTGAAAATGGACATTAGATGGTAAAACACATGCCTAGAATGTTCAAAAGTGCCATTTTCCATCAGGGGGATCGATGGACGTTTTTTGGGGGTGCAACCCCTTCACCACAACCACTTTAGTAGTTCGTAAAGTGGTTGCACCCCCAAAAAAACATTGTCATTCCTCCACCATGATGGGAGCTAGCACATGTGGACACAATGTGTGCATGTTCCAAATTTCACACAGTTCTTAAGTTGCAAATGTGTTCAGAAACAGCCACAAATTTGTGTTAATTACTTGGTGCGTTTTCAGATTTTTCCTAAAACATCAATGATGTTCTTCAATTTTTGTTGAACAGCATTGATGTTTTGCTTTATGTCATCTAGATCGCGATTGCAGACCATTATCTCCCCGATGAGGACGTGGGCACTTTCTGTGGTAAAGTGCGATTCTTCTTCCACAACATCCACGTCACCTAAAAACAACCAAAAAAAAAACAAAATGTCGCTTGGAAATGAGGCAGGCATACATTGATTAGCTTACCAGTAGCTGTGTTCTCCCACACTCACCTGTTGTGGTGACAAGTTCTCCAATTTCTATGATCTCTCCTTCCTCCTCCTCCTCCTCTGCTTCTGGTCTTTCCCCTTCTTTGGGAGGTGTGGGTTTTGGGGTTTCCTCAGACGTCCCGAGTTTTCGCTCCCCTATGAGAATGTACAAAAGGAAGATTTAGCACCACAATCTATTGAGGGCAGAAATAGGAAATGTCAAACATTGCTTGAAAGTGAGGGACAATATTTTTGGTTGGCCAGTTACAAATGACAACAACATGAATGTAGTCACTTTGTAAAGGTGCTAAACTGACTAGCTTTTTGGTAGAAGTTTGTCTGATGGAGACCCCCCTCTAGTATGCACTGGAGCACATGTGTGGAAAAGCATAATAAAAAGTGGGTTTGGGTGTCCCAGCACTAGTGCTCTAGAGTCCAGATATGTAAACAGCTACTGGGTGACCTCTCCTTTACATTGACTAAATTGGCTTTACATTCTTGATGACATCTCTAGTGAGAACAAACTTCCATTCCCAAAAAAAATCACAAAACCTCGTATTATAAGTGGCCGAACGATCGAGGTTGAGTACGATCGAATAGACACACACGAACATGACACTGGCAGAAAGATCGAGGCTGAGTACGATCGAATACACAGACGAACATGAAAGTGGTCATTTTCTAATGTACAACTTTGTAAAATTACAAACACATGGAGCAGTATGCAAGCCAAAAATCAAACACAAAACACAACTACTTACTTTTTTGAAGAACTCGCTTGATCTTTCTGTACTGAACGGGCTCCCTCAGTTTCAGGTCTGACCAGTGTTTCCTCAGTTGCTCCTTGGATCGTTGTACCCCAAAATGATTGTACAGCCTCCTCACAACTTTAGACATGATCTTGGCCTTTCGGACATTGGGGTTGAGGTAAGGCCCATACTTCCCATCATAGTCGCTCCTCTTCAATATGTCCACCATCTCCAACATTTCTCCAAAAGACATATTGGAGGCCTTAAATTTCAGGCTCCGGGATCGGGACGTTTCTGGCCTTTCCTCTTCCTCCTCCTCGTTGCTGCAATATTTGGGGCGCACCTGCTGTGTCCCCGCCATGTGCTCTCCACACTGCACCGTAAAGAGAAGGGGTGGGGAATAGACGAGAAAGATCGTCAGGGGCGGGCGGAGTTTGACGCATGCGCACTGTATATAAAACGTGTCGTAGCCACGATCTGTGAGACGAGGGGAGAGAAAGCTCACGCACGAGACGATCGCTAGAACGAAGGTACAATTTGAAGTTGGTACATAACTAGGCTAGACTGATTAGACCTTGAGGCTTCTTTATGGAGAAGCTTAGGAGAGTTTAGCCTGACATTAGTTATATTGTTTTGTGTGGTGTTGTGTCTTGCAGAGATTATGCACGGATTCAACGACGTGAGTTTTCTCCCCCTGTTCATTGATAAATACAGGGAAATGCCCGTTTTATGGCAGGGCAAACATCCCTATTACGGCCACAAAACAAAGAGGTATGCAGCCATGCTGAAACTTTTGGAATTTGTAAAGCTAAGGATGCCCACGGCAACCGTTCGTAAGTTAAGACAGAAAATTGGCAGTCTGAGGAGTGCGTATATCAGGGAGCACAAGAAGATCCTGAAGTCCCAAGCATCTGGAGCTGCAGCAGATCAGGTCTATGTCCCCAAGCTCTGGTACTATGACAGGCTCCATTTTCTCAAAGACCAGGCTGATGTCACGGAGCCACTCTCGCCTCCTCCTTCCATGCTTCCTTGCGCGCAGGCCACCCCTGATGAGGCTTCCGAGGAGCAACCTGGGCCTTCCAGTCTGGAAGATGTGGAGGAGCCCAGCTTGTGGCAGGTATAGAGAGTCCCGGAGCAGAAGGAGAGAAAAAGCATTGGCGTAGGGACTGCATGACAGGTGGGGACAGCACAGTCATGGTTGTGGAGAGAAAAAGTTGTCCCCTTTAAGAAAAGGGGAGGGGCCGAAGCAGGGGAGGCGCTTGGTTAGGAAGTTAGGAAGAAGAAATGTGAGTGAGGTCATCAGTGAGCGACGGAGGAGAAGATTCCCACCCACCCTCCCGAGTATGGTCAATTATGATAGGGGCTGTAAGGACAGCCCGGGCAGTGGTTGGGTCTTTGGAGGAAGAGAATATGGTAGTTATATGCATATATAACATGGTTGGTACCCATCTGTGGGATGGGGGTTAACATGGTTGGTACCCATCTGTGGTATGGGGATAACATGGTTGGTACCCATCTGTGGGATGGGGGTTAACATGGTTGGTACCCATCTGTGGGATGGGGGTTAACATGGTTGGTACCCATCTGTGCGATGGGGGTTAACATGGTTGGTACCCATCTGTGCGATGGGGGTTAACATGGTTGGTACCCATCTGTGCAATGGGGGTTAACATGGTTGGTACCCATCTGTGCGATGGGGGTTAACATGGTTGGTACCCATCTGTGGGATGGGGTTAACATGGTTGGTACCCATCTGTGGGATTGGGTTAACATGGTTGGTACCCATCTGTGGATGGGGGTTATCAGGTACCTTCCGGTTAACGAGGGGTTAACCAGGAAGGGGTTAAAGGTAGGTCACTGCGAAAGTTGAGTACTGTCTCCGGGTCTGGGGGCTTGCGACCGGAGGCCTAAAGTTTAAGGAAGTTTGGCGCAGTGACCAGTGGGGTGGGGTTCCCCGAGAAGACCCCAAAAGTACATAAAGTTGGTTAAGAGTTATTTAAAATGTTTTTTATTTAATTTTAAGGTAATTATTAATAAAAGGCCGTCAAGGCCATTTACTCCAAAATCTTGTCATGTCATTTGTGAGGGGATTTGGAGGGGTTAGATATTATGTTTAATGGATGGCTTATGGGACTGTGGATTAGGTCCTTCACATGTCAAGTAGTTTTGTAACCATTTTTGGGAATAATGAATGATGTTCACTTAATTCAGGATCCCCATTTGCTTAGTTCCTAACGTGTTTGACATATCAACAGACAGTAGTGTTGGAGACATTTGGGGCAAGAATCTAAACTGCAGGGCTGAGAATTGTATGGTTTGGTATTTGTAAACATTTTGCAACAGTCACTAGATGAAAATTGTGTGTGTTTGATGAACAAATAACTGAAACTATGTCCCTTTTTCATACACAGGAAGACCTCAGCCAGGAGGTGGCTGTGGAATGTGGCAGTCAGGAGGAGGAAGGGGTTAGTGGCAGCCAAGAGGTGGGTAGTGGCAGCCAAGAGGGGGGTAGGCCTAGGAGCCTGACTGACTCCCAAATCCCTCCCCTCCGCCTTCCCTACAAAAGGGCGAGAAGGGGGGGTGAGGCGGGAGAGTCAGCGCTCCGGCTGATCAGAGAGGCTTCAGCCTCCCTACATGCCACACCCACCGACGAGGAGACCTTTGGCTCCGTGGTTGCCACTAAAATGAAGGCTATGGAGGTGGGGCAACGCAACATGTGTGAGGATGTCATCCTCAAAGTCATAAATAAGGGTATGGCTGGGGGGATGACCCCACTCACACATGTTTGCGATAGTGACCTTGCTCCGCCTCCTCCTCCTCCTTCTGCCACCCCACCAGCACCACAGCCACAGCGTGGAAGGAAGCGTGCAAGGAAGACAAGAGAGTGACGACCTGGATTCAGTCTGGTCTGAGAGAAGATGGAGCCTCTCGTAGGACCAGAGCCTGGGGACCTAGATGGCATCTGCTGCAGTTCCGGATGTTTTGGACTTCAGGACCAGATAGCACTCCCCTTAAGATACGTACTCCTCAGGCCCCCAATTTTAGAAGCTTGAAAAATGATGTTTGCCGTGGGTGTCCAAGGCTTTGCAAATTCCCCAAGTTTCTCCATCGCTGCGTTCCTCTTTGGTTTGTTGCTGAGACCTAAATAAAAGTATTTTTGAGTTGAAATAATCATTGCCTATGTGTTTTACTTTTCTACAATTACAGTTTATTTGTGAGTAGGCAGGTAGATTTCACAAATCCTAAAGTCTAATGAACAAGGGGCACCAACAACAAAACAAACTCCTAGTAAATTTAAGCAACAAATAGAAATGTTAATAATGTTGTTTTGCTAAGTTGAGACACACAACCCCCCCTGAAAAATCTCAAAAAATTATCCTGAAAATGTGTATTCCAAACAAAATAAAAAAAAAAAAAAAAAAAAAAAAAAAAAAAAAAAAAAAAAAAAAAAAAAAAAAAAAAAAAAAAAAAAAAAAAAAAAAAAAAAAAAAAAAAAAAAAAAAAAAAAAAAAAAAAAAAAAAAAAAAAAAAAAAAAAAAAAAAAAAAAAAAAAAAAAAAAAAAAAAAAAAAAAAAAAAAAAAAAAAAAAAAAAAAAAAAAAAAAAAAAAAAAAAAAAAAAAAAAAAAAAAAAAAAAAAAAAAAAAAAAAAAAAAAAAAAAAAAAAAAAACAAAAAAAAAAAAAAAAAAAAAAAATAAAAAAAAAAAAAAAAAAAAAAAAAAAAAAAAAAAAAAAAAAAAAAAAAAAAAAAAAAAAAAAAAAAACAAAACAAAAAAAAAAAAAAAAAAAAAAAAAAAAAAAAAAAAAAATGACAAATCATCCAAAAAATATAACAAAGATTCTTTTACGATCTGAGGAAAAATAAACATGTAGTCTAGAAATCCTGAAAACTAATAAAGAAATAAGTTTGGGAGAAGTGCGGGTGAATAGGAGCAGCTAAAACATGTCATTCTTCTTGCATTGTAAAGAAAAAGAGAATGCGCTGCATTAAAGACATTTTAACATTGCAGCGTGACGAATGTGCTGTGTCGATTAGGAAAGGTAGTTTTACCTGACCGAGCGCTTCCGTCACAGAATTTCTTCTGAGCATGCGTAGCACTTTGTCCGTCGGACTACGCTACACATGATCGGATTTTGTGTGATCGGACTTTGTTGTCAAAAAATCTATCCAGCAGGAGATAGAACTTTGTCCGTCGGACAATCCGATGGAAACTGTCCGATTGTGCCTACACACGGTCGGAATTTCCGACAACATTGTCCGATAGGACAGAATCCATCGGAAAATCTGACCGTGTGTATGGGGCTTTAGTGTGGTTGACATTACTGATTATCACATTATCACATCGCTTGATCAGTTGAAACATTGGATCACTTCCCCTCCGGACAATCTATGGGTAGATATAGAGACCGCTATGGCACCAGTCTCAAATTTGAGTTCACTTCTCTTGGCTGACACCTGCTCACATGTACCCCTAGATTCTTTACCTGCTACTATTGTGGCATCATTAAAATCTTGGAGAAGCTTTATCAATGGTACCTCTGCCTTTACTTCAGTTCTCACTACAGTAGCATTACAATTTGAAAGAATGAAATAGCTGGTTACCAGGGGAGGCACTTATGATTATTGTTATACAGAATTTATATAACACCAACAGTTTATGCAGCACTTGCATGGTAATGCTTCAGATGCAGCTACAAAACACATGTAATATGTGTTTTGATGCACTTTAATTTTTAAGGCCGGAAATGTGCAAAAAAGTTATTTCTCTATTTCCTTTACAACATATGGTGACACAACAGATCTTAACAACCATTATTAAACATTATATATATATATATATATATATATAAATATATTAAACATAATGGCAATAAACTCTGTCAGGGAATGCAGGTCTCATTATATATATATATATTGTTCTATATATATATATATATATATATATGAAAAAGTTTTAGGGAGGTGTGAAAAATGCTGTAAATAAAGAATGCTTTCAGAAAAAGAAGTGTTAATGGAACTGTTAAGGCTAACCGGTAAGACAAACAAGATGTGTGCCTAATGAGTACAATTCATAACACCGCCACTGTCATGATACACACAAAAGGTGGGAAAGACATCATGAAACCACAAGTGGTGATAGACTACAACACCTTGGGAGGTTTTGACAGAGCCGACCAGGCAATGACATTTTATCCAGCAATGAGAAAACCAAAAAAGTATTACAAGAAGATCTTCAAGCATCTTCTTGAGCAATGCTTGTGGAATGCCTTAATTCTACTAAAAATAAAAAAGTGTGACAAACCTGTGGTTCATGCTGACTTTGTTTGGAAAGTTGCCAAACTGATCTTTCTGAAACACCAATGGCTGTAAATAGAGCAGGACGTCGTGCAGCTGTTGTTGTCAACACAGAACACCTGACTGGTCGTCACTTCATGGACCACATCCCACCAACTGAAAAAAAGTCAGCACCCACAAAGATGTGCCACTTGAGGTGTACCCATGAATGGGGTTCACCACCATCTTCCAAGAGTTAATGTCCCGGAAAGAGGCCTTGCCCCTAGGGGCAGCAGACGACCACAGAGACACTGGTACATCTTCTACATGTCTCTCTACAGGGGACAGCCCACACATAGGGGTATTTAGGATCCCTTAATGGGACCCTATTCCCTCTTTCCGGGACATTAACTCTTGGAAGGTGGTGGTGAACCCCATTCATGGGTACACCTCAAGTGACATATACTCTTTATTGTATACTAAAGGCCCCTTTAGGGCTCTGCTGTGGATTTTCACATATTCTATACAAAGAATATTTAATTAGGATTCAATCCTGTGTCTGCTGCTACATCTGGGAGGTGCATTTCCCTCTCTCCCTGGATTTCAATTGATCATTTCACGAACATCGGCTCCAATGTGAGCGATAGGTACTTTTCAAATTCAATTACTCTCTGCTCCTGACGAAGGTTCCCACATTCGGGTAACCGGAAACGCGTCGAGTATCCGGGGGTCACATACCTCCATGAGAGCATCAGTACCGCAATTTTGTATATATTTTTGTAAAGTGTTGTTATGTTTTTTTGTCTGTGCAATTCGGTTTTCTGTAATGTCATGCATATTTTGAACTGTGTACCCTGTTATTGGACAATTGGGTGATTATTTATTTATATATCTTTTTAAATACATCAATAAAACTACTACTATTTTTCACAATATTTTGGTGAGAGTGGTGATCTATCTAAAGTCCCAATCATAGGGAGTTCCTTCTTGTCTACTCTAAGGGATGGGATCACCACATGAAATATCCACACCACTCGGGGAGCATGCCTTAATTTTTTCCCAGTAACTGAAGGAGGATTCGAAGGCGGTGTGCTCTCAGTATTGGAGGGACGTGGCAACTCGTACAAGTGACCAGGGGAGGACTCTTCGGAGGAGGGCCAAGAAGCTGGCTGCTCGGTAAGAGCCTGGGAGCTGAGTTGTATGGACACTAGAGAATCCACATTTCCCACAGTATCGCCAAGAAGGCTGAGAGATCCAGGTACTGTGGAAAAGGTTCCTACTTATCTTCAGTTAAAACCTAGTCTGTGGCAGAGACTTTGCTAAGTTTCCGGATCACATCTATGGTTAGAGGTTTATCCAGCAGTGAAGCGCCCAGTTTCAAGTGGCTACTCTCTGGGCTAATTAGAGACATTCAGTGGATGTCAGCAGTTCAAAGTGCCTGAGTTTTATCACCCATGCCCTCTATTCACACCTGAGACTGTGTTACTGTTGGATGTTACCCCTGCAAAATAAAAATCCTCAAACGACTTTTGTGTCAGCTTCTGAAGTTACTGGGTACTAACCCTGGGAACCCCTAGACAACGGAAGACGAGCTACGAGGAGGTAATTGGTAAGCCCAGAAAAGTCAAGGTCGCCCCTAAGGGTTATGGCCGTTACACGGGGGGGCTCGCAGTCGGGGATTTACCGTTATCTCTCGCAACTTAATGGAATGGGAGGGTGAAGTGTTTTTGAACTGCGCCATCAGTGCCATCTTCACTCAGGCAGAGACTTTCACTGAGGTGCGTAAGCGCGGGAAGAGTCCTTGCTGAAAAGCCCGCGAAGTTGCGCAGCCCAGGCAACCAGTGGGAGGAGTCTGCGCTGTTCTTTTTCTGCATGAGGCACCGCGTGAGAGTGGGTTGCTGAAGGATAAGTTTAGTTTCTCACAGTGTTGGAGAAAAGTCAAAACTTCCCAGAGAATGTACCGTGCTCCGGGCGTGCAGCCTGTACCAGGATCCAGGATGCCTACCGTGAGGGGTCCGACAGGCATACAGATGCCCGGCACCATGCTTACCGACACGGGCATTCGCCTGCTGCTGCAGGTGCGGTTTGTGCTATACACCGCAGGAGACATGAAGGCCCTCGGCATGTTATGCGGGAAGTGTGACGGCTTGATTGCAAATCCTTGGCCGTTTGCAAGGTGCAGAAGGTGTGGAGCAGCCCACCGAATTGCCTCGGGCCTACCATATGGACTGGGCCACAGGTGTCTACTGAGGAGCACATTGCCTATGTTCCAGCCAAAGGGCCCGATGTCCAGGTTTCATCCACAGTTGCTAGTGCCCTCAACAAAGACATTGCCGCTGTACGTGCCCGAGAGTCAACCTCCGAGGTGATGGACACGGCCTCGTCCACCATTACTGAGATTATTGTCATGCCTGCCTTGGAGGAAGTGGAACCCCTAATGCCTCCGACTAGTCGTAAGAAGGGTCCACAGCCCACTCCAGTGGCAGCTCATTGAACAAAAGCCATTGCCTTAGAGAGACCATCGCAGTCTACGGGTGAGAGTAGAGAGGGAACCGTGAGTACCAAAACAGTAAAGAGATTTATATCGCGGGACTCTGACTTAGAATCTTTTTGCTCCTCACTGGAGGCTGAAGAGGCCGAGGAATTGTTTGATGGAATGTCTGAGGAACTATTGTGGTCGTGTGGGGATGATGTGGCTGCTGCTTGTGGCAATATTTCGTGTTGGCTAGCCCTTACCGAAGGGGACGAAACATCTCGAGTGAAGACCCCCTCAACAAGAATTGCTCTGATGCCCAGGCTTGATAATCTGCCAGTGCTCTCGAGCAATTCTACAGGTTTAGTGAAAAGGTCCCCAAACTCATGCATACCCCCTGGGGATGGAGTCACCCGCAACCTACCGAGACTAGCCCGGTCTCAGAGACTGTTGCATAAGCGGGTGGCAACAGAGTATGGACTTGAGTTCCCTTATGTGCCCAGGGAAATCATGGACATCATTGAGGAGAACCGGGAGAAGTGGTATGCGGAAGATTAGAGATGGCCTTGCGGTTTGCGGCGATTCGCCTAACCGGCGGACTTATGGCGCTGTTCGCGGCGGCCATATTCGTTTACATTGTGAAGCACTTTGACCCATGACACATCCATCATGGGGTACAGGACAGCCAATTGAGACATTTCAGCACATGGACATACCCCCTACCTTATAAATAGACCTGATCTGGCGGCCATTTTACATTCTGTCTTTTGTCAGTGTAGGGAAAGGACGCTGTGTGAAGCAGGGGCAGTTAGTCTGTAATCACTAGCTATTACTATTTGGTCCACAAAAGTCCTTTTAAGGACTGGTATATAGGGTTGTTGTAATACACTTATAATATACTTTCTTTCAAATATAGAAAGCATATTATAGTGACTGCACTGCTGACCGATTCTGCAGCTCTTTTCTCAGTGTAGGGACAGTTTGGTGTTTGGAGCAGGGACAGTCTGTAATTCACTAGCTAGCTACTATTAGGTCCACAAAAGTCCTTTTAAGGACTGGTATAGGTGTACTATTTGGTGTGCAGTATATAGGGGTGTAATACACGTATAAAATACTTTCAAATATAGAAAGCATAGTATAGTGCATTTCTACTGTGCAGCATTGTGACTGCTGAGTGGTTCTGCAGCGATACTACAAAGAGTGACAAACGCAATTAGAAAAAAGTATTATAACTGGTGTGATAGACCAGTGGCCCCCCAAAACGACAGATTGAAGCGGGGTGTTATATACCTTCTTCCACATATACTGCACTTCTCTAGAGACCTTTGTCACAGGGTCAATTAAAAAATGACAGGCAGAGGAAGAGGCAGGCCCTTCCGCAGTGGTGTTAGGAGTAGGGCAGGAGCAACAGGCTTGAGCCAAAGTGGGAAGTTGCATAAGGTGCGTTCAATTACGTCAAAGGACGCACCAGACTTGGTTGAGTGGCTCACTCAGCCTTACTCTTCTGCACCCTCCACATCCTCTCGATCTGCACCCTCTTCACTCTCTGCTGTGTGCACCCCCAAAGACACTACCACCAACACCACCTCCACCATATACCCTCCGCTTGAGTCACAGGAATTATTTTCCGATCCATCATCACAAGACATTTCCAATGCGCAGCCATTCTTGGCATTGGATCAGGAAGAGGAGGTAGCAACAAGGGCCACTCAGAAGTCTGACGAGAGTACCCAGATCAGCCCAAAGAGGTTGGTCCCCGCTGTTGCTGCCTACTCCAAGATCTCTAATTATAGCGGTGGGGAAGGTGACGTCGATGATGACGTGTCTAGGGACGTCACGTGGGTGCACACAAGAGAGGAAGAGGAGGGGAGTTCAGAGGGACTTCCGTGGGCCAAATGTTCGAGCGTAAAAAAATGATGATGCCGGATAACCCTCTTGAGCACCGGTTGGCCACTGGCTTGTCAGAACTGATAGCCCGCCAACTACTGCCATATAAACTGGTGGACTCGGAGGCCTTTCGAAAATGTGTGGCCATTCCATTGGAACACCACAATGGAAGGTCCCAGGAAGGAAGTATTTCTCACAGAAGGGCATCCCAGAGCTATATGGCCATGTTCAGCGGCAAGTGAATGTATTTCTGGCACACAGTGTCGGTGCCAAGATACATCTAACCACGGACACGTGGTCTAGCAAACACGGGCAGGGAAGGTATATAACTTTTAGTGCCCACTGGGTGAACCTTCTGACGGCCGTCAAGCATGTAACCCGTGGCACCCGTGTAGATTTGGTTTTACAGCCACGGATTGCATGCAGGCCTGCCTCTTTTTCTCCTCCTCCTACTCTATCCTCCCTCTCCTCCTCAGCTGACTCCTCCTTTTCCGTTGCTAGCGTCTCTTCCGCTGCGCCGCCCAAGATCCTCAGAACCTATTCGACATGCCAGGTGAGACGTTGCCATGCTGTGCTGCGTCTATTGTGTCTGGAAGCCAAGAGCCACACTGGCCCTGCACTCCTTTCAGCTTTGCATTCACAGGCAGATCAGTGGCTAACACCGCTCAATTTGACAGTTGGTAAAGTGGTTGAAATAGGGCAAAATTACACATGTGCCATGCATGGCACACGTCTTAAACTTGGTTGTGCAGCGATTCATTGGCAAATACCCTGGGGTCCAGGACATCTTGCGGCAGGCAAGGAAAATCTCGGCCCATTTCAGAAGATCTTACACGGCCATGGCTCGCCTTGCTGACATTCAGCGGCGACACAATCTGCCAGTCAGCCGTCTTATTTGTGATTGCCCAATGCGATGGAACTCAACCTTCTATATGCTTGATAGGCTGCTCCAGCAGAAATGTGCAGTTAGCGACTACCTGTACGAACTCTGCGGCAGAACAGGTTCTCGGGAGCTTGTTTTTTTTTTCACCGTGCCAGTGGCTGCTCATGCGCGACGCATGCAGACTTCTGCGGCCATTTGATGAGATCACCAAACTGGTCAGTCGCAGCCATGGCGCCATCAGTGATATCGTACCTTACGCCTTCTTTATGGAGCGTGCATTGTGTTGTGTCATTGATTAAGCCGTGGAGGAGCAGAAGCAGGAAGATGAGGAAGTCGCAATGCTGGATGAATTCCCAGGGGGGGCTACTCTATCTGAGACAAGTCAACAACAGGAGTCTGAAGAGGAGTCAGAGGAGGATGGTGCCGGGGCAGATCAGGAGGAGCAAGAAGAGCATGCTTTAAACCTTTCTGGGATCCCTGTTGTTGTTCGTGGGTGGGGGGAGGAGAATGAGGAGGACGACATTATCCTGGATGATGAGCAGGAGCCAGGCCACCACACCGCTTCCAGTTTAGTGCAAATGGGGGCCTTCATGCTCCAGTGTTGTAACAGGGACCCCTGTATAAAAAGCATACAGGTCAAGGACCAGTACTGGGTGGCAACGTACTTAGACCCCCGGTACAAACAAAAAATGGCGGAAATGTTACCACCATCACAGAGGGCTGTCAGAATGGAGCACTTACAGGCCTTGCTTAGAGAAATGCTGCATTCTTCTTTTGCGTGCGCTGACAGAGGAATTCGCACTCCCAGAGAAAGAGTTGCGGGTACCAATCCAACAGTGCCTGCAAGAAAAGGGCGGTTTGAAGATGTGTTGGTCACTTCTGATATGAGATCATTCTTTCAGCTGACCCATCGACAGGTGTGATCCGGATCCAGCATCAGGGAACACCTAGACCGACAGGTGTCGGACTACATCGGGTTAATGGCCGATGTGGACGCTCTGAGAAGCGATGAACCCCTGGACTACTTGGCAGGCTTGACCTCTGGCCAGAGCTTGCACAATTTGCAATGGAACTGTTGGCTTGCCCCTCGTCCAGTGTCCTGTCTGAAAGGACGTTCAGCGCAGCAGGGGGGATCGTGACGATAAGCGCACTCGCCTAGCTCACGGCAGTGTTGACTACCTCACATTTCTAAAAAGGCATGGATCTCGGAGGCAGGGATTTGGTGTCAGTGCTGGTGTCAGTGCTCTCTATCTTGGTGCTGGTGTCAGTTCTCTCTATCTCGGTGCTGGTGTCAGTGCTCTCTATCATGGTGCTGGTGTCAGTGCTCTCTATCTCGGTGCTGGTGTCAGTGCTCTCTATCTCGGTGCTGGTGTCAGTGCTCAGTCTCTATCTCAGTGCTGGTGTCAGTGAGGGAGATAGCAGTGGAGAAGCCAATCAGCAGGCAGTGCCAGCACCATGGCTGAGGATCAGCACTGGACTGGCACCTCCGGACCACAGCAGTGGAGCCCTGCATAGGTGGGGGTAAGGGCTGGGCAGAGGGAGGGGTCAGGGGATCAAGCACAGGTTGGCACACTGGGACACTGGCACAGGATTGAGCTGCCTTGACTGTGGCACTGATCATATCCTGCAGCCCATTCATAGCCTGGCCTGATCTTGCCTCTCCTCCATGGTCTTGAATTGACAAAATCTCACAGATAAAAAAATAATATTTTGTGGCTGAAAATATGACCTGGAGGTTTTTAAGGTTCGCCTACCATTAAAGTCAATGGGGCCCGCTGCGGTTTGCTAACATTTGGGCGCGTTCGCGGATCGTGTTCCCGGATTGCGTTTGCGAAACGTCCCGTCGGAAGTTCGTCCATCACTACAGAAGATGTCTGGGACTATCTAAAAGTCCCAAAGCCACTACAGAAAAAAGAATTTTCCCGTGAGATGTATGATCGTTTTCAAGGATGTCTGTTGCACTGCAATGCACTGGAGTTATGGTCGGCACATCTATTGTGACAAAGTTGTGATTTGCAGACCAGATAAAGACAATGCTGTGTACTACGTCACCACCGTGGATGTCCAGACGGGTAAAGACTTATGCCGCGTACACACGATCGGAATTCTCGTTGGAAAAAACTCTGACGGTTTTTCCGACGGAATTCCGCTCAAGCTGTGTTGCCTACACACGATCACACCAAATTCCGACGGTCAACAACACAGCGGCATAAAACACGTTCGACAGCACTATAAAAGGGAAGTTAAATGCTTCCGAGCATGCGTTGAATTGTTTCCGAGCATGCGTCAGAATTTTGCGTGTCGGAATTGCATACACACGATCGAAAAATCTGATAGAAAGGTTTTCCGTCGGAAAAATTGAGAACAGGTTCTCAATTAAAAGTCCGTCGGAAATTCCGACAGAAAAAGACCGTTGGGCATACACACGGTCGGAAAATCCGATGAGAAGCTCCCATCGGACTGTTTCCATCGGAAATTCCGACCGTGTGTACGCCGCATTAGTTTTGCCTGATCCCCGTCTCTACTGGTGAACTGTTCCTGAGTCAAGCCTTTGAATTTGCAAGGAGAGCTTCTCGTGATCTTCATCTCTTTGAAATTTCTTCTGAAACTACAGAACTGTGGGGTAGATAGACAGGTAGTTGCTGGGAAAGCTGTGTGTCAAGTATACCATGCTGGACCACAGTACTTAGCTTTTCATGAGGACTTGCAGTTGCAGCGGCTCTGACCACTAGGTGGCATGAGTCGGCAGAATGGAACAAGAGTAGTTGAGAAAAGTTTTTCTATTTTAGCTTACAGTTAGTGACTCTTAGAAAAAATTAATCTTTAGAAAAGAAGGCTTCATCAAGACTGGGATGAAGTTTTGCTTTCTAAAGCAATAATGTACAGTATATTATAATGCACTTGTCTATTTTTTCTATTGTACAGGATTCACCGAGACCGTCTGTCAAGCTCACCGGAGATTGGGTGGTGTAGACAGTTATGCCCCGTACACATGGTCGGAAATTCCGATGACCATATCCGTCGGATCATTTCCGTCGGATTTTGTCCGAAGCTGGTGTTTGCGTACACATGGTCGGACAACGTTGTCGGAATTTCCGGTCTTCAAGAACGCAGTGACGTAAACCGATTTTGACGGGACTGGAAAGGGGAAGTTCAGCACCACGTCCGGCACCCTTTGGGCTCCTTCTGCTGATTCCGTGTTTATCGCGTGTTAGTAGAAGTTTGGTTACATACGATTCACGCCATAATTTACTCCTCCCAGGTTAAAAAAAAACATTTTTTTTAAGTGTATCAGCGGGGAATTATATTCCCACCTATTTTTTTTGTGCAACCTATCCCATACTTCTAAAGTAACCCGTGTGATTTCATGTGTATCCTCCCCTGGTAACCTAAATTTTGGTGGATTCCATATGTCGTGACCTAAATTCCTATTACTTAGTGTATTTTCCAAATTGCACCATCTCTTTTTATCCCCCTCTTTTGTCCATTCAGTGATTCGTGAAAGTGTTATTGCACTAAAATCTTTTTCAAAGTCGGGGAGGGCGAGCCCTCCTTGTTTTTTCTCTCTTGACAAGATTTCGGCTGCTAAACCTGGCTTCTTATTATTCCATACAAATTTAGAAATAATATTTTTCAAAATTTAAAAAAAACTTTAGGGACCGCTAATGGGAGCATTCGAAATTTATAGTTTATTTTGGGGGCAATGATCATTTTTATCGCATTGATTCTCCCCATCCACGACAGGGGACTTAATGAAAACTTTTTTAATTCATTTTTGATCTCGTCTAATAAGGGAATATAATTTATCAGATAGATCTTCCTCAGAGAACTTGCCAATCTCACCCCTAGATATTTAATATTCTCCCTCCATGGGAAATGGAACTCTTTTTTCAGTCGAGCTACTTCCGCATGATCAATATTAATATTTAGAATCTCTGATTTAGTGAGGTTAATTTAAAAATTTGATACGTGGCCGTAAGTTTTCAATACCTTAAGGAGGATAGGCAGTGTGGTTCGAGGGTTAGTTAAGAAAAAGAGCACATCGTCGGCAAAAGCCGCTAGTTTGTGTACCTCGCCTCCCACCTCCATTCCCCTTATATCCGATGTATTACGTATAGTGGACAATAATGGTTCTAGGGACAACACAAACAGAAGAGGGGACAGAGGACACCCTTGACGTGTGCCGTTTTTCATTACGAAGGGTTGCCTGCGGATAGTCGTATAAGGTCCTTATCCAGCTTATCATCCTAGGTCCTATCCCCATACGTTCTAAGGTAGTAAACATGTGTCCCCAGTCTATCCGGTCAAACGCCTTCTCGGCATCCATTGATAAGAATAGACTGGGGACACTGCGCTGCCCACTCGCCTGCAGCAGCAATAGGGCCCTAATCCCGTTGTCTCTTCCTTCTCTTCCCTGAACAAATCCCGCCTGATCGGGGTGTACCAATTCCGACATCTTTTCCTTTAATCTGTTTGCTAGTACTTTCGCAAAAAGCTTAGTGTCAACATTTAAAAGAGCTATGGGGCGATAACTCAAACACAGAGTTTTATCCTTATCCTCTTTCAATTTCAATGTTATTCACGTATTCACGTATATATAAAAGGTTGATACGGGAAGACTTTGCGGGTGTACCTCCATATGTCAAAAGATGGGAGGAGGAGCTAGGGGTTTCTTGTAATATAAATAGAAGTAATAAGATATTTAAGTTAATACACGGCACGGGGATAGATATTAAAACAACGGAAGTCAATTATAAATGCCTCTCTGGCTGGTAAAATGAGTAAAATTCAAAGGGATAAATCTCCATAGTGTTGGAGAGGTTGCGGGGCCATCAGCACAATGACACATATATGGTGGGGTTGCCCATCATTAAAAGATACTGGAAACAAATTTTGAAATTAATAAAAATTATTACAAAAAAAGATGTCCCGGACGACCCATGGGCTGTATTGTTTCACAGGACCAATACTCCCCTGAAACAATACAGGGGCACACTAATTCCCACTTTATTAAATGAAGCCAAAAATGTAATCCCAAAGAAATGGATGGAATCAGAGAGCCCGAAGATAGGGGAATGGATTGCCCGAATGAATCTACAACAAAATCTCGAAAGGGTAGAATTTAGCGGGGCCGAGGGGGCTAATGTAGAGGAAGGTGAGGGAAGGTGGCACTGCTGGGAGGAGTTTAGAAAATCATGGAGGTACTTTGAAGAGATAACCAGACAATAGGAGGTTGCCATCTCCCTCTTTCCTTCTTTGCCTCCTTTTTTTTTTTTTTTATGCAAGGAGGGAAAGAGGGCCGTAACTTACAAGTACAACTCGACCGGAATTAGTGCGATATCTAGAGCGATTTTTGGACCATCTTGCAGGGTAGGGACAAGAGGGAGGGGGGGGGGGGTATATGGGTTTTAAACTGTATAATGTCTTTGCTAAAATGGAAAGGAGTTTGTTGTTGAAAAACCTTGAAATAAATAAAGATTTAAAAAAAAAAACATACGATTTGCGCTTTTTAGACTTGTGCTTCAGATCGTTACTGCTCTTCAGTTTGTGCTTGTCGGTGCGTATCTGTTTATCAGTGCGTGTAGTCAGTTCGCATTTGTTGGTCATTGCGGCCTATATCTTGATATCTTCTTGATATAGGATGCTTTGATTGTCACTGCTTATTGTCTGCTCGTTTCTGGTATTCATTTCGTTCTTTCAGGCCTTGCTGTTTATCGGTGCTTTCTGTTTGTCCGTTCTGACCAGCCGACCGTTTGGAAGCCATGTTTCGTGTACGTACTCATCATAGAGTTCGTGCTGTGCAGGGGCTTGGTGTTAGGCTTTTAGATTTGACCCAAGCCCAGTCCATGAACAGGGCGAGGTGGAGTTCATGGACCAAGAATTGGTTGCTCCAGCGTGACCAATTCTCGCACATGCCTTTGCTTCGTGAGATCCGGGAGAATAATCCTGATGATTTCAGGAACTTTCTCAGGATGACGGACCCCGTTTTTCACCGTCTGTTTGCTTTGCTGACCCCTTTTATCAGCAGGCAGGATACCTGCATGAGGCAAGCCATCACTCAGGAGCAAAGGCTAGTTGCTACGTTGAGGTACTTGGCGACAGGGAGAAGCCTTCAGGACCTGAAGTTCTCCACAGGTATCTCTCCCCAGGCTCTGGGTATCATTATTCCAGAGACCTGTTCTGCCATTATCCAGGTCCTGCAGGAGGACTATATTACAGTTTTTCTCCATTGTTTTGGCTCATTTCTTGAAACAGAAATGACATTCTCAAAACAACATGGACAAATCTCCAAACCACTTGGCAATTGTTCACAACTGAATTGAATTTCTCATTCATTTCATCAAATTTCAAATGTCTCAGTACATGTCTCAATGTCTCAGTACATCTTTCAAATGATTAAGTACAAGTAGCCTACATTTAGCACAATTTCCAAGTGAATAGATCTTGTTGATCTAAACTGATTGTCAATTCTCAGTCTTTTTTTTTTTTTTTTTTTTTTTTTTTTCCCCCTGGAGTTGGGGGGGATAAGGGGTCCTGAGTCGGGTATCCATGAAGTTTACAAAGCCCAAAGATACATATATACATCCGAGATCCAACCCAGCCTCCGCTTCCTTTGTCCTAAATCCCGTTCCATCACTCTTCCAGTTAACCCCCCCTGGGGGTTTTTTATTTCCCCCCCCCTCCCCCCTGTCCCCCCCATGCCCCCACCCTCCACGTCCCCGTCCGCTGTTTTGTTGTTGTAAGGTGGCCCTTTCTCCCCAGTGTCTTCTCTTGCCCTTAGGGTCTGCCTTTCCGTGGCTAGATCTCTTTTCGGCTTCACCCCCCAGGGATCATCGGTTGTCATGGCTGCACTCGCAAAGCCTCCCTGTAACTCCAAGACCTCTTGAATTTTCTCCAACTCTCCCATCTAGCCCTCGTGGCCTCTCTGTCCTCCTCCCCAGTGTACAACACACATTCCATCATGTAAGTGGACTCCACTGCGTCAACCCATTCCCATAAGGGTGGGCTTTCCTTATCCTTCCACCTCCTTGGAATTACCTTTTTAGCCGCGTTAAGCAGATGGGGAATCAATGAGCCTTTATATTGTTTAATTCCCTTGGATGTGGCATGCATAAGTGCCACCCAAGGGTCATTTTTTACCTCGATCGTTGTTATTTCTTTTATGTATTTTAGGATAGTCTCCCAAAATGTTTTGATTTTAGGACACCCCCACCATAAATGACCCATTGTGCCCCTTTGATCACACCCCCTCCAACAATTCGCAGATGTATCCGCCTGGAAATTGCTGACCCTGTCTGGGGTTCTATACCACCTAGCCATGCACTTAAAGTTTGTTTCTGCAGTTCTCGCATCTACCGCTGACCCATGTGCTAATTTTAAAATTTTCTTACTTGTGCCTATTTCTAGTTGTGTTCCTAATTCGCTTTCCCATTTGGTAAGGTATGGCGGCATCTCCGGTCTATCTCTTTCTAATAATAGTTTATATATTCTGGATATTCTTTTTTTTGAACATTCTGCCGTAAAGATTTTCTCTAATTTTGTTAGATCCTTAGCCTCCCTTAATGGGCTAGGAAGAGAGCCCACAAAGTGGGTTAGCTGGCGATGCCGCCATCCATCTATGAAAAAAGCCTCATTATTCTGTAACTCGTGCAATGTCATAACCTTCCCCTTACTAATAACTTCCCCTAGTCTCGTGCAGTCCTTTCTAATCCAATCACCTCCTATTTCCTTTAACCCTGGCGGGAAAAAAGGATTTTCTTTAAGTGCTATAAGTGGCGAATTATAATTTTTGTTGAATATTTTATATATTTTGTCCCAAATTTTCAAAGTCGTGATGGTGATTATATGTGTTTTTTTCTCCCAGTGTCCGGCTTTTCGGAGGGTTCCAAACAATCCTCCCCAGCCTAGCTTCACTCAGTGCTTCCTCCAAACTAACCCATCTTTTAGTGTTACCTATTTTACCCCATTCTGCGATTCTTAATAGTGCTATAGCATGGTAGTAACTTTCTATGTCTGGGACCGCCAGCCCGCCCTGACTTTTGTCTTGTTTTAGAACTTGGAGGGAGATTCTATGTTTTTTGTAATTCCATATGAAGTTCATTATAATAGCTCTTAGTTTACCGAGGTACTGTTTTGGGAGAGGGAGGGGGAGCATCTGGAATTTATATGTGATGACTGGTAAGATCATCATTTTTACCGAATTAATCCTACCTATCCAGGATAGGATTTTTCCCTTCAGCTCTTGGCATTTTTTTTTATGTCTTCTAGAAGTGGGATATAATTTATTTTATATAATTTCCTCGGGTTGTTGGCCAGTTCTATTCCTAAGTATTTTATCCTTTTTTTCCATACGAAACTAACTGTTTTCTGAAGGTTCTGTTTCTCTATTTTATTGAGGTTAATATTAAGGATAAATGTTTTTGAGGCATTGATTCTAAAGTTTGTTAGTTCCCCATATTCCCTCAAGGTTTTAAGCAACATGGGGACTGACTTCTGGGGTGAGCTTATGTAAAAGAGGACGTCGTCCGCGAAGGCCGCAAGTTTGTGCTCTTCGCTGCCGACTTTACAGCCTTCCACCTCTGGGTTTCCGCGGATTGTGGCTAACAGCGGTTCCAGGGATAGAATAAAAAGGAGAGGGGAGAGTGGACAGCCCTGCCTAGTACCATTAAACAGTTCGAACTCCGCGGAGGTCGTTCCATTGACCTTGATGTTGGTTTTCGGCTGATTATATAGGGTTTTGATTTTTTGAATAATTCTGGGTCCGAAACCCATCCTCTGTAGGGTGTTGAACATGAACCCCCAGTCTACTCTGTCGAACGCTTTTTCAGCGTCTATCGAGAGGAGTAGACTGGGGGTTCTCGAATCTCCCATCCTCTGTATTGCTAGCAATGTCCGAATCCCATTGTCCCTCCCCTCTCTGCCCGGGACAAACCCGACCTGGTCCGGATAGATCAGTGTGCCCAAAAGCCCCTTTATTCGATCCGCCAGTATCTTAGCGTATAATTTTGTGTCGAAATTTAATATGGAGATGGGTCTGTAGTTCGAGCACACCGATCCATCCTTCCCATCCTTCCTCAAAAGAGTGATCGTAGCTTTTAGGGCCTCTTCGCTCATCTCATAGTCTATCCCTAGTCCATTCATATATCGCAGTAATCTCGGTATAAGAATCTCTTTGTACGTTTTGTAATATGAGGCCGTAAAGCCGTCCGGGCCCGGGCTCTTCCCTGTTGGAGAGTTGTTGATGGCTGCTAAGATCTCCTCCTCGGTTATTGGCCTCTCAAGCTCATCTCTCGCCTCCCCCCCTAGAGCCATTAGCCCTGCCCTCTCTAGGAACTCTGATGTTTTCTGGTTATTTCCCATGCTGTCGTTGTTTCCCTTGGTTTTCACCTCGTAAAGTTCTTTGTAATAGTCTCTGAATGTAGAGGCTATTTCACTAGAGGTAAACTTCATCTCCCCGTTTCTTGTTTGAATTTTTTCAATAAAATTTCTGGTTTTCTTTTTTTGTAATTTCCTTGCTAAATATTTCCCTGGCTTATTGCCCCACATATATTGTTCCCTGGCCAATTTGTTGAACTTCTGTCTAACTTCCTGTTCAGCTAAATCTTTCAGTTCCTCTCTCTTGTCTGTAAGCTCTATGTATATGCTCTGGCTAAGTGCCCCCCCAGATTTGTGCTTTTGCTCCAGGGTTTTAATCTCGGCCATCAGCGCCTGCGTCTTTCCCACCCTCTCCTTTTTTTTCCATGCGGCTTTAGCTATCAGGAGCCCCCTAATGAACGCTTTATGGGCGTCCCATAGTTGTGCCTCTGAGACCTCTCCGTTGTCGTTGATTTGAAAGAACCATTCTAGCTCCTTTTTAATATAATCCCTAATTTCTTTATCATGTAGCAATTCAGGATTGAGTTTCCATCCGCTAGAGGGTTGTTTGTGTTCGGGGAACCTTAGCCTCATGGATACCGGCGCGTGGTCCGAGAGGGAAGCTATTCCAATTTCGGTTTCTTTGACCCTTTCCAGTATGCCATGGTCTATTAAGATATAGTCCAGGCGAGAGTACATCTGGTGGACGGGGGAGAAGAACGAGTAATCCCTCAACTGCGGGTGCTGGATCCTCCACACATCCAACAGTTGGTCCTCCGATAGTTTTTTTTTAATCCGTTTCAGTTGTATGTTGCCCCTCCCCGTACCACCAGACGTACTGTCCTTCGCGGGGTCCATCGCGAAATTGAGGTCCCCCATCAGGATCAGATATCCTTTCCTGAAGGCCCTTAGCTTACGCAGAATTGCTTCGAGAAATAAGATAGGTTTTGCGTTGGGGGCATAAACATTGGCCAGTGTAAGTTCTACCCCTAGGAGGGAGCCCCTAAGAAACAGGTACCTCCCCTCGGGGTCCGTCATTCTCTCCTCCACCGTGAAGTCAATGTCCCTCGCAATCCCAATAGCCACTCCTCTTGCCCTGCTCGAGATAGTGTCTCCATAAAACCAATTTGGGAGAGCTGGAGAAAAAAGTCTAATATTTGAGGAATGTGCCAGGTGAGTCTCTTGCAGGAACACTATACCTGCGCCATATCTCTCTGCTTCCTCCAAAATTTTAGATCGCTTGCCGGGGGAGTTTAAGCCTTTGACATTATATGATACAAATTTGATTTCTATGTCCTTCATTTATTTTTTGGGATTTTGTTTTTCTTTTTTTTTTTTTTTTTTCCCTCTGAGATATTGATGGTGATAACAGCCCCCCAGCGGACGTGGTTTCCCTCCCTCTCCCCCCCTCCTCCCCCTCCCTTCCTTGTCCCTCCCCCTTTCTCCCCTCCCCTCCTCCCCCCCTCCCCCCCCTCTCTCTCCCCCCCCCTCTCACCCTCCCCCCCTCTCTTACCCCAACTAGGGTCCTCGGGTCATTGGGGGCCATCCTTTGTGGCTTCCCTTAGACTCCGGATTCCTGGTGAGGTGGAGCCTGTTTAGCCCTCCCCTCCCCCTCCGCGCCCCGAGCTCGGGGCACAGAGGGGGGGGGGCGGGGCCGGTTTGAACAGAATTCTCGTGCAGCTACATATGGGCATTCGCCCCTCCTCCCCCCCCTCCCCCACTCCCCCCCCCAGGGTCCCCCAGGCCTTCCATTTCAATCCAGCCCTGCAGGTTCGGGACTACAATCCCGAGTTTTGTGCAAAATCCCTGTATTTCTTCCGGGTACCTTAGCCTAGCCGTGCACCCCTCTTTTAACCCTATTAAGCATGAGGGGAAACCCCAGTTATATCTTATGTTTTCCCTTTTCAATATTTCCAACAGGGGTTTCTGGTGTCTCCGTCTTTCCAAGGTTCGGGCCGATATGTCTGCATATACCTGTATTTCAGCGTCCTTATACAATATTGGGGACTTATTTTTTATTTTCGCCCACAGGTCCTCTTTTTCTTTAAAGTGGCTGAATCTGACAATTATGTCCCGGATCCGCTCTGTACCCCCCCTTTCGGGTCTACCTACTCGGTGTATCCTTTCTATATGGGGGAAGTGGTCTAAGTCCTTGCCACTTATGGGGCCCAAGATTTCCCATAGTTTTCTTTCTAGGTCTTCCCCTCTTTGTTCCGGGACGGCACGCAACCTCAGGTTTAGCCTCCTATCCCTGTTTTCTTGGTCCTCTATCTTGTAGAGGGTCTCTCTCTGGGTTAGGTAGGCACCTTTTAATTGTGTTTTCAGCTTTGCGATTTCCACATCTATGGAATCCGCTCTCCCTTCCACCACTTCAACCCTAGACAGCAGATGGCCCATATCCTCACGTAGGGAGTTAATTTCCAATTTGATTACATTTTCCAGGCGTAATAACATCGCCTCCATTTCAAGTTTGTTGGGGATGTGGGTTCCTGATTGTTGGTCCACCCCCCTACTGGGCTCAATCTCGGTCTCCATTGTAAAGTCCGCTCTGGAGTCGTTGATTTCTCCTTCCGCCCCGCCACTACTCTCCGGGGAAGCTCCGGCCCGAGTTTCTTTTCCCGATGTTTTTGGGCTTGCACCCTGACTTAAATAGTGTTTGATTGTACTTGTCTCCCCTTTACTGCCTTTGGTGGTTGCTTTCTTAGGCTGTTTGGCTGAATCTTTATTCATGTTGACTTTTTTTTTGGGTCTGATTCTCTTCCCCAGTCTTATTGCAAACCTGGGCCTCCTGGGCCCTTTTCCACCTCCTACCTTTTAATGTGGTCCTTGCTTTAAGGCTTTCCTTTACCCCTCGGTCGTTTAGAGTTTTTTGGGTTCGCGGTCTATGCCGGGGCCGTCAGGGGCGCCTGGCCTAAGCTCCTCTCAGTGTCTTTCTGTCCCACGGTTAATATCTTGTGGTGGCTGAGACCAGGTTGCCCCTTTGGATTCTATCTTTTGACGGGGGAGTTTGTTCGCCCCTCCTACCCGTTAGCTTCAGCAATAAGCAGTTTACACTTTTCCAGAGTCCTACCAAATGGCACTGCTGGTAAAATCCATCGGTAATTACAATATGTTACAGGGGGTCACTGATTTCAATGATATGGGCAACACATGAACATATGAATTTTATAGTTAAACCTTTGTTTCATATTTTAGAAAAACCTAGAGCTCTAAAAAACATACACAATCTCAGGTGTCTGTCGTCAGACAGAACCCCAGTGACCAGTAGATCCTCATAGGTACCAATCGGTCCTGTTTTCTCACATTTGCTTTTGTGCTCTTGTGAGGATTCTATGTAAGCAGGGTGGGAGTGGCGGCTTTTTCACAGATGTAAGCCCCAGGGACCAGTCTGCGAGATTGACTATCTGGGTAGATAGATATTCATTTGGAATCATCCAAAAGATTTAACCGTTTTTTCTACATGTTCACGGGCGGGGGAGTACATTGTGTGGCATCGGTTCATTATACAGAAATTTTATCCCCCAGCAAGATGTACGTATACCGAAAATCCTAGGGTATCTGTAATGCTGAAATAGCTACTAAAAGCCTCATACTAGCTTTATTCAAGTACCTCCTCCTCAAGGTGTTGCAAATCTTTTATGGCTACCATTTAGGGAAGAAGAGGAAAAAAAAAAAGAGAAACCTACAGTACCGTCCCCCAAAGAGAAGACCAAACCAGGAAAAACTGTTGTAAGATTTTTGAATTATCCAGTTTATATAATCCCGTCCATCCCTCTGCTCCCTTCTAGTTGTAGGTTTGCATAAAACGTCCCGTAGGAGGGATTTTTATATGATATATCTTGCACTAAGTAGCGTAGTCTGGTAGCTTCTGAGAAATAAGCACAGCGGAGAATAGAAAATGTACCCCCAGGAGGGGATTAAACGGCATGTCATAGAGTCCTATCGCATTTACCTCTAATTAGGTGTACCAAAAGCCAGTCAAACACTGAGCCCAACAGCTTGCTGTATTTTAATAAAGATGAAGGAAGAAGGGCCGGCCTCTGGTGGTTTCCTAGGTCTCCGTCTAGTTATGGCTGTGTACAGGGAGATCAAGCATTGCTATTGACTTTTATGCTGACAATCATAGCTCGTTAAAGCGCTTACCTCCTCCAGTGGTCCGGTTTGAGAAAAAAGACGCATTGTAGCGCTATGATGTGCAATACTCACGGTCCGTGCCTTGTGCCCAGATAATCTATGGTCATACAGGGGAGAGGGGATGCGGGGAGTCAGCGGCGGGTCGGCGGTGGCGAAGGATGGTAGGTCGGCGGTGGCGGAAGATGGTAGGAAGAGGCTGGCCGCTTTCCATTCATCGTCTCGCCCCAGGCCGAGACGCTGGTGTTGATGCCCAGGTCGCGCTGCTGATTCCGGGCTGTTGACGGGGGGGCTCACGGAGCCTCTCACCCTCCATGGATCTTCGATGCCTTCCCCCCTCGCAGCCCGCGCTGCATTCGGAAGCCCGCTAGCTCAGGCTCCTCCCTCCGTGCTGCGCACTACGTCAGCACGTCCTGCCACTCCTCCATCACCTTGAGCTGCGTCAATTCTCAGTCTAATGGTTGTTCTCTCCAAAACGTGTCAGCGTTGTTTCATTGTTTACAGTTTTTCTCCATTGTTTTGGCTCATTTCTTGAAACAGAAATGACATTCTCAAAACAACATGGACAAATCTCCAAACCACTTGGCAATTGTTCACAACTGAATTGAATTTCTCATTCATTTCTTCAAATTGCAAATGTCTCAGTACATGTCTCAATGTCTCAGTACATCTTTCAAATGATTGAGTACAAGTAGCCTACATTTAGCACAATTTCCAAGTGAATATATCTTGTTGATCTAAACTGATTGTCAATTCTCAGTCTAATGGTCGTTCACTCCAAAACGTATCAGCGTCATTTCATTGTTTAAGTCATCACATGCACAATAGTCTGTTCAATTGTCAAAATGATTCAGGAACATAATACCATGAATACCATATATGAATCTCTTGGAATATTTGATAAAATGATTACAGCAATTGACAGTCAGGTGCAACTAGAACTTGACTAACGAAGGAGGAGTTGGAGTTGGTCTCAGATGACCGATCAAACAGTATGTTTAGTTACCTGACAGGTGCTGTCCATGATTGTGAATGCTGCCAAACATGTATATATATAGCTTGACCATGCAGGACCAGTACAATTTCTGAACATGGAGGCACCTAACCAAGTAAATGAACAAGGGCAACTGCCTGCTCGAGGAAGAGGAGGAGGAGTAATGCCCCGTACACAAGGTCGGAAATCCCGACCACAAAATCCGTCAGATTTTTTCCGACGGATTTTGTCCGACGCTGGTGTTGCATACACACAGTCCGACGAAGTTGTCGGAAAATACGATCATTCTGAACGTGGTGACGTTCGTTGCGTACAACAAAACTACGTAGAGGCTAGTAGCCAATAGCTTTGGTTTGGTAATTTGATCTGAGCATGCGTGGCACTTTGTCCGTCGGAATTACCTACACACGGTCGGAAAAAGTCTGATCGGATTTTGTTGTCGGAAAATTTGAGATCCTGCTCTCAAATTTTTTCCGGCGAAAATTACCCCTGATCGGATTTTCCGACAACATAATCCGATTGGACTTTTTCCATCGGAATAACATACGGGGCATAACATTTCAGTAAGTCTACTCGTTGATAATTTTTTCCCTCCCCTTTCTGTCAAATACCCCCTGTAGTACCTCTGCATAGGGTACATGTACCCCAGGTTTGGAACCACTGGAATACTGGCCAGTAGTATATTGAACTTGTGTAGAACATAGAACATTCATATGTAACTGTCTGTAACTGCAGTGTATGACTCGTCTGTATGACTGATTTGATGTTTTCTTGTTTTACTCTATTGTAGAGAATAATGGCATTGGAAGGAAACGAGACCTCTCACATACTCGTGTATGTGGATGAGGCTGGCTTCAACCTGGCCAAGGGCCGAAGACGTGGCCGTAATTTTATTGGCCACGGTGGATGTCCCAGGTCAGCGAGGGGGCAGTATAACTATGTGTGCTGCCATTTCTGAGAATGGTGTGGCCACTCACATCCCCAGTCTTGGCCCATACAATACACAGGAGCTCCTCATCTTCTTGGACCGCCTTGATTTGGATTTGATCCCTGAAAATGAGAGATGCACAATAGTCTGGTCAATTGTCAAAATTATTCAGGAACATAATACCATGAATACCATATATGAATCGCTTGGAACATTTGATAAAATTATTACAGCAATTGACAGTCAGGTGCAACTAGAACTTGACTAACGAAGGAGGAGTTGGAGTTGGTCTCAGATGACCAATCAAACAGTACGTTACAGTTTTTCTCCATTGTTTTGGCTCATTTCTTGAAACAGAAATTACATTCTCAAAACTCTAAGATCATTTGGCTAAACAGTCTTACAGTTCAGCACAACACTATAACTGACGTGCAAAAGCTCATATCTCTCCCAAAACTGTTCACTCATGCTTCAAAACCATATTCCTTTCCCATATAAAGAGTCAGTGCACCCAAAATGGCAAAGATTCTTCTCAATTGCTTTGGCTCATTTCTTGAAACAGACCAGACGTTCTCAACTCTCTTGGTGCTTTTGCCAAAATAACCTGGATGGTTCTGCACAACACCATGGCTCACCTTCAAAAGCTCATATCTTTCCCAAAACAGTTCGCTCATGTGTCAAAAATAAATTTCTTTCTCATTCAAATAATCAGTGCCCCCAAAATGCTTCATCCCTTTGGCATTGTGTAAGCACTGCAAGTCAAAATGTTTAGATGTTTTGTCTCTATGGCAGAGGACCATTGAAATATCCCTCATGCCCACCTTTCAGTCTTAGCCCAGTCCTTCATTGACAATGGTTACTGTACAGTTTTGGTCTAGCTAACTGAATACAATTGTGTATAAAACTGAAAAAAAAGAAAAGATTTTAGGGTAAGAGTAGCCTTCAAGGTTTGACATCACACATTGCACTCATACTGCCAAGGAAAAATTACTTTACAGTATTGTAACCATTATCATTCACAAACAAAGTAACTTCCATACATCAGAGTAAAATGAAAATGTATACAGCATAATATATGACAAATTGGCAATATAAACACAAACAAAAAACAAGGAAAATTACATTTAGCCTATAATGCTGTAAATAAAGCTTCAGTTTCACAACTACTATAACATTTCTTCACTGGCCACCTTCCTCGCCCTCCTGCCCATCCACACTCTGCTGTCTGTCTGGCCACAGATTCTCGTCAACATCGCATCGTATATCCTCCCTTGCGATGCAACGAGGGAAGAAACGGCGTGCATGTCGCAACCATCCCCTACACTGATCTCCTGTATAATCCTCACAGGCAGCGTCCATTGCATGGAGCAGGGACCTCTGATCTTGAGCCCAATGCTCATACACTCTCCACCTCCAAGCGGAGAAAAACTCCTCAATAGGATTGAGGAAAGGAGAGTAAGGTGGTAGGAACACCATATCCATCCTTGGGTGAGCAGTGAACCAGGCCCTGATAAGTGGGCCACGGTGGAAACTCACATTGTCCCATACAATTATATATTGTGGTAGGTGAGGCCCTATGAGACCTCTCTCATTTTCAGGGATCAAATCCAAATGAAGGCGGTCCAAGAAGACGAGGAGCTTCTGTGTATTGTATGGGCCAAAACTGGGGATGTGAGTGGCCACACCATTCTCAGAAATGGCAGCACACATAGTTATATTGCCCCCTCGCTGGCCTGGGACATCCACCGTGGTCCGGTGGACAATAAAATGATGGCCACGTCTTCGGCCCTTGGCCAGGTTGAAGCCAGCCTCATCCACATACACGAGTATGTGAGAGGTCTCGTTTCCTTCCAATGCCATTATTCTCTACAATAGAGTAAAAAAATAAAACATCAAATCAGTCATACAGAAGAGTCATACACTACAGTTATAGACAGTTACATAAGAAAGTTTTACACAAGTTCACTTGTACTGGCCAGTATTCCATTGGTTCCAAACCTGGGGTACATGTACCCTATGCAGAGGTACTACAGGGGGTATTTGACAGAAAGGGGAGGGGAAAAATTATTAACGAGTAGACTTACTGAAATGTTACAGTTAAACCCACAGTATTAGATAGATTTACATGGGAGGCACTACTGTAATACTTTCATACCTGGATTACCTGGATTCAGAAATCAGGTAAAGTGGGTACTGAAACCAATACATTTTGGGAACCACTGCTTGCGATAATTGTAAAAAGGCTATCTTGATGGACAACCAGTGACTGACTTACATGTACATATTGGTACCGCAGTTCTTTCACTCTGTAAAGCCCCATACACACGGTCGGAAAATCCGACCACCAAATCCATCGGATTTGGTCCGACGGATTTAGTCCGACACTGGTGTTGCATACACACGGTCGGACAAAGTTGTCGGAAAATCCGATCATTCTGAACGTGGTGACGTTCGTTGCGTACGACGGGACTACGTAGAGGCTAGTAGCCAATAGCTTTGGTCTTGTAATGTGATCTGAGCATGCGTGGCACTTTGTCCGTCGGAATTCGCTACACACGATCGGAATTGGTGTGATCGGACTTTGTTGTCGGAATAATTATAGAGCAGGAGATAGAACTTTGTCCGTCGGACAATCCGATGGAAACTGTCCGATGGTGCCTACACACGGTCGGAATTTCTGACAACATTGTCCGATAGGACAGAATCCATCGGAAAATCCGACCGTGTGTATGGGGCTTAAGAGTTCCTCTCAAATGGTACCCTGTAAATTTGCTTCATTGTCATCTGATGCTTCTTCAATATGCGGGCTATTGTGTAGATATATAGAGTTGACATTTTGTAATATGGCGTTGTCTTGTAGGATTGCAGTGCGGATCTGTCTCAATGGGATGGCATTATTTGCAAACACCATGTTACAGAACTCTTGTTCTTTTTGTTCATTGAGAAGTTTTCCTCGGCCACCCGAGCCAGATTGTCGTCCAATCCTAGACATAGAATTCAAAAGACAACGCTCCATTTGTAATTTATACCTTATGTATACTGTACAGAATGAGTTACCAATGTAATTGTATTGTTGTTTTACTTACAGTAACTTTACCACAATTCTAATGCATCACTGCACAGTGACTGGAATACTACTGTAAATAAAGTAAATAAACATATTTGTTGCTCGATGCACAGTGTCCTGTCCTATACATTATATAATTCCATCATTGACTGACTACATACCTGTTTTCCCTGCGAAAAGGTTTGGATGATAGAGGAGACTGTAAAGCGAGGCACATTAGGCTGCACTCGGCGACCTGCCTCTGCCATTGTGAAGCCATGGTTGTTGACATGGTCTATAATTGTAGCCCAAATTTCATCAGGGACAGCATGGTGTCTTCGTGCTCCTCGGCCTCTTCCCCCTATTCCACCACCACGCACCCTTACTACTCCTCCTCCTCTTCTTCTTCCTCTTCCTCGTGCAGGCAGTTGCCCTTGTTCATTTACTTGGCCAGGTGCCTCCATGTTCAGAGATTGTACTGGTCCTGCATGGTCAAGCTATATATATATATACATGTTTGGCAGCATTCACAATCATGGACAGCACCTGTCAGGTAATTACTGTAACATACTGTTTGATTGGTCATCTGAGACCAACTCCAACTCCTCCTTCGTTAGTCAAGTTCTAGTTGCACCTGACTGTCAATTGCTGTAATCATTTTATCAAATGTTCCAAGCGATTCATATATGGTATTCATGGTAGTCTGTTCCTGAATAATTTTGACAATTGACCAGACTATTGTGCATGTGATGACTTAAACAATGAAATGACGCTGACACGTTTTGGAGAGAACAACCGTTAGACTGAGAATTGACAATCAGTTTAGATCAACAAGATCTATTCACTTGGAAATTGTGCTAAATGTAGGCTACTTGTACTTAATCATTTGAAAGATGTACTGAGACATTGAGACATGTACTGAGACATTTGAAATTTGATGAAATGAATGAGAAATTCAATTCAGTTGTGAACAATTGCAAAGTGGTTTGGAGATTTGTCCATGTTGTTTTGAGAAGGTAATTTCTGTTTCAAGAAATGAGCCAAAACAATGGAGAAAAGCTGTAATTACCTGACAGGTGCTGTCCATGATTGTGAATGCTGCCAAACATGTATATATATATATATAGCTTGACCATGCAGGACCAGTACAATTTCTGAACATGGAGGCACCTGGCCAAGTAAATGAACAAGGGCAACTGCCTGCTCGAGGAAGAGGAAGAAGAAGAGGAGGAGGAGTAAGGTGTGCGTGGTGGTGGAATAGGGGGAAGAGGCCGAGGAGCATGAAGACACCATGCTGTCCCTGATGAAATTTGGGCTACAATTATAGACCATGTCATCAACCATGGCCTCACAATGGTGGAGGCAGGTCGCCGAGTGCAGCCTAATGTGCCTCGCTCTACAGTCTCCTCTATGATCCAAAACTTTTCGCAGGGAAAACAGGTATGTAGTCAGTCAACGATGGAATTATATAATGTATAGGACAGGACACTGTGCATAGAGCAACAAATATGTTTATTTACTCATTTATGTATTCATTTAGTGTGTGTCATAGGCCTACAGTATTACAGTATCTTACCTCAGTGGGATGTTACGTATGATACTAACAATGACAAGAAAAATATTGTAGAAAATAAACTATGGAATAGTATGGAATAGTTTATTTTCTACAATATTGATGATACAGTTTACAGTAGTATTCCAGTCACTGTGCAGTGATGCATTAGAATTGTGGTAAAGTTGCTGTAAGTAAAACAACAATACAATTACATTGGTAACTCATTCTGTACATAAGGAATAAATTACGAATGGAGCGTTGTCTTTTGAATTCTATGTCTAGGATTGGACGACAACCTGGCTCGGGTGGCCGAGGAAAACTTCTCAATGAGCAACAAGAACAAGAGTTCTGTAACATGGTGTTTGCAAATAATGCCATCACATTGAGACAGATCTGCACTGCAATCCTACAAGACAATGCCATATTACAAAATGTTAACTCTATAAGCATCTCCACAATAGCCTGCAAATTGAAGAAGCATCAGATGACAATGAAGCAAATTTACAGGGTACTATTTGAGAGGAACTCTTATGCCGCGTACACACGGTCGGAATTCTCGTCGGAAAAAGCTCTGATGGTTTTCCCGTCGGAATTCCGACGGAATGTCGCTCAAACTGTCTTACCTACACACGGTCACACCAAATTCCGACGGTCAATAACACCACGGCATACAACACGTTTGACTGCACTATAAAAGGGAAGTTTAATGCTTCTGAGCATGCGTCAAATTGTTTCCGAGCATGCGTCAGAATTTTGCGTGTCGGAATTGCATACACACAATCGGAAAATCCGATAAAAAGGGTTTCCGTCGGAAAAATTAAGAACAGGTTCTCAATCCAAAGTCCGTTGGAAATTCCGACAGAAAAAGACCGATGGGCATACACACGGTCGGAAAATCCGATGAAAAGCTCCCATTGGACTGTTTCCATCGGAAATTCAGACCGTGTGTACGCGGCATAACAGAGTGAAAGAGCTGCGGTACCAGTATGTACATGTAAGTCAGTCACTGGTTGTCCATCAAGATAGCCTTTTTACAATTATCGTAAGCAGTGGTTCCCAAAATGTATTGGTTTCAGTACCCACTTTACTTGATTTCTGAATCCAGGTAATCCAGGTATGAAAGTATTTGATTTACGTATGTGATAAACATTTTGCCTAAAAACTGCAGCTTACTGTATGATGCAATTATCATTATAATCCTTATTTTGAAGAATATAACATACAATACAGTAAGAAAGAGCTGCAATTTCAGTAGTGCCTCCCATGTAAATCTATCTAATACTGTGGGTTTTACTGTAACATTTCAGTAAGTCTACTCGTTAATCATTTTTCCCCTCCCCTTTCTATCAAATACCCCCTGTAATACCTCTGCATAGGGTACATGTACCCCCGGTTTGGAACCACTGGAATACTGGCCAGTACAAGTGAACTTGTGTAGAACATAGAACATTCTTATGTAACTGTCTATAACTGTAGTGTATGACTCTTCTGTATGACTGATTTGATGTTTTCTTTTTTTACTCTATTGTAGAGAATAATGGCATTGGAAGGAAACGAGACCTCTCACATACTCGTGTATGGGGATGAGGCTGGCTTCAACCTGGCCAAGGGCCGAAGACGTGGCCATAATTTTATTGGCCACCGGGCCACGGTGGATGTCCAAGGCCAGCGAGGGGGCAATATAACTATGTGTGCTGCCATTTCTGAGAATGGTGTGGCCACTCACATCCCCAGTATTGGCCCATACAATACACAGAAGCTCCTCATCTTCTTGGACTGCCTTCATTTGGATTTGATCCCTGAAAATGAGAGAGAGGTCTCATAGGGCCTCACCTACCACAATATATAATTGTATGGGACAATGTTAATTTCCACTGTGGCCCACTTATCAGGGCCTGGTTCACTGCTCACCCAAGGATGGATATGTTGTTCCTACCACCTTACTCTCCTTTCCTCAATCCTATTGAGGAGTTTTTCTCCGCTTAGAGGTGGAGAGTGTATGAGCATCGGGCTCAAGATCAGAGGTCCCTGCTCCATGCAATGGACGCTGCCTGTGAGTATATTACAGGAGATCAGTGTAGGGGATGGTTGCAACATGCACGCCGTTTCTTCCCTCGCTGCATCGCAAGGGAGGATATACGCTGCGATGTTGATGAGAATCTGTGGCCAGACAGACAGCAGCGTGTGGATGGGCAGGAGGGCGAGGATGGTAGCCAGTGAAGAGATGTTACAGTAGTTGTGAAACTCAAGCTTTATTTACAGCATTGTAGGCTAAATGTAATTTTCCTTGTTTTTTGTTTGTGTTTATATTGCCAATTTGCCATATATTATGCTGTATGCATTTTCTTTTTACTCTGATGTATGGAAGTTACTTTGTGTGTGAATGATAATGGTTACAATACTGTAAAGTAATTTTTTCCTTGGCAGTATGAGTGCAATGTGTGATGTCAAACCTTGAAGACTACTCTTACCCTAAAATCTTTTCTTTTTTTTCAGTTTTATACACAATTGTATTCAGTTAGCTAGACCAAAACTGTACAGTAACCATTGTCAATGAAGGACTGGGCTAAGATTGAAAGGTTGACATGAGGGATATTTCAATGGTCCTCTGCCATAGAGACAAAACATCTAAACATTTTGACTTGCAGTGCTTACACAATGCCAAAGGGATGAAGCATTTTGGGGGCACTGACTATTTGAATGAGAAAGAAATTTATTTTTGACACATGAGCGAACTGTTTTGGAAAAGATATGAGCTTTTGAAGGTGAACCATGGTGTTGTGCCGAACCATCCAGGTTATTTTGGCAAAAGCACCAAGAGAGTTGAGAACGTCTGGTCTGTTTCAAGAAATGAGCCAAAGCAATTGAGATGAATCTTTGCCATTTTGGGTGCACTGACTCTTTATATGGGAAAGGAATATGGTTTTGAAGCATGAGTGAACAGTTTTGGGAGAGATATGAGCTTTTGCACGTCAGTTATAGTGTTGTGCTGAACTGTAAGACTGTTTAGCCAAATGATCTTAGAGTTTTGAGAATGTAATTTCTGTTTCAAGAAATGAGCCAAAACAATGGAGAAAAACTGTAAGGTAAGATTTCTCCTTTACTATTCCCTTCTATGTATTTACTGTTACTGCTAATGTTTTGTATTTCTTTCCTCGTTCCCTAATTACCAGGATTGCAATATGCTGTAATATGCTGTGCCCCTTTGTCCTCATGCATGCTGGAACCTTGGAATGTTTTTTTTTTTTGTCCTTCATGCATTTTTGCTTTCAATTACCTCCCCAGCTTGCTCTTCTGGGCCCATATTCACCTATGGCCTAGTCACTTAGCAATGTATTTTGTCTGCTCCATAGTATTGGTTTCCCCTAAACACCCCCTAAAATATCCACAAATGTTTTCTGTGTGTTTAACTTCATGCAGAGTCCCTTCTTTTTTTTTTTTTTGGTGGGCCAAACTTATTAGGAACCCCCCTCCCCCAACTGCTAGGTCAGCTGATACCAATCCTCTATCTGCTGGCTTTGCCAAGCTCAATACACACTATACCTACCTCTTTAGTGGTCAGATTTAGGGATGAATTCAGCAAAGCATGTAGTGCAAGGGCCTGCCTCAATACTTTCAAATGATAAATGTTTTTACTCCTATTATTAGCTTGATAGGTAAGAGCAGAATGTCAAAATGTGCTTCCATTTATGCATTTTCTTTTTTTTTTTTTATTTGGGATTAGGACACTTCTTACCTGTCCGGGGGGCTGCCAATAGTGTTAAGTAAAGAGGGTCTGGCCAAACTATCACACATTATTTATTTAGGCATTCAGCTCTCAATGAAGTGGAGAGGGTTACCTGTCCAATACATCCCCCCCCCCGAGTTTTTGGCAATGGCCCATCAGAAGTGGGGGGAGTGATGAGGGGTGAGGAATCTGCTAAGGGGACCTTATACTTTGGTTTGTAAATATTTTTAGGCAAAATGTTATTCTGATCTTGTTCCAAAATGTTTCTGTATAATCTGCTTGCAATGTTTATGTGCAAAATGACTAATTTTTTTTATTTTTTGACTCCACAGTTTCCTTCAACGCCACAAGAATAGCAGACTGTGGCCTCCCACTTTGCCAGCCATTGGAACTTTCCTAACTGTGGAGGTGCAATTGATGGGAAACACGTCCGCATCGTCCCACCCCCCAACTCGGGGTCATACTATTTCAACTATAAGGGGTTTAATAGTATTGTGATGTTGGCGGTGGTGTCGGCGACATATGAGTTTCTCTATGTGGACGTGGGGAAGAATGGCCGGATGTCGGATGGTGGAGCCATTGCGCAGACAGAGTTCTACTGGCGTCTCCAGAGTGGCAGTCTGGGCTTGCCACCTCCAGAGGAGAATGCAGAAGGACTCCCCTTTGTCTTTGTCATGGATGAAGCATTTGCCTTGTCAAGCCATCTGATGCGGCCTTTCCCGATGAGGACCCTCACCCCGGACCAGTGGGTCTTTATTTTCCGGCTGTCCAAAGCCCGAAGAGTGGTGGAGAATGCATTTGGGATCATGGCCAGCCGCTTCCGCCTATTTTTGACACCCATCCACATGGCGGAATATAAACTGAACCACATTGTGCTTTCCTGCTGCATTTTGCACAATTTTTTAAAAAGGCATTCCACAAACTATGTTGTGTCTGTTGGCCCTGATGCCGACATCCCACAAAATGCCAACCTGACAGCCCTTGAAGCTGCACGTCCTGGCTTGCCCCCCCCCCCCCCTAAACGCCTGCGAAGTCAGAGAGAGATATATGGAGTACTTTGTGGGTAGGGGGGCCATTGATATGCCAGACAATGTGTGAGAGGCATTTTTTAATTTATTTTGGAAACTGAACTAAGATTTGTTTTCATTTATTGCTTGGGTTTGTTGTAGGTGTCTTCTTGCTTATTTTAGGGTTTATTTTTGGGCCTTTAGCGTCAACAGTGTAAATGCACTTTCTGGGCGAGAGGAGGTTACAGTCTCTTCTTCATAAAAATAATCTTCTCATGTTGTGGGTCTGATACATACAGCTAGTTTTTGTACTTAAGGTATGTAGAGCATTTACTGACCCAAAAATATTCCTTTTCAGCACCATGACAGAAATGTGTGGATTCCTGAAAATGGCGTGATAGGTGGTTTATTACAAAGCACTGTGGGTGTAATTTCCAAAAAGACAAATCCACTATGCACTACAAGTGCACTGCAAAAGTGCACCTGAAACTGCACTTGGATTGAAAAGTGGATTTGCCTTTACACCCATTGTCACCAAAAACAACAACTTTTTACGCAAATAATGCTTTTGGGGTTTGGAATAAGGAAGCCACACATTGTTGATACGGTCAAATTTTACTTCAAGCACATTCACATGTGCCTTTCAAAAAGGCTTTTCCAAAAAAAAAAACATATTTGGTGTTTTTTAGCATTCTTTAATAACAGTAATAACTTGGCGCTTTTGTGTAAACAGGCATGTATCAAAGCAGAACATACAGAACACAGGAACTTACAAAGTTCAACTTGGAAAAGTGAAGACAAGATCAGACATGAGTATGTCCAAACTGTGTTGATCTTGCCTTCATCACATGGGGTGTCACCCCTGAAAAAGCAAAATTTAGAAGATGCACACAATTTTGGGATCAAACTTGGCATTTTCTGCAAGAACCCATGCCTAGAATGTCAAAATGTGCAATCTCCCATCATGGGGATCAATGTACGTGTTTTGGGGGTGCAACCCCTTCACCTCAACCACTTTAGTAGTTAGTAAGGGGTTGCACCCAGAAAACGTGGTCATTGATCCACCATGATGGGAGATAGCACATGTTGACACACTGTGTGCATCTTCCAAATTTGGCGATTTTCTTACGTAAAAATTGTTTTTTAAAAGCCAAAAATGTCTGGTAGCTAGTTTGTGGTGTTTCAGATTTTCCCTAAAACATCAATGATGTACTTCATTTTTTGTTGAACATCATTGATGTTTTTCTTGATATCATCTAGATCCCGATTGCACACCATTATCTCCCCGATGAGGACGTGTGCACTTTCACTGGTAAAATGCGATTCTTCTTCCACAAAATCCACATCACCTAAAAAAAACAAAAACAAACACTGTGTATATTAAAGATGCAGGCATACATTGATTAGCTTACCTGAAGCTGTGGTCTCCGACACTCACCTGTTGTGGTGACAATTTTTCCAACTTCTACAATCTCTCCTTCCTCCTCCTCCTCTGCTTCTGGTGTTGGTATTTCCCCTTCTTTGGAAGGTGTGGGGTCCCTTGTGTCCTCAGACGTTCAGAGTCTTCTCTCCCCTATGAGAATGTACAAAAGGAATACTTAGCACACCAATCTATGAGGGCACAAATAGGAATCTGAAATATTGCTTGGAAGTGTCGTAGAGTTGTGTTTTTTGGCCAAGTTCAAAGCCAAAAAACATTAATTTTGACACTTTGTAAAGCTGCAATACTTATTACCTGTTTGGTGCAAGTTTGTCAGATGGAGACACCCCTATAGTATCCACTGGAGCACATGTGTGGGACACCCTAATAAAAAGGATGTTCTGGTGTCCCAGCACTAGTGCTCTAGAGTCCAGATGTGTAAACAGCTACTGAGTGACCTCTCCTTTACACTGAATCAAGTTTGCATTTCATTCTTTTACAAACCCCTATAGACAACAAACTTCCTTTGACTAGAAACAGGCCTGAAGAACTGTAGGTAACTCCAACTTCACCAAACATCGTATTATAAGTGGGCGAACGATCAAGGTTTATTACGATCGATTGAACACACGAACATGAAAGTGGCCATTTTCAACTGTCCAACATTAAAAAACAAAGCACATGGAGCAGTATGCAAGCAATAATAATAATATGAACACACGACAACTACTTACTTTTTTGAAGAACTCGCTTGATCTTTCTGTACTGATCGTGCTCCCTGAGTTTCAGGTCTGACCAGCGTTTCCTCAGTTGATCCTTGGATCGTCGTAACCCAAAATTCTTCTGCAGACTCTTCACAACTTTAGCCATGATCTTGGCCTTTCTGACATTTGGGTTGGGGTAAGGCCCATACTTCCCATCATAGTCGCTCCTCTTCAATATGTCCACCATCTGCAACATTTTTCCAAAAGACATATTTGAGGCCTTAAATCTTCTCCTTCGGGATCGGGACGTTTCTGGCTCCGAGCTTTCCTCGTCCTCCTACTCATTGCTGGAATAGTTAGGGCGCACCTGCTGTGTCTCCGCCATGTGCTCTCCCCACTGTGCCTTAACCTCCTTGGCGGTAATCCCGAGTCTGGCTCGGGTCCAGCTTTTTCTGCTGGGAGCGGTAACCCCGAGCCAGACTCGGGCTTGCGTGCAGGATGCAGGGGGGAAGTTACTTACCTTTTCCCCTGGATCCTGCGATGTCTCCCCACTGTGTGAGCGAGCCGTCCGCTCGCTCGATTCACACAGTGCCGGTCTCCGTTCCCTGCGACGTTCCGACGCACGGGAGCGGAGATCGGCGCCAAATTCAAAAAAGTTTCAAAACACAACACACATACAGTACTGTAATCTTACAGATTACAGTACTGTATACCAAAAATACACACCCCATTTGTCCCTAGTGGTCTGCCCAGTGCCCTGCATGTCATTTTATATAATAAAAAGATTTTTTTTCTGCCTGGAAACTGGAGATTGTCCATAGCAACCCAAAAGTGTCCCTTTATGTCAAAAGTGGTTTTAGACCAGCTAGAAAACACCGATAAAAAATTAGAATCACAATTTATCATCAAACAATAAATTTAATGACAGCGACTATTCTGCAACTGAGCAAATTTCAGTGTTTTTGATTTGATTACATTATTGAATCATTTATATATATATTTTTATTTTATTATAATTTATGATTTTGTGTTTCAAACTTTATCATACCCGGGGTGTCTACTAGACTCTGGTTCGGACAGATTTAAGTGAGTTATTCATAAGAATTGCATGCCTACAATATAAAAACGCCAAATTTCCATGCAAAATAATTGTACCGCTTTCAGCACAAAATTCCAGACAGAATCATACCGCCAGGGAGGTTAAAGAGAAGGGGCGGGGAATAGACGAGAAAGATCGTCAGGGGCGGGCGGAGTTTCACGCATGTGCACTGTATATAAAACGTCACACGCGTGTGTCGTACGGACGATCGGTGAGCAGAGGGAGAAAGCTGACGCGACGATCGTTAGAACGAAGGTACAATTTTGACCTTGGTACATCACTAGCCTAGACTGATTCTACATTGAGGCTTATTTTGGGAGAAGATTAGGAGAGTTTAGCCTGACATTATTTTGTGTTTGTCTGGTGTTGTGTCTTGCAGAGAATATGGAGGGGTTCAATGACTTCAGCTTCCTCCCCCTGTTCATTGATAAGTTCAGGGAGATGCCCCTTTTGTGGCAAGCCAAGCATCCCCATTACAGCAACAAAATAAAGAGGCTGGCAGCGATGGAGAAACTGGAGTTTGTAAAGCCGGTGATCTCCACGGCAACCATCGATAAGTTAAAAGTGAAAATTGGTAGCCTGAGGAGTACGTATTTCAGGGAGCGCAATAGGGTCCTGACGTCCCAGAGATCTGGAGTTGCAGCAGATAAAGTTTATGTCCCCAAGCTGTGGTACTACGAGAGGCTCCATTTTCTCAAAGACCAGACTGAGGTCAGGGAATCACTCTCGACTCTTCCTTCCATGCTTCCTTCTACGCTTTCCACCCCTGCTGAGGCTTCCGACGCCCAACCTGAGCCTTCCAGTCAGGAAGATGTGGAGGAGCCCAGCTTGAGCCAGGTATAGTATTGTTCTACATTTTTTTTGTGGAAAAAATAATGATGTTAACTTAATTTATGAGCACTAATTGCTTATTTGCTAAAGTGTTTTACATATCAATAGACAGTAGTGTTGGAGAGATTTTAGGCAAGAATATAAACTGCTGGGCTCAGAATTATATTGTTTTCTATTTGTTAACAATTTGCAACAGTCAATAGCTGAAAATTGTGTGTGTTTGATGAACCAAAAACTCAAACTATGTCCCTTTTTCATACACAGGAAGACCTCAGCCAGGAGGTGGCTGTGGAATGCGGGAGCCAGGAGGTGGATGTGGAATGTGGCAGCCAGGAGTGGCAGCCAAGATGTGGGCAGGCCTAGGAGCCTGACTCGATCCCAAGTCCCTCCCTTCCGCCTTCCATACAAAAGGCCCAGAAAGGGGGGGATGTGGGGGAGTCAGCGCTCCGGCTGATTGGGGAGGCTTCGGCGGCACTAAAAGCTACCCCCACATATGAAGAGGCCTTTGCCGCCTTGGCTGCCACAAAGCTTACCCAGATGGAGGAGGGGCAACGCCTCATGTGTGAGGAGGTAATCCTCAAAATATTAAATAAGGGGTTGTTGGGGGAAATGACCCCAAGGACACATGTGTGCGAGATGGACCATGCTCCTCCTCCTCCTCCTCCTTCTGCACACCTCCAGCACCACAGCCATGGCCTGGAAGGAAGCGTGGAAAGAAGACCTCAGAGTGATGACCTGGGTTCAGTCTGGTCTGACAGAAGATGGAGCCTCTCGTATGACCACAGCCTGGGGACATAGATGGCATCTGCTGCAGTTCCGGATCTCTTGGACTTCAGGACCAGATTGAACTCCCTTAAGATACTTTCTCCTCAGGCCACCAATTTTTGAGTTTAAAAAATTGATGTCTGCCCTGGGGGTCAAAGGCTTTGCAAATTTCCCCAATTTCTCCATCGCTGCCTCCCTCTTTATTTTGTTGCTGACACCTAATAAAGGTTTTTTTTTTATTTCAAGAAATCCTTGCCTATGTGTTTTACTTCAAAAAGGACAGTTTATTTGTGAGTAGGCAGGTACATTTTTAATATAGAAAGTAGAATTAACAAGGTGCACCAACACCAAACAACCTCCTAGAGAATTTTAAACAAATATAATGATAATAATGGTGTTGGTTTAGTTGAGACACACAAAACACTAGGGGTGCAACGGATCGTCGCCGATCCGTGATCCGAACGGGTCACCCCGTTCGGATCGGCACACCCCGCGATCCGCGGAGCGCTCCGCAGCCTCGGCCTTAGGAAAGGCCGCGGCTTCGGCCTAGCTCCGGAGCGTCGGCGGCCATCTTGGTACACCCGGCGGCCTTAGGAAAGGCCGCGGCTTCGGCCTAGCTCCGGAGCGGCGGCCATCTTGGTACACCCGGCCACTGTTTACAATGTGATCGCTCCGTCAAATGACGGAGCGATCACTTGTAAACAAACTGCATTACCCAGCCAATGTACTCTGCATTACCCAGCCAATGTACTCTGCATTACCCAGCCAATGTACTCTGCATTACCCAGCCAATGTACTCTGCGATACCCAGCCAATGTACTCTGCGATACCCAGCCAATGTACTCTGCGATACCCAGCCAATGTACTCTGCGATACTCTGCATTACCCAGCCGATACTCTGCGATACTCTGCATTACCCAGCCGATACTCTGCGATACTCTGCATTACCCAGCCGATACTCTGCGATACTCTGCATTACCCAGCCGATACTCTGCGATACTCTGCATTACCCAGCCGATACTCTGCGATACTCTGCATTACCCAGCCGATACCCAGCCAATACTCTGCGATACCCAGCCAATACTCTGCGATACCCAGCCAATACTCTGCGATACCCAGCCAATTAGGGGTGCAACGGATCAAAAAACTCACGGATCGGATCGATCCTCGGATCAGGAGTCACGGATCGGATCATTTTTCGGATCAGCAAATAATAATTGAATTTGCAAAAACCTGTGAAAATTACGCCACCATATAGTCCCCACTGTAATATCCACGTCCTCTCCCCCACTGTAATATCCACGTCCTCTCCCCCACTGTAATATCCACGTCCTCTCCCCCCACTGTAATATCCACGTCATCTCCCCCCACTGTAATATCCACGTCATCTCCCCCACTGTAATATCCACGTCATCTCCCCCACTGTAATATCCACATCCTCTCCCCCACTGTAATATTGGCTGGGTATCGCAGAGTATTGGCTGGGTATCGCAGAGTATTGGCTGGGTATCGCAGAGTATTGGCTGGGTATCGCAGAGTATTGGCTGGGTATCGCAGAGTATTGGCTGGGTATCGGCTGGGTAATGCAGAGTATCGCAGAGTATCGGCTGGGTAATGCAGAGTATCGCAGAGTATCGGCTGGGTAATGCAGAGTATCGCAGAGTATCGGCTGGGTAATGCAGAGTATCGCAGAGTATCGGCTGGGTAATGCAGAGTATCGCAGAGTATCGGCTGGGTAATGCAGAGTATCGCAGAGTATCGGCTGGGTAATGCAGAGTATCGCAGAGTACATTGGCTGGGTATCGCAGAGTACATTGGCTGGGTATCGCAGAGTACATTGGCTGGGTAATGCAGAGTACATTGGCTGGGTAATGCAGAGTACATTGGCTGGGTAATGCAGAGTACATTGGCTGGGTAATGCAGTTTGTTTACAAGTGATCGCTCCGTCATTTGACGGAGCGATCACATTGTAAACAGTGGCCGGGTGTACCAAGATGGCCACCGCTCCGGAGCTAGGCCGAAGCCGCGGCCTTTCCTAAGGCCGCCGGGTGTACCAAGATGGCCGCCGACGCTCCGGAGCTAGGCCGATCGCGGGGTGTGCCGATCCGATCCGGGGTGACCCGTTCGGATCACGGATCGGCGACGATCCGTTGCACCCCTACAGCCAATACTCTGCGATACCCAGCCAATACTCTGCGATACCCAGCCAATACTCTGCGATACCCAGCCAATACTCTGCGATACCCAGCCAATACTCTGCGATACCCAGCCAATATTACAGTGGGGGAGAGGATGTGGATATTACAGTGGGGGAGATGACGTGGATATTACAGTGGGGGAGATGACGTGGATATTACAGTGGGGGGAGATGACGTGGATATTACAGTGGGGGAGATGACGTGGATATTACAGTGGGGGAGAGGACGTGGATATTACAGTGGGGGAGAGGACGTGGATATTACAGTGGGGACTATATGGTGGCGTAAGGTTTTTGCAAATTCAATTATTATTTGCTGATCCGAAAAATGATCCGATCCGTGACTCCTGATCCGAGGATCGATCCGATCCGTGAGTTTTTTGATCCGTTGCACCCCTACAAAACACACCAAAAAAAAAGATGAGCAAAATTCCAAATAAAGGAAATCTTGATTAAAAAACCAACCACTATAAATGTAAAAAAAAAAAAAAAAAAATCTTGAGATCTGACGAATAAAAAAATTCTAGCCATGAAATCAGGAAAAGAATAAAGAAAGAAGTTTGGGAGAAGTCAGTGTGAATATGAGCAGCTAAAAAACGTCATTCTTCTTGCATTGTACAGAAAAAGAGAATGCGCTGCATTAAACAAATTTTAACATTGCAGCGTGATGAATGTGCTCTGTCGATTAGGAACGCTAGTTTTACCGGACCGAGCGCTTCCGTCAGAGAATTTCTTCTGAGCCTGCGTGGCGTGATGGGACTTTGTTGTTGGAAAATTTGAGATCCAGCTCTCAAATTTTTCCGTCGGAAATTCCGACGGAAAAAGTCTGATGGAGCCCACACAGGGCCAGATTTTCCGACAACATGGTCCGATAGGACATTTTCCGTCGGAAATTTCCGACCATGTGTACGGGGCATTAGACTGGGTGGTATATGTGTACAGTATGTGAAATGTTTTACTGTGAAGAATGTTAAACATTTTTCCCTCCTTTCCCTGTCCCAACACCCAAACAAAAACTCAGGCACCACGTATTTTTGTAAAATATGTTAGGAGTAGAGTTGAGCAGACACCTGGATGTTCGAGTTTGGCGGGTTCGGCCGAACTTCGGAAAAAAGTCCGGGTTCGGGACCGAACTTGACCCGAACTTGACCCCGAACTCCGAACCCCATTGAAGTCAATGGGGACCCGAACTTTTGAACACTAAAATGGCTGTAAAAAAGTAATGGAAAGGGCTAGAGGGCTGCAAATGGCAACAAAATGTTGTTCAGAGCATGGCAAGTGCTCTGCAAACAAATGTGTATAGGGAAATAACTTAAAATAACATAAAAAAAATTAAAAATACAAATAAAATGCTGGAGGCCCCCTTCTGAGCAGAAGAGGTACAGGAAGTCATTAAGAACCTCAGAAACTCAACGGCACGATGCCGCACATATGGTGGGAATACCCCAGAGTACGCACTTTCTGGAAATAATTATTCAATTTAATGGATAAGATAGTGGGAAAATAAAATACTTGGAAATTAAAAAAATGAAAAAATTATAATCTTGACCTAGGAGGACGAGGTCCATATGGAGTAGGAGGTTGAGGTGGCGGTGGATGTGGCGGTGTAGGTGGAAGCGGCGGTGGAGGAGGACGAGGTAGCCAACACTGGTTCAAAAATACAAAAATGGCTGGGTAAGGCTAGTGGTGAATGATGTGTCGAATTCTGTCCCCCGTCGCATAGTGTCCACCCTGTACTGCGCTTGCTCAGTACGTAGGACGAGGGGATTTCGAAACTCTCCGAAGACGATGCGCGGTGACTCCAGGTTCAAGCCACATCATTCGAGGTTGAAGCCTAGCCAAGCGAGCCCGTGAGGGGCCCTGTTACTATGTGCTACCGTATGTCCACTTGGATGGTGGGGCTTGAACCTGCACTCACTGCCCAGGTGACGTTCATCTTTGGAGATTTTGTGAATCTCCTTGTCCTCCGTACTGCGCAAGCACTGCGCCTGCACAGTAAGTGGCCGGACACTAGCCGATGGCCAGAAAGTTTTTGTCAGAACACCGGTATACGTGTCTATTCTGCACAAGGTACGGACAAGTCCTGTGGGATCCATGCCTGGTTCATTTTAATGAACGTGAGCTTGTCCACATTGGCTCTGGACAGGTGGCTGCGCTTGTCTGTGATAACGCCCCCTTCCGTGCTAAATACACGTTTAGATAATACACTGGCTGCAGAGCAGGCCAGCACCTCCAAGGCGTAAAGGGCAAGCTCAGGCCATGTGTCCAATTTGGAGACCCAGAAGTTGAAGGGGGCAGACCCGTCATTCAGTACGTGTAGGCGTGTGCACACATACTGCTCCACCATGTTGGTGAAACGCTGCCTCCTGCTAAGACGTTCCATCTCAGCTGGTGGTGCTGGTTGTTGTGGCGTGCTGACAAAGCTTTTCCACATTTCGGCCATGCTAACCCTTCCTTCCGAGGTGCTGGCGGTGCCTCGGCTGCGTTGGTGACCTCTTCCTTCTCCTCTGCCTTCGCCTTGTGCTTCCACCGTACCCCCGCTTCCAAGTGGGAATGCCACCAGCAGCGCGTCTACCAGCGTGCGCTTGTACTCGCGCATCTTACGATCACGCTCCAGTGAGGTAATTAAGGATGGCACGTTGTCCTTGTAACGGGGATCCAGCAGGGTGGCCACCCAATAATCAGCACCAGTTAAAATGTGGGCAACTCGGCGGTCGTTGCGGAGACACTGCAGCATGTAATCGCTCATGTGTGCCAGGCTGCCCAGAGGCAAGGAAAAGCTGTCCTCTGTGGGAGGTGTATCGTCTGTGTCCTCTGTATCCCCCCAGCCACGCACCAGTGATGGACATGAGCTAGTCTGGGTGCCACCCTACTGTGAACATGGTTCCTCCTCCTCCATCTCATCCTCATCCTCCACCTCGTCATCCTCCAGAACTGTGCCCTTGCTGCCAGACAATTGTGTCCCTGACGCTTGTTGGTGCAGGAACCCACCCTCGTAGCCACTTGTAAATGACTGCCCTGAAAGCCTTGGAAATGAACCCTCTTCCTCCTCCTCCTCCTCCTCCTCATCCTGTGCCACATCCTCTTCCATCATCGCCTGAAGAGTTTTTTCAAGGAGGCATAGAACTGGGATAGTAACCCTGAGAACAGCGTCATCGGCACTGGCCATGTTGGTGGAGACTGTGCTGCTGATCGCACAGTCTGGCAAGCATGTGCAAGGTGGAGTTTCACCTTGTGGGCACGTCACATATCAGACTGTGAGCGGGAAGGCCGAAGTTACGCTGCAGCGCTGACAGGCGAGCAGCAGCAGGGTGAGAACGCCGAAAGTGCGCACAGACGGCCCGCACTTTCTGCAGCAGCTCTGGCATATCGGGGTAATTCTTAAGGAACCTCTGGACCACCAAGTTCAGCACATGCGCCAGGCAAGGGATGTGCGTCAAACCGGCAAGGCCCAGAGCTGCTACGAGATTTCGCCCATTATCGCACACCACCAGGCCGGGCTTGAGGCTCACTGCCACCAACCACTCATCGGTCTGTTGTTCCATGTCCCTCCACAACTCCTGCGTGGTGTGGGTTTTTTCCCCCAAACAGGAAAGTGTTAAAACTGCCTGCTGTCGTTTAGCCCTGGCTGTGCTGAAGTTGGTGGTGAAGATGTTACGCTGACCGGATAAGGAGGCGGTAGAGGATGAGGAGGCGGAGTAGGAGGAGTTAGCAACAGGAGGCAAACTGAAGTGCCCTGCAATCCTCGGTGGTGGAAGGACATGCGCCAAACTGCTATCCGCCTCAGGCCCAGCCGCCACTACATTTACCCAGTGTGCTGTTAGGGAGATATAACGTCCCTGACCGTCCTTACTGGTCCACGCATCCGTAGTTAGGTGGACCTTGCCACAGATGGCGTTGCGCATTGCACACCTGATTTTGTCCCCCACTTGGTTGTGCAGGGAAGGGATAGCTCGTCTGGAAAAGTAGTGGCGGCTGGGCACGACGTACTGTGGGACAGCCAATGACATCAGCCTTTTAAAACTCTGCGTCTCAACCAGACGGAATGACAGCATTTCAAAGGCGAGGAATTTTGAAATGCTGGCATTCAGGGCCAGGGATCGCGGGTGGCTAGGGGGGTACTTCCTTTTCCGCTCCAGTGTTTGGGAAATAGAGAGCTGAACGCTTCCATGGGACATTGTGGAGATGGTTGGTGACCCAGGTGGTAGTGTTGCTGGCAGATCCTCTGTTTGCGGGATGGCAGGTGTCACTGTCACTACAGAGGTGGATGAAGAGGCCGAGACTGCAGCAGAAAAGGAAGCAGGAGGAGCCAGAGACCTTTCTTGGTTTTTGAGGTGTCTACTCCACTGCATCTCGTGCTTTGCACTTAGATGCCTGGTCATGCAGGTTGTGCTCAGGTTGAGAACGTTTATGCCTCGCTTCAAGCTCTGATTGCACAGCGTGCAAACCACTCGTGTCTTGTCATCAGCAGATTGTCTGAAGAACTGCCACGCTAGGGAACTCCTTGGACCTGGCTTTGGTGTGCTTGGTCCCTTGCTGCGTTGGGCAGTAGCAGACGTACTGTCTAGGGGACGGACGCTCCGCTTTTGCACCCTGCTCCTTCTTCTGCTGTGCTGGTGGCTCTGTGCGACCACCGCCTCTTCCTCCGAACTACACTGGTCACCTGCATGACGTTGATTCCATGTGGGGTCAAGGACCTCATTGTCCTCCACATCATCTTCCACCCAGTCTTCACCCCTGCCCTCCTTGTCGGTCTGCACAATGGCGAAAGCAGTAGCAGTTGGCACCTGTGTTTCGTCATCATCCGAGACGTGCTGCGATGGTCCTCCCATGTACTCATCATGAAACATAAGTGGTTGGTCATCGGTGCACACAATCTCTTCCACTTCTGGGGCAGGGCTAGGTGGATGGCCCTGGGAAACCCTGCTAACAGAGTCATCAAAAAGCAGAAGAGACTGCTGCATGATTTGGGGCTCAGACTGATTGGCTGATTTGCAAGGGGGGGAGGTAAAAGACTGATGGACATCGGCTGCAGGTGCCAACTCTGAACTTTCATCAGGAGACTGGGTGGGAGACAATGTGAAGGAACCGGAGGCACTGTCAGCAACCCAATCTACTATCGCCTGTACTTGTCCTGGCCTCAACATTCGTACAGCCTCATTAGGCGTGCCAAGATACCGCTGCAGGGTCTGTCGCCTACTCGCACCTGAGGAAGGTGTTTCACTAGTGCGTGTAGCTGGCACAGATGGACCACGTCCTCTCTCTGCAACAGGAGCGCCACCAGCAGCACCACGACCCGGGCCACGTCCCCTTTTTGATGATCTCCTCATATTTTCAAAATTTATGATCTTTAGGTGTTTTTGTCAATAGCAGAATACACGTACAGTGTCTAAAGCGTTTATGAACACGCAGAAAATGCTTTTGGGAAAAAAAAAACACGGCAAAATTACAAATTTTTGCAATGTTTTTCCAATATCAGAATACACGGATAGTGTCTAAAGCGTTTATGAACACGCAGAAAATGCTATTGGGAAAAAAAAACCACAGCAAAATTTTATTTTTTTACAATGTTTTTCCAATATCAGAATACACGGATAATGTCTAAAGCGTTTATGAACACGCAGAAAATGCTATTGGGAAAAAAAAACACCGCAAATTTAAATTTTTTTGCAATGTTTTTCCAATATCAGAATACACGGACAGTATCTAAAGAATACACGGACAGTATCTAAAGCGTGTATGAACACGCAGAAAATGCTATTGGGAAAAGAAAAAAAACACAGCAAAATTAAATTTTTTTGCAATGTTTTTCCAATAGCAGAATACACACAGACTATGGTGTATCTCTTACTAGATGCAGTGCAGTGATGGTGCACTGAGCTTGCAGGTAAAACTTTTATATTTTGTCTGGCACTGGCCTCATGGCACTGTTAAAAGACTGTGCACTGCACCCCAGCCAGGGTACAATTGATTTAGGAATCTCTTCAATAATTCTCTCTGCCTCTTTCTTTTCCTTAATAAAGAAACTCTGTACTCTACTCTAGCTATCTAGATCACTCACTGATCTCACTAATTTGAAGAAAATTTAAGAAATGTGGACTGACTGACTGACTGACTTTATCACACTAACTCCTAAAATCCTCTCTTAGCAGCACAGGAACCTGTCTATAGCAGAATGACGCTGTGTGCTGTGTGTCTGGACTATATATAGAGGCAGGGTCACATGCTGCACTGCCCAATCACAGTCATACCATTAGTAGGCATGGCTGTGATGGCTTCTAAGGGCACACTAGTAAAACTAGCGTTGATTGGCTGCCCTGCAGCTTGTAAAAGGCGCCAATACATTGCCGAACACCGGACCCGAACCCGAACATACAGCCAGTAGTTCGGGTTCGGGTCCGGGACCCGGACACCCAAAAGTCCGGTACGGACCCGAACTTTACAGTTCGGGTTCGCTCAACCCTAGTTAGGAGTTTTTCTTCATTTTTTTAGCTAGACGATGAGGACATTGTCTAAACAAGTAGGTGGAGTGTGTAGCGCCCACACTTTATTAAAGTGTATGCTGTCAATGTAAATTTATTTTTTTCCAGAACTGTAACATTGTTGTGGGGGCTAATTGTACAGGTTTTACTTTGGCATCAGTTTGGCTGGGCTGTACTGAAGTTCCGCCTGGTCATAGGTTCAGTGAGGCACCTGTGACAGGCTGAGAACCAAGCCTGGTTGGACGTGTTAGGTACCAATCTTTCCTGGAGCCAATCGGTGGGCGCGTCTGGCCCCGCTGTGTAGTCTGGGAAGGGGTATTTAAGGTGCTGAAGTCACGTGTTCAGGGTTTGGCTGCTGCTTGGATTCCTGGTTCCGGTCCGGGTCAGCCCCGTGAGGGGTCCTGGACCCATGAGTAAAAAGATGTTTGCCAGCACACCATGGAGCGACACAAATAGCGTCCAAAAGGAGTGGTTTATTGCATGATCACAATATGGGAATAGTGCAACGTTTCGGAGCCGCACAGGGCCCCTTCGTCAGGCATGTGATGTGTGGAGAGTGACAGTGTAAACTATTTAAAGATCCATCAACCAATCAGAACAGAGAAAAAGAGGTAAAAAAAATATGCAAACAGACAAAAAAAGACAAAAAACTAAGCCCCTCCCACCCCCTTTGAAAGGTATGACGTCATAAATCCCGCCTAAAACATTCAAATATTTGCCATATAAGGACACAAATCAAGAGAAAAACATAAAGTTAAAGCAGGGGTTTGAAAAACTCACATAGTGATGAGCGTCACATAGTGCCTAATGGACAGTGTTGTGGACCATCAGCTGAATAACAAAAGGAAAGAAAAGAGAAGGGAGGAATAAAGGGGGGGGGGAGGAAGGAAAAGAAGTGGCTGAAAAGAGGAGGTGAGGAGAAAAGGGAATGGCAGAAAAACGGACCAGGATGATGCTGAATGTGAAGAAACCAAAAAATAAGATACTGGAAATGAAACGGTAAAAGTAAAAGTAGTAAAAAATAATAAATGGATGATTAATAAAGAAATTAAAAATAAGAAATAGGAAAAAATAATAGAAAATGAAAAATGAAAATATGCAAATATTGAAAAATATTGAAAAAATAATTGAAAAATATGCAAATAATTGAAAAATTGAAAAATAATTGAAAAGTAATTGAAATAAAATAAAGGGTAATAAATATAAATAAAACTAAATATAAATGAAAAAATAATAAAATAAAAAATAAATAATAAATAAATAATAAAAATAATAAAAATAAAAATAATAAATAATATAATGCAAAAATATAATGAAAAAATGTACGTATGAACTGAAATAATTAAGAGTAAAAATGAAAATAAAAATAAAAATAGAGATGAAAATGAATAATGAGAAATATGAAAAAAGAAAGAAATAAATATAAATAAACATAAATAATGTGGTCAGATTCACGATTAAATGTGTGTATGAATAACGGTCGATCAAGGGGCCCAGATGGCTTGGTACGAGTGATCTTGATCTTGGTCAGTGCTTGGTCAAGGACTTCAGCAGGGTACCCTCTGTCTAGAAATTTGTCATACATTTTATTTAGCTGCACTAGTTTATCATCATTGTCCGAACAGATTCTTGACACTCTCATGAACTGTGATATCGGCAGACTATCCATGAGGTGTTTGGGATGTGCACTCTGATAGTGCAAAAGCGTGTTCCTGTCAGTGGGTTTGGTGAAGAGAGATGTGACCAAGGAGCCCTGGGAGTTAGTAATCATTACATCCAAGAATGTAATGTTACATGATGAGATTTCAGGTGTGAACACAACCCCTGCAAAGATGTTATTCAAAAAATCAACAAAATCAAAAAAACTTGATTCCTCGTCGGTCCAGATGAGAAAAATATCGTCAATATATCTAAACCAACATTTGATGTGGTTGGTAAAGGCGTCAGATGGATAGATATAGCGTTCCTCGAGCAGACCCACAAAGAGATTGGCAAAAGATGGGGCTGCTGAGCTCCCCACGGATCTGAACATACTTGGTACCTTCAAACGTAAAGTAATTGTTTGAGAGTACAAAGTCCAGACACTCTATAATGAACTCTTTGGGTAAAGGGGGTGATTCTATATTAGTCAAAAAATGACTCGCGGCCTGTAATCCAGCATCATTGGGTATGCAAGTATATAGAGATCCTATATCCATAGTTGCAAGTTTCCACCCTTCACCAAAGGAGGTGAATGTCCTCAGTTTTTCCAAAAAGTCAAGTGTGTCTCTGACATAGGCTGGTAACTTTTTTACCAGAGGTTGTAGGAGAAAGTCAAGGAGTTGGGCCAAAGGTTGGGTGATCGACCCTGTACCTGATACAATGGGTCTGAATTTCAAAGGGTTAGTGCCCTTGTGAATTTTTGGTAGGCCATAGATGACCGGGCAGCGAGGATGTTCATTGTATAAGTATTCGGCGGTATCTGCAGATAACCAGCCGTTTGATTTCCCAATATTGATTAATGTGTGTAGAGCGTTCTTGATGCGAGGAGCCGGGTTCTGTTGGAGTATAGCATAACTGTCTGTGTCTGACAGCAGAGCAATCATACCATCTCTATAATCAGCATAGTTCATGACCACTATAGCACCGCCTTTATCGGCGGGTTTGATGATTATACCTTTGTCATTCTTAAGCGTTTTAAGGGCGACAAATTCTTCCGGGTTCAGGTTGGTGTATGTCTTATTGGAGGCATTATTGCGCACATCATGTTTGATCGTCTGAACAAAGCTATCAATAGAGTGAAAGTGACCTGGAGGGAAAAATTTGCTCTTAAGCTTAAAGGGTACCACTGGCCTTGTGGGAGTTGTCTTAGGTATTTTATGGAAATGTTGTTTAATTTTTAACATTCTCTCAAACTTAAACATGTCCACTTCAAAATCAAAGTCTTGGAACCTGGCAGTAGGGCAAAAAGAGAGGCCCTTAGATAACAATTGTAACTCACCGCTCCCCATGGCTCTAGACGACAGGTTGATTACCGGGCACGCCGCGTCCCCTGGCGAGTGCTGCGTGGTGGAAGCGTGTTGCGATTTCTTGATGCCCCTCCTGGGTCGTCGTCGTCTCCTGCAACCGGAAAAAGGGGACCCTGAGAACCATGAGTGTCTGCCATCCCCGCATTACTTTTTATTATTTATAGTTATTTATTATATTAAAAATAATTTATGATTTTGTGTTTCAAACTTTATCATACCCGGGATGTCTACTTTGTTACTCCTAAAAATTACAGACCTACAATATAAAATACCAAATTTCCATGCAAAATAATTGTACCTCTTTCAGCACCAAAAATCTGACATAATCATACCACCAGGGGGGTTAACATTTCTATTTCTAAAAACATTTCTAATATACAGCATTTTTTCCATACCTATCAAAACTTTTGTACAGCAATGCATAATATATATATATATATATATATATATATATATATATATATATATATATATATATATATATATATTTTTTTTTTTTTTTATATAAAATAAAAGTATAATTGCCATCATGATCTTAGTTAAGGCATGCTTTCATACAATATACTTGCTACTTTTATTTGTTCTGTAAATTATGTTGAACACTATTTAGAAAATATTAAAGGTTTTCATATTGTTACCTAATACATGTTAGATGTTTATAGAACTGTACAGCTTTTAAATATTAATAGCTCCTTTAAAGAGAAGATAGTCTTCATTGACATTGACTGTACTGTATATTTATTATTATAACTTATTATAGCACAGGCAATTATAGTGCACATAATAAAAATTGATATTGTTTCAGAAAGATTCCAAGAACATAAGGTTAAAAATAATCTTTGAAATGAGGTTTGAGTGCTGTCCATAACAGAGACAGTGAACCAAATTACAATATCCCATTAATTTGTACTGCCTCTGGCATTTTGTATGTCAGTTGACTGTCCTAAATGTGTAAAGAGAGTTTCTATTTCTGCATCCTCTTATTTTTGTTTTCTTTATTCCTCCTCATTTTTTTTCACTGATTCACTGCACAAAATATTCCTGGACACCTAATTATCAAGCCAGCTCACAGCTGTCTGCTTGGAGATCCTATTAGATGCAGCAGTTGAAGCCTCCATAATTTCCCAAACTTCCCTGGTTGTGAATATTAAGAAAAGATTTTTGCATGTCATATGCAATTTGAAGTTGATGTGAATGGCATTGAAAATGACGAGCTCTGAATGCTTGTCCATCACTCTATTCACTGGTTAGAGGTGGTCTCATTTTCCACCTTCTGATATCGGCTAGCTATGACAGCAGGCCCTTAATTTGCATGTTCAACAGACAACAAACGGCCGTGTGCATGTCAAAATAGGTGGCAGTGCGTGACAGCTTCTACACAATACTGTCTCCTCTCTGCTTGACCCTTGACCTGGTTTCTCAAAACCAAAACATACATAGGTGTATGTCATATTTACTCGCAAACCACAAAATTCTAAAGTAGTTGTATTTTTTTTTTTAACACACACATGCACATGTATGTGTATATATATATATATATATATATATATATATATATATATATATATATATATATAACACAAGTATAGTAGGCACTCAAAGATCACATGGGTGCTTTATCATTGCAGCAACATTTCTGTGTTTAACCACTTCTGCTTCTCCATTACACCTTTATGCATTAACATCAGTTTTGTTGCTTGATAAATAGCCCCTAAAAGACCAATTTAGCCAGATCACCCCACAATACACATAATGTGACCCACAAACATTGCAAGCATGAATAAAAAACAAACAACAACATACAGTATCTCACAAAAGTGAGTACACCCCTCACATTTTTGGAAATATTGTATTACCGTATTTATCGGCGTATAACACGCACTTTTTCCCCCTTAAAATTGGGGGAAAGTCGTGGGTGCGTGTTATACGCCGATACCCCCCAAAAAAATGACAAAAATCGGTTGCGGCGCCGAAAAATGGCGACCGCGGCCGAAAAAGGCCGAAGCGCGGCCGAAAAAGGCCGGAAAAAGCCGAAGCGCGGCCGAAAAAGACTGAAGCCGGCTGTTCAGCTCCGCTCGTAGTCCCGCCTCCCTGCGCTCGCTCCCGAAACAGCAGGGAGGCGGGACTCCGAGCGGAGCCGAACAGTCAGCTCGGTCTTTTTTGGCCGCGCTTCGGCCTTTTTCGGCCGCGGTTCGGTCTTTTTCGGCCACGCATGCGCGGTTTGTCTCGCGGCGGGAAATTTAAACGTCGGCAAGGCTGCAAATGACGCTGGCAAACTGCAAATGACACTAGCAAGCTGCAAATGACACTGGGCAAGCTACAAATGACGCTGGGCAAGCTACAAATGATGCTGGGCAAGCTACAAATGACGCTGGGCAAGCTACAAATGACGCTGGGCAGGTTGCAAATGACGCTGGGAAAGGCTGCAAATGACGCTGGGAAAGGCTGCAAATGACGCTGGGCAAGCTGCAAATGAAGCTGGGCAAGTTGCAAATGACGCTGGGCAGGCTGCAAATGACGCTGGGCAAGCTGCAAATGACGCTGGGCAGGCTGCAAATGGCGCTGGGCAAGCTGAAAATTACACTGGGCAAGCTGCAAATGACGCTTAAATGTAAGTTTTTTTTTTTTCCCTAAACTTCTCTCCTAAAACTTTTTTTCCTTAAAATTCCCTCCTAAACTTGGGGTGCGTGTTATACGCCGGTGCATGTTATACGCCGATAAATACGGTATATCTTTTCATGTGACAACACTGAAGAAATTACACTTTGCTACAATGTAAAGTAGTGAGTGTACAGCTTGTATAACAGTGTAAATTTGCTGTCCCCTCAAAATAACTCAACACACAGCCATTAATGTCTAAACCACTGGCATCAAAAGTGAGTACACCCCTAATTGAAAATTTCCAAATTTGGGCCAAAGTGTCAATATTTTGTGTGGCCACCATTATTTTCCAGCACTGCCTTAACACTCTTGGGCGTAGAGTTCACCAGAGCTTCACAGGTTGCCATTGGAGTCCTCTTCCACTCCTCCATGATGACATCACAGAGCTGGTGGATGTTAGAGACCTTGCGCTCCTCCACCATCCATTTGAGGAGGCCCCAAAGATGCTCAATAGGGTTTAGGCCTGGAAACATGCATGGCCAGTCCATCACCTTTACCTTTAGCTTGTGTGCTGAGTATGGTCTGAGCACTGACCCCTCACCCCTTCAACCTCTGCAACAATGCTGGCAGCACTCATATGTCTATTTCTCAAAGACAACCTCTGGATATGACGCTAATCACATGCACTCAACTTCTTTGGTCGACCATAGAGAGGCCTGTTCTGAGTGGAACCTGTCCTGTTAAACCGCTGTATGGTCTTGACCACCATACTGCAGCTCAGTTTCAGGGTCTTGGCAAACTTCTTATAGCCTAGGCCATCATTATGTACAGCAACAATTCTTTTTCTCAGATACTCAGAGTTCTTTGCCATAAGGTGCCATGTTGAACTTCTAGTGACCAGTATGAGAGAGTGAAAGCGATAACACCAAATTGAACACACCTGCTCCCTATTCACATCTGAGACCTTGTTGCCAACAGCTTAGACATTAATGGCAGTTATTTCGAGGGGGCAGCAAATTTACACTTTTATACAAGCTGTACACACACTACTTTACATTGTAGCACAGTGTAATTTCTTCAGTGTTGTCACATGAAAAGATATAATAAAATATTAACAAAAATGTGAGGGGTGTACTCACTTTTGTGAGATACTGTAGAACATAAAGCAAATATAGATGCCTATATCCTAGGCATAAACAATTAAGTATTATCAAAAGTAGGACAAAAAAAAAAACAGCCAGCCAGTGGTAAAAAAAAATGCAAGGTTTCAGAAATACAATGCGCTGAGACAAGGCTTTACCCTAGCAATCTCTGACACCACATGGACCAAGCTCAACTGGATTTCAAAGCAACAAGGTGACAAACTATAAAAGGTAAATAACATGATTGTTAATGTGTGAGCAGAGACATGCAGACATGTGCAGACGTGTGAGTGAAAAGCTCATGCCATCCTGAAACTTATCCTCAGCTTTCTCCCTCCAGTGAGTCTGTCCTGTACTCTCCATACACCCTGGACTCCCCCAGCCTGTCAGCGCGCCGCCTGAAGCCACCATTGCAGGTTTTCTCTGAAGCCGCAGCTGCCTGAGGGACAGTACGTGGCTCCAGCCTAGCTCCGGGAGTGGTGACCATCTTGCTCCACCCAGCCACCAGTACTTACTCCTGGCTTTCCCGATCGTCCCTGAGCTAGATTCCTCCTTCTAAGACCACCGGACTTCACCCGCTCGCCGACCGATATCTGCAGCTCCCATATATCACCCCGCAATTGCTGCTTGGAGGACAAACTGTGGATCCGGCCTTGTGAGTGGCGGCCATCTTGCTACTCATTTTCAGCATACCTGAATCCTCTATGCCGTTCCTAAGCCACTGCCAAAACTAACACACCCCAGACTGTCAGACTGTCAGACCACAACCCCACAACCTCACAGTAGAAGATGACCGAGCATCTGGATAGTCCACGGCTCGGGCCTAGCCCGACAGCCATCTTGGTCCACCCAGACGCGGTGCCATCCAGAACTCATCCTTGGACTCCCCGGCATAGTTGAACCGGGATCCCAGTCCCACCCGGCCCCTACTCAGCCCCCAGCGCACCAGGGCACCATCCACAGCCACCAACCGGTTGCCTCTTCTCTAGCCTACTAGTTGCGGCCGACCTCCACAGCTCCCCCACTATCTGATTCAGTGGGCCAGCATGCCCCTTCCAACCCCAGGGCACCGCCACTGCTGTTACCGGACCTCACCGTAGAGACACCGGGAGATATCGAGCGCCAGGATAAACCACGGCCCTAAATACCAGATTGCACGCCTACAAGTCGCCCAAAACACGGCAGCAATACTGGTAACGGGAAAAAAAACCTGGGAATCCATCTCCCCATCCCTGAGGACCCTACATTGGCTAACCATAAAGAATAAAATCACATTCAAGACCCTCTGCCTCACCCACAAATGCACACAAGGAAACGCTCCTCAATACCTATGCGAGCAAATAAAACACTACACACCCAATCGCAGTCTCTGATCAACTAACCAAAATCTCCTCCTCATCCCCAAGTCCAGCTACAAATCAAAGGGAGGACGAAGATTCGCAGTCCAAGGACCACGACTACGGAACGCTCTACCTACTAACATCTGCATGGAAGAAAACCATCAGGCCTTCAGAAAAAAACTCAAGACCCACCTCTTCTAAAAAGCAGGACAGCACAGGATGGATCAAGCGCCTTGAGGCGATTCAGTTCGCATTTGTAGCGCTATACAAGTCATTCATTCATAAGGGAGTCATGGAGATGCATGGTTTGATGTGCTGAAACTTTTGATGCAATTTAATGCCCTTGTTTATGGAAGTCCCTTGTTTGCCTGCCATACTTGTTTCTGGATTATTTGTTCATCACATCTATTGTAATTTGGTTCTTCTATATATTCTAAATATTGTATGTTACATAGTCTGGTTGAAAAAAGACCATCCAGTTCAATTCACATTTGCAAGAGGCAATTGGATATCCCCTGGATCAACCTTACCTATAAATATTAGTAACCAGTTATATTGGGGTTGATTTACTAAAGCACCTTGTCTGCGAATGGGCTCATTCTTGTGCATTACCGACTTTTAGACTGAGAAAATATTTATCATAGCATTCGGTCATCAATTAGACACAAATTCGAATTTGGTCACAAAACTAACTGTCTAAATGAGTTCACCTCCTTGAACCAGGTGCACAGCAGAGAAAAATCTTGTTTAAAACCTGATTTCAAGCAATTTATACTTCTTATACATATGTTGAACATTTTAAACCACTTAAGGACCGAGCCTCTTTTTGAGATTTGGTGTTTACAAATTAAAATCGTTTTTTTTGCTAGAAAATTACTTAGAACACCCAAACATTATATGTTGTTTTTTTTCTCACACCCAAGAGAATAAAATGGCGGTTGTTGCAATACTTTCTGTCACACCGTATTTGCTCAGCGGTCTTACAAGCAAACTTTTTTTGGAAAAAATATACTTTCCTGACTGACTCCATGGCAGCCTACGTATGGGTTAATCCCGCCTCTCATACCTCATAGGACCCCACTCCCATAAATCTTTGCTCCTAATCAGAGACTGTGTTCCTTTTTTGTCCTCCTCCTTAAGGACTGAAGTAGTAGTTCTTACCTCAAGGAGTCGTTAATCCGGGTCTGGTTCCTGTTGCAGCTGCACACATGATGATGATTTGGTGTCTGGAGTCCATTAGCCCAGCTACTAGCAGGGTGGACATGGGGATGAAGAGCGTTGCCTGAAGAGCTTACTATCTAGCCACTGGCTGGAAAGCGGCAGTATGGCCATTCGTCCTAGCTACTAGCGGGAGGCCTTTTCCCTGAATAATCCCCCAGTGACGTGCCTGTGGACGGGAGCCAGGTCGGGTGGTCGGCGTGCTGGAGCGGTAACGTATGGCAGCCTGTTTTTGTTTGTTGTATGTACCATTTCCGGGTGTATGGCGGCTGGAGCGCATCTGCGTCCCAGACCGCCGCTTTCCTGTACTGCGCAGCCGCATAGTCTCGGTTGGGATCGAGGCTTGGTCGGTGCATGCGCAGTACAGATGAATGGCGGCGTTCTCGCATGGGCGCGAGCGCCGTGGGGGTGACGCTGACGGCGTTGTGACGTCATTCAGGCGGCAGATTTGAATGCCTGTCAGATTTAGACAGGCTTGCTGCTGCATTCAAACAAACGCTGTGACGCTGTTTTCTCTGCTTTACTGAGGTAAGAGGCTTGATGCCTTATCCCCTATTGATTTAACAGATGTCTATGCTATGCATAGGTAAAATGACTTTGGCAAATTGATTTATTTATTTAAAAAAAATAAATAAATAAATAAAATAAATGGATTTTAGTAAATGTTTTTTACTATGGATATTGTTGCAGCCTGTCCGAATTGTGACTATGGATGTTTCGTCGCCCCCTTGTGGCCAGCCTTTACGCCGCAGGTAGGGAGAAATTTGGTTTTCTTTCTGCTTGTGTTGGTTGGTATAGGGTATATTTTTAAGGGAATTTCTTTCTCCTTATTATCTATTTTAGCCCTTCTATTACGGATCTTCGTCCTTCAGCACGCAAAGATAATACACATTCTGGGTCAAGACATGACCGTTCTAGGTCCAGTTCTGGACGCCCTAAGTCCTCCTCCAGACACCACTCTGACAAGTCAAGGTCGGGGTCTCGGCACTATTCCCTCTACCATTCTGGTCGCTCGAAAAAAAGATCCTGTTGAGGATGTAGAGCGAAAGTGCCAGGAGATAAATCGCTATGCGATTTATGTTTCCCGAGCTGCAAAGAAAGGGATGCTAAAGACCGGCAAGTAGGGGCCTTGGTCAGGATGGGTGTTCAGGAATCCTTGAATAAATCAGATTCCGCCCATGCAGCTATACCTCCCTCTGCACCAACTTCAGTGGTTGAGGTGGAAGACCTTGAAGCTCCAGGTCCCTTCCGTGACAATTTCTCTTTCAGCGGATCTTCAGACAGCGAAGCTGAAGTGGAGGATCCCAGTCCAGGATTTGACTTTCCCAGGTCCCTCATCTGGTGAGGGCAGTGAAGGATGCACTGAGGTGGGAGGAGCCAGTGGAAGCACCCTCTAAACAGAGGAAATACGTTAAGCATCTTAAAAAAGAGTGCTCAAATTTCCTTTCCTGGGTGAACTGGGAGAATTTATCTCGATTTTGGAGCAAAGTGGAGAGAAAGAATTCTCTTATCTCTAAAGTGGCCAGAATGTATCCATTTAAAGGTGAGGAGGTTAAGCACCTGGAGTCTGCTCCTCTTATTGATGCCACCTTGATGAGGCTGGTAAGACATGTCACGCTCCCACTGGAAGACACCATCTCTTTCAAGGATGGTCTTGAGAGGGAAATTGATACGGATTTGAAGCGTATATACATTACGGCTGGGACGGCCTGTAAGCCAGCATTGGCCTTGGCAGCATTATCCAAAGCAATGGAGTGTTAGACGGATGATATGGGTGCAACCTTGGGAAGTATGTCCGAAAAAGCCCTCAAGAGCTCTCCAATATGTGAGATGAAAAGGGCACGTGTCATGCGGTCTTCCATTACAGCTAAACAGCTTTATGGCTACTCCCTTGGGTGGCGGATCCGGCCTCTAAACAGGCCTGGTGCAAAATTCCCTTTGAGGGTTCTTCTGTTTTTTTGGAATAAGCTCGATTCAGCCATCACTCGTGCTACCGGCGGGAAGTCTGGATTCTTACCCCAGGACCGCCGTCTGTTTGCCCAGAAGAGAGTCCAGTCCAGGTCAGACCCGGAACGTGCTAGGGATGCACGGCGTTACAGACCGGGTCGGGAATTTAGGAGGAACTGGAGGAGAAACCAGCCTTCTGGTCAGAAGCCTTCAAAATCTACATCTTCTAGGGGCCGTGAAGCGGCAAAGTCTTTTTGATATAGCGCCTGTCGTCTGGGCAGCCTTGATACAAGACTACTGGGTCATAAAGACAGTCTCTCTAGGACATGCCTGGGTGTTCAACAATCCACCCATACATCGTTTTGTTCCCACAAGCCTTCCTTTGTCGGAAGAGAAGAGAGAGGTTCTATTGACCTACATGGACTCCCTTATCACCCAAGGTGCCGCCATTCCAGTCCCGTCCGAGGAAAAGTTTTAGGGATTTACTCCCCCCTCTTTATGATTCTCAAAAAGAGTGGTTCCTGGAGGCCGGTTATCGGCCTGACTTACCTAAACTAACTCCTTTATAAAAAAGGGAAAGTTCAAGATGGAGACATTGCTGACCTTTCGACAGACAGCGTACTTCCATGTACCAATAGTGAAGGACTTTAAAAAATATCTCCGATTTCCGGTGGGTCAAAAACACCTCCAATTCATATGTCTCCCGTTCGGGCTTACGACATCGCCGCAGGTGTTTTCCAAGCTCTTACTGGCGGTGGTCGCCTTGATCGGAGTCCGAGGTATTCGATTACACATTACCTTGACGACCTACTCCTACTGTCTCAGGACAGAAAACAACTACTGTCACACCGGGAGCAAGTCATATTTACCCTGACAGAATTCAGCTGGCTTTTGAATCAAGGAAAAAAGTCATCTGGAGCCAACCCAGTCCCTAGTTTTCCTAGGGGCACAGTTCAACACAGTAAAGAGCACGATCTCTCTTCCTCTAGAGAAGATTCCAGTGGTCCAGGACAGGATTCATCTGGCAATGTCAGCTCCTCTTCTCAGGTCCTCCGAGTGCCTCAGGATAATAGGCACCATGGTGGCAACAGCCCCCATGGTAAAGTGGGCGCAATGGAGAATGCGGCCCTTTCAGAAAGGATTCCTCCAACAATGGAATCCAAGTCTACAGGATCACTGGATCCGGATAACTCCCTCCATGCGGGAGAGTCTCCCTTGGTGGTTGCAACGAAGGAATCTTCTCAACTGCCATTCAATAGCTCCAGTTTCCTGGATAACAGTGACAACAGATGCCAGCAGCAGAGGCTGGGGTGCTCTGTCGGTCGGAGGTAGCCCAGGGCAGGTGGGATCTTCCTGCCCAGGGGGTGGTCTCGGACATATTGGAGATTTGAGCTGCCTTCCAGGCCCATCTGGTTTTTCTCCATCTGATATCGGGAGCCTGAGTCCTCATGAGATTGGACAATACGACGGCGGTGTCGTACATCAAAAGACAGGGGGCACTCGCAGTCTCTCCCTTTTGAAGGAAGTGAATCCAATTATGTCCTGGGCTCAGGCGAACTTGAAGGACCTGACGGCAGTATATCTTCCTGGGGTCCAAAAATGTCCAGGCGGATTTTCTGTCAAGAACCTCCTTGAACAACGAGTGGTCTCTCCACTCGGAAGTCTTCAACTGGATCCTGTCATTGGGAATGGTTCCAGAAGTGGACCTGTCTGCATCTTCTTGCAATGCCGAGATGAGGAATTATTATACCAGGTATCGCTGTCCCCAAGCCATGGGGTGGATGCTCTCACGGATCAGTGGAATTTCCACAAGACCTATGCCTCTCCACCAGTTCCGATCAGTCTTCGGTTCCTTTCGAGACTCAGACAGGAGACGCAGAGATAGTGGCGATCATCCCATACTGGCTCAATAGGCCATGGTTTCCGCTCCTGTTACAGTTGAGTTACCGGGACCCAGTTCCGCTTCCCTCCAAATCGGATCTTCTTCTATAGGGAACATCCCTTCATCCGGGTCCGTCCCATCTCCATCTGATGGTTGAGAGGAAGAGGCTGGAAGCATTAGGTTGTCCAAGTTCAGCAATTGCTACCCTGCTGAACGCTAGATGGCAAGGTACAAATAAAGTTTACCAGAGAATTTGGTCTAAGTTTATGGACTACGTCTCCCCTTCCGGGGGTTCCTGTAGTAATCCAGAAATAAAGGATGTACTAGGATTTCTCCAGACAAGGTTGGATCTCCCTTTGTCTGTAAACTCCCTGCGAGTTCAAGTTTCAGCAATATCTGCTTTTGCTGGTATTTCCTGGGCAAGGAATCCCCTTACCAGACAATTTTTCAGAGGAGTATCAAGGCTTAGGCCCCAGAGAAAACCAAGGTTCTCTAAATGGGATCTTTCTTGGGTGCTAGATTTTTTTCTCAGAAGATTCTTTCCAATGGATGGATGAACTATCCATGAAGGACATTTCCCTTAAAACAGCCTTTCTAGTGGCCATAACATTGGCTAAAAGAGTGTCGGAAATCAGTGCTCTAGGTTCCAAAGAGCCTTTCCTTACCTTCTTCCCTGATCGGGTAGTTCTGGTTCCAATGCTAGGATCAAATCCTAAAGTATCATCAGTGTTTCATGAGAACCAGGAAATTGTTCTCCCAACCTTTCAGTCAGAGGATTCTTCAACTAACCATCCCTTGGATGTCGGTGAGGTCTTGAAAAGCTACTTAGAAGCTACTGCACCTTTCAGAAGATCAGATCATCTGTTTGTCTACTTTTATGGAAAGAATAGAGGACTGTCTGCTTCCTCTAGAACTATTGCAAGTTGGATTGTCCAAGCTATCCAAAGGGCATATGCAACTAAAGGACTGGTTCCTCCAGAAACAGTGACTGCTCATTCTACCAGGAGTATGTCAACATCATGGGCGGCCTCCCGACACGTATCGGCGGAGGTGATCTGCAAAGCGGCCTCTTGGTCGTCAAACACTTTCATGAGGCATTATTGTGTTGAGCCAGCGGCTCTTTCCTCTGTTAATTTCGGTTTAAATGTTTTATCTGTTTGAACGGTGCCAATTAAACCTTCTTTTGTTGAACCAGCAATTTGTGCCCACCCGAGTCTGTATGGCTAGTTATTTCCCATACGTAGGCTGCCATGGAGTCAGTCAGGAAAACGGAAAATTTATATCAAATACTTACCGTAATTTTCCTTTCCTGATGGACTCCATGGCAGCCGGAGTCTCCCTCCCATTTGCTGGAGTAGGCTAAGTTATGGAACACAGTCTCTGATTAGGAGCAAAGATTTATGGGAGTGGGGTCCTATGAGGTATGAGAGGCGGGATTAACCCATACGTAGGCTGCCATGGAGTCCATCAGGAAAGGAAAATTACGGTAAGTATTTGATATCAATTTTCCGTTTTTTTTAAATAAAAAATAAGACAACCGTAAAGTTAGCCAAATTTTTTTTTTTATATTGTGAAAGATGATGTTATGCCAAGTAAATTGATACCCAACATGTCACGCTTCAAAATTGCACTCGCTCATGGAATGGCAACAAACTTTTACCCTTAAAAATCTTCATGGGCTATGTTTAAAAAATGCTACAGGTTGCCTGTTTTGAGTTAGAGGAGGTCCAGGGCTAAAATAATTGCTCTCACTCTAACAATCACGGCGATACCTCACATGTGTGGTTTGAACACCGCTTTCATATGCGGGTGCTACTCACGTATGCGTTCGCTTCTGCATGTGAGCTCGGTGGGATAAGGCAAGTTAAAAAAATATATATATTTTTTCTTATTTATTTAACTTTTTATTTTTTATTTTTACACTGTTCTTTTAAAAAAAAAAAAATGTGTCTCTTTTATACCCATTACAAGGAATGGAAACAATATTCCTCTTCAAAGTTCCGACGTATATCGTCTTGAGTGGGTCCGGAAGGGGTTGGAATAACTGCTTTAAAAGAATTCTAAATACGTCTGTATAAAGTGATATGTTTAAAAAAATCCAAATAGGCCTTGACAAACATCTCAGTAGTGCCCAGACTAGGAAATCTAAAAAGTGCCTTGTTTTTGGGACGTGCTATAGTAAATGCCTTTGTTCGCAAGCCTAGAAATGTTGTTTGAAAAGATTGAACCTGTTTTTGCGAAAGCCAATTAATAAACAACAGGCTAACATTTATATAAGAAGGCCATTATGGTGGCCTGCATTTATGGGAGGAGTCCAGGGGGTATTTAAGCAGCTCACTCATCTGTCGTCTTTGTCGGTTCCTGTGCACGATTCGTTATGTTACACGTAATTTCTTCATTTCACGCATCGTTGTTTTCCAGATACCCCATGTCACCGAAACCCCGCTACAGAACTTGCGAGTCGTTCGTTAAGTCTCTGTATGCAGCCTTATTTTAGCCTTGTGCAAACCACGAGCTGTTTATCATCGGTTTCATTTGTACATTCTCGCACCTTGTTGTTTCACACCACATAGTAGGCCCATTTCACTTAAAGTGGGGGTCCACCCAAAAAACTAATTTAACATTAAAAGACTCCTTAAACATTTTTAAAAAACATTTGAAAAAAAAATATGTTTTTCCTTACCCAAAATGGTTGTTGCTAGGCAGTCTTCCTAATCTGCCTCTTCCTATTCCGCGGTGCTCCTCAGTCTCGGGGACGGATCGGCCTGGGGGGCGACATCGCGTGCTCGCTGGACAGGTAAGTGCCCTTATTAAAAGTCAACAGCTACAGTGTTTGTAGCTGCTGACTTTAATAAAAAATAAAATAGCTGGACCTCCCCTTTAAGAAACATACTGTCTATAAATTCAGTTATTTTATTTTATTTTATTTTCTGCATTACCCTCCGGTCCGAATCTAGTCACATCATCAACTCACCAGTTCGTCCCGGCTAGTTTTCTAATTTCATGCCATGCTCCACAGGTCGGTTCGTTGTCAGTAGCAAATTGCGGCACACTGATCCGTGCCTCTGTCATAGCAAGTAATTTAATTTGTTACGTTTCACATACCCTTCACTCCGATTCGAATCAAGTGGCGTCTGCGACACATCGATTCGTGCCGGCTCGTTCTAATCATTTCATCTAATTTCATTCCATGCTCCACAGTCCGAGTCATTGTCAGTCGCAAATGCGGTACACTGATTAGTGCCTTTGTCATGGCAAATCATTTCATTTGTTACATTTCACATACCCTTCACTACGATTCGAATTCAGTCGCATCTGCAACGCACTAATTCATGTCGACTCATGTTAGCCATTATTTCCTGTTCCATAGACTGGTTCGCTGTCAGTCACTATCATGACACACCGATTCGTGCCTCTGTCATGGCAATCATTTCGCTCATTTCATATATCCCACATGCCGATCCGAGTCCAGTCGCTTTAGCAGAACTCCGATTCGCGCCAGGCTTCATTTCGCTCATTTCATTTCGCCCTCATTTCATCCCATATTCCACAGTTCGCTTCACTGTCAGTCACAGTTACAGCACCCCGATTCGTGTCACCATCACTTCAATCATTTAGAGGTATTATTTTGTATGTTGTCTGTCATGTTCTCCTTAAGTTCGGCAGTCGCTTTGTGTCGGGTCATTCGTGGATTTTTGTTTCTTTTATCCCATCATACAGTGGTGTGAAAAAGTGTTTGCCCCCTTCCTCATTTCCTGTTCCTTTGCATGTTTGTCACACTTAAGTGTTTCGGAACATCAAACCAATTTAAACAATAGTCAAGGACAACACAAGTAAACACAAAATGCAATTTGTAAATGAAGGTGTTTATTATTAAAGGTGAAAAAAAATCCAAACCATCATGGCCCTGTGTGAAAAAGTGATTGCCCCCTAAACCTAATAACTGGTTGGGCCACCCTTAGCAGCAACAACTGCAACCAAGCGTTTGCGATAACGTGCAATGAGGCTTTTACAGCGTCCTGGAGGAATTTTGGCCCACTCATCTTTGCAGAATTGTCCTAATTCAGTTACATTAGAGGGTTTTCGAGCATGAACGGCCTTTTTAAGGTCATACCACAACATCTCAATAGGATTCAGGTCAGGACTTTGGCTAGGCCACTCCAAAGTCTTTATTTTGTTTTTCTTCAGCCATTCGGTGGTGGACTTGCTGGTGTGTTTAGGATCATTGTCCTGCTGCAGAACCCAAGTTCGTTTCAGCTTGAGTACACGAACAGATGGTCGGACATTCTCCTTCAGGATCTCTTGGTAGACAGCAGAATTCATAGTTCATAGTTAAGTCTTCCAGGTCCTGAAGCAGCAAAACAGCCCCAGACCATCACACTACCACCACCATATTTTACTGTTGGTATAATGTTCTTTTTCTGAAATGCAGTGTTCCTTCTACGCCAGATATACTTGGACACACACCTTCCAAAGAGTTCCACTTTTGTCTCATCGGTCCACAGAATGTTGTCCCAAAAGTCTTGGGGATCATCAAGATGTGTTGTGGAGAAATTGAGACGAGATTTGATGTTCTTTTTGCTCAGCAGTGGTTTTCTCCTTGGAACTCTGCCATGCAGGCCATTTTTGCCCAGTCTTTTCCTGATGGTGGAGGCATGAACGCTGACCTTAACTGAGGCAAGTGAGGCCTGCAGTTCCTTGGACGTTGTTGTGGGTCTTTTGTGACCTCTTGGATGAGTCGTCGCTGCGCTCTTGGGGTAATTTTCCACTCCTGGGAAGGTTCACCACTGTTCCATGTCTTTGCCATTTGTGGATAATGGCTCTCACTGTGGTTCGCTGGATTCCCAAAGCTTTGGAAATGGCTTTATAACCCTAGATCTCAATTACTTTCTTTCTCAATTGTTCCTGAATTTATTTGGGTCTCGGCATGATGTGTAGCTTTTAAGGATCTTCTGGTGGACCTTACTGTGTCAAGCAGCTCCTATTTAAGTGATGCCTTGATTGTGAACAGGTGTGGCAATAATCAGGCCTGGGTGTGGCTAGATAAATTGAACTCAGGTGTGGACAACCACAGTTATAGTATGTTTTAACAAGGGGGGCAATCACTTTTTCACACAGGGCCATGATGGTTTGGATTTTTTTTCACCTTTAATAATAAACACCTTCATTTACAAATTGCATTTTGTGTTTACTTGTGTTGTCCTTGACTATTGTTTAAATTGGTTTGATGTTCCGAAACACTTAAGTGTGACAAACATGCAAAGGAACAGGAAATGAGGAAGGGGGGAAACACTTTTTCACACCACTGTATATCTACTGTTTGATGCCGGTCGCCTCAGCGACGCAACGGTTCACTTTAAATTCAGATCACTGTTTAATTTGCCTTGTCATTAATGGACACCCCTCAGTTCGGCTCACCCTACGGCCCAGTTCGAATCCAGTCGCAACAATGCACATCGGCCCACATAGCTCCAGACCAACTGTTCTCAAAGCCGTTTTCCTTTAAAGTCCATTCATGGTTTCAATTTGTTTGTTTAAACCGTTGTTCGCCCCTCAGATAAGGTTCCCCTTGCAGTCGCTATAAACGCATTTCAAAGTCACACGACCCGGCCACTCAGTCATCTCCTAATCGCATGTAAATAAGCCACTCACTATTGTCCATCTGTCATTTCTCCTCTAGGTCAGTCGAGTTCAGGTAGTTCCATCCTGCACCAGGTTGGACGTTATTCCCCCAGGTAAATATTATATATAAATATATAAATATTATATATAAATATATATATATATATATATATATATATATATATATATATATATATATATATATATACATACATACATATATACACCACATATATACACACATACTTACATACACACGTGCATACAAGACAAAAAAAAAACCTGGACTTTCATGTCAACCCCAATACAGGTTCCGGTCGACTGAGCTTTCAACCTCAAAGACCAGGACTTCGCAACTAGGGCACAAGTCAGCCATAGCCATGTCACAGGCCGGCAGCGAAGACCTTACATCTGCCCCTCTGTCACCCTCTCCGGTTTCAGAGAGTGACAGTGTGCAGTCCCTCAGGAGATGGACCATCCCCAAGTTAACAGCCGTGCTAAGGTGCAGGGGCATGCCCTTCCTCACTACAGCCAGGAACGCCAAGCTCTTCAGGCTCCTCTTCCCTCTGCCAGCAACAGATGGGCCCAGTAGGCATCTCTTCAGTCCATATCCTCGGCCATTTCTTAACTTCACACCATGGTGTCCTCATTGTCCACCACAGTCACTGACGTTCAAGCCAGAGTGACAGTCTTGGAGGGACACCCCGCCGCGGCCATCCTTGATTCGGTCTCAGTCCTGGTCCTGACACCCCCTCCTGCAGGTACAACAGGGAAGAGTTCTACTATCTTCCCAGCCCACTTGGTCCCAGCCAGCATTAGGAAGGACATTTTGGATGGCAAGGACATCAACCTTGCTTCCCTCCTCATTTTGGTTCACGACCTGGCAGAGAATAAATCTTATGCCTGAGGGGACGTATCAGTGGTCCTCAGGGCCGAAGACCCCGGGCTCAACCACAAATTAACGATTGCAGAGTTTCCGTTGACCTTTGGGATGGTGAGGGATATCCTGTTCAGCCAGTCCCAACAGGAGGGAAGAACTGGACTTATATCTGCACAACGTGGTGGACTTTTTATGATTACCACCGTTCAGCACCGTTCGGCAGCCAGGCTCACACTGTTCCAAGCAGGCACAGAATGGAGCCTCATGGACAAAGATTTGTTCTGCCGCCACTTTGCCAGTCTACGCTCACCACTCTGCGCTATCTGCCAGTCCTCCACCCACACTGCTACCTGGTGCAGCAACGTAGCAATTAGATCTTCCCTCCACCTCCGGTACAGCTCAGGGCTTGTTGGCCCCAGTTCAGATGCCCCAGGTGGACAAGTTCGGACATCCCATTCTGTCAGTAGGGGGATCATCAATCTGCAATAACTTTAATTGCTGGCTGCTCCATGTCTGTATCATATGTCATAGAGCACATCCTAAAGCCCTATGCCAGATCAAGCAGCAGAAAACATCCTGACTAGGCAAAATTGACGTCCTATGGCTGAGTTTTTACCTCACCTCACACCCCACTCCCTCACAAGGCACCTTCCTTATCCAAGGATTTACAGCAGGATTCCATACCGTCCTCATCACACTGCCCCACACGACTTCTAAGCACGGGAAACATGCGCCACTTTACAGGCATACTATAGACACCCCCCCCCAGGTATGAAATTTAAAGGAATATTACACTTTTATTGTTTCACTTTAAGTATTATTAAAATCACTGCTCCCGAAAAAAATGCAGTTTTTAAAACTTTTTTTGCATTAATACATGTCCCCTGGAGCAGGACCCAGGTCCCCAAACACTTTTTATGACAATAATTTGCATATTAGCCTTTAAAATCAGCACTTTTGATTTTTCACATTCAAGTCCCATAGACTTGACCGGTGTTCGCGTGTTCGAACAAATTTTTTGCCTGTTCGCATGTTCTGGATGCAAACCGAACAGGGGGGTGTTGGGCTCATTCCTTCCCAAAACTGAACTGCATATTCCAGATTAGATCTTACTAATGATTTGTACAGGGGCAAAATGATATCTCTCTCTCTGGAATCCATACCTCTCTTAATACAAGAAAGGACTTTGCTCGCTTTGGAAACCACAGCTTGGCATTGCATGCTATTATTGAGCTTATGAGTAGAGTTAAGCCGGGTTCGGGACCGAACTTGACCCTGAACTCCGAACCCAATTGAAGTCAATGGGGACCCGAACTTTTCAAGACTAAAATGGCTGTAAAAAAGTGATGGAAAGAGCTAGAGGGCTGCAAATGGCAACAAAATGTTGTTAAGAGCATGGCAATACTCTGCAAACAAATGTGGATAGGAAATAACTTAAAATAACATAAAAAAAATAAAAAAATAAAATAATATGCTGGAGGCAGCTCAGCAGAAGAGGTACAGGAAGTCATTAAGAACCTCAGAAACTCAACGGCACAATGCCGCACATATGGTGGGAATGCCCCAGAATACGCACTTTCTGGAAAAAATTATTAAATTTAATGGATAAGATAGTGGGAAAATAAAATACTTGGAAATTAAAAAAATAGGTGGAGGAGGACGAGGTAGCCAACACTGGTTCAAAAATACAACAATGGCTGGGTAAGGCTAGTGGTGATGTGTCGAATTCTGTCCCCCATTGCATAGTGTCCGCCCTGTACTGCACTTGCTCAGTACGTAGGACAAAGGGAATTTTGAAACTCTCCGAAGACGATGCGCGGTGACTCCAGGTTCAGGCCACATCATCCGAGGTTGAAGCCTAGCCAAGCGAGCCCGTGAGGGGCCCTGTTACTATGTGCTACCGTATGTCCACTTGGATGGTGGGGCTTGAACCTGCACTCACTGCGCAGGCGCCGTTCATCTTTGGAGATTTTGTGAATCTCCTTGTCCTCCGTACTGCGCAAGCACTGCGCCTGCACAGTAAGTGGCCGGACACTATTTCGATGGCCAGACAGTTTTTGTCAGAACACCGGTATACGTGTCTATTCTGCACAAGGTACGGACAAGTCCAATGGGATCCATGCCTGGTTCATTTTAATGAACGTGAGCTTGTCCACATTGGCTCTGGACAGGCGGCTGCGCTTGTCTGTGATAACGCCCCCTGCCATGCTAAATACACGTTCATATAATACACTGGCTGCAGGGCAGGCCAGCACCTCCAAGGCGTAAAGGGCAAGCTCAGGCCATGTGCCCAATTTGGAGACCCAGAAGTTGAAGGGGGGAATGCTGCCTCCTGCTAAGACGTTCCATTTTAGCTGGTAGTGCTGGTTGTTGTGGCGTGCTGACAAAGCTTTTCCACATTTCGGCCATGCTAACGCTTCCTTCCGAGGTGCTGGCGGTGCCCCAGCTGCGTTGGCGACCTCTTTCTAATCCTCTGCCTTCGCCTTGTGCTTCCACCATACCCTCGCTGTCAAGTGGGAATGCCACCAGCAGCGCGTCTACCAGCGTGCGCTGGTACTCGCGCATCTTACGATCATGCTCCAGTGAGGTAATTAAGGACAGCACGTTGTCCTTGTAATGGGGATCCAGCAGGGTGGCCACCCAGTAATCAGCACCAGTTAAAATGTGGGAGACACGTTGCGGAGACACTGCAGCATGTAATCGCTCATGTGTGCCAGGCTGCCCAGAGGCAACGAAAAGCTGTCCTCTGTGGGAGGTGTATCGTCTGTGTCCTCTGTATCCCCCCAGCCATGCACCAGTGATGGACATGAGCTGGTCTGGGTGCCACCCTGCTGTGAACATGGTTCCTCCTCCTCCATCCTCTCATCATCCACCACCTCGTCATCCTCCAGAACTGTCCCCTTGCTGCCGGACAATTGTGTACCTGGCGCTTGTTGGTGCAGGAAACCACCCTCGTAGCCACTTGTGAATGACTGCCCTGAAAGCCTTGGAAACGATCCCTCTTCCTCCTTCTCCTCCTCCTGTGCCACATCCTCTTCCATCATCGCCTGAAGCGTTTTTTCAAGGAGGCATAGAACTGGGATAGTAACGCTGAGAACGTCGTCATCGGCACTGGTCATGTTGGTGGAGTACTCGAAACAGCGCAACAAGGCATACAGGTCTCGCATGGAGGCCCAGTTATTGGTAAAGTGGTGCTGTTCCGAAGAGCGACTCACGCGTGCGTGCTGCAGCTGAGACTCCACTATTGCCTGCTGCTGCTCGCACAGTCTGGCCAGCATGTGCAAGGTGGAGTTCCACCTTGTGGGCACGTCACATATGAGACGGTGAGTGGGAAGGCCGAAGTTATGCTGCATCTCTGACATGGTGCATCTCTGACAGGTGAGCAGCACTAGGGTGAGAACGCCGAAAGTGTGCACAGACGGCCCGCACTTTCTGCAGCAGCTCTGGCATATCGGGGTAATTCTTATGCCGCGTACACACGAAGGGACTATCCCGCGGGAATGTCCGCTGGACTCGAGTCCGCCGGACAATCCCCCGTGTGTGGGCGCCGGCGGACTTTTTGGCGCCAAAAGTCCGGCGGACTAGGTTTTAAGTTTTGTTTTAAAATTATCCGCTGGACTTGGCAGTCCGGCGGACAATCCCGCCGTTAGTATGCTAGTCCGCCGGACTTTTGAAATGAATGGACTTGCCGCTCATCGGAAAGTCCGTTTATTCAGCACGTGACTTCAGGTCGACGGAGCTACCGAAGGCAGTAAATGCCGCCGCGCTAGCCCCGTCACCTGGCATGAATTTAAAGGGAATCCCCACGCCGCAAAAACGGCGTGGGGGTCCCCCCCCCCCAAATCCATCTCAGACCCTTATCCGAGCACGCAGCCCGGCAGGCCAGGAAAGGGGTGGGGACAAGCGAGCCCCCCCCCCTCCTGAACCATACCAGGCCGCGTGCCCTCAACATGGGGGGTGCCCTGGGGAAAGGGGGGCCGTGCGCCCCCCCCACCCCAAAGCACCTTGTCCCCAAGTTGATGAGGACAAGGGCCTCTTCCCGACAACCCTGGCCATTGGTTGTCGGGGTCTGCGGGTGGGGGCTTATCGGAATCCGGGAGGCCCCTTTAATAAGGGGGCCCCCAGATCCCGGCCCCCCACCCTATGTGAATGAGTATGGGGTACGGTGTACCCCTACCCATTCACCTAAGGTGTAAAGAAAAAAAACACACAATTTTAAAAAAATATTTTATTGCACTGCTCCGGGGGTCTTCTTCCGTCTTGGGGGGTCTTCTCGCCGGACTTCTCCGCTATTTACCTAGCTCTTTTACCGAGCAGAGGAGGCCGGCTACCTTCTTCGTCGTCGTCGTCTGGGGGTCTCGGCCCGCCTTCGGGGGTCTTCCGGGGCTCTTCTGTTCTTGCCGCGGTCGTCGTTTTCCGCTTAGGGACAAGGGGACAGGGTCACATGCTCATGTTACATGGTGACCCCGCCCCCTTGTGATGTTACAGTCCCGGAGGATGCTGGGACTGTGACATCACAGGGGGGCGGGGTCACCATGTGACATGAGCATGTGATCCTGTCCCCTTGTACCTATATAAGTCCCAGCACAGCGCGGCTCTGGCATTCCGGCCAGAGACAGCGACGGGTCAACATCGGAAGAAGAAGAAAGAAGAAGAAGAAGGTGGCGCCGGCGGCACGGAAAATGACGACCGCGGCAAGAACAGAAGAGACCCCGAAAGACCCCCGAAGGCGGATCGAGACCCCCCAGACGACGGCGTCGACGACGAAGAAGGTAGCCGACCTCCTGCTCGGTAAAAGAGCTAGGTAAATAGCAGAGGAGTCCGGCGAGAAGACCCCCCAAGACGGAAGAAGACCCCGGAGCAGTGCAATAAAATATATTTTTTAAATTGTGTGTTTTTTTTCTTTACACTTTACACCTTAGGTGAATGGGTAGGGGTACATCGTACCCCATACTCATTCACATAGGGTGGGGGGACGGGATCTGGGGGCCCCCTTATTAAAGGGGGCTCCCGGATTCCGATAAGCCCCCGCCCGCAGACCCCGACAACCAACGGCCAGGGTTGTCGGGAAGAGGCCCTTGTCCTCATCAACATGGGGACAAGGTGCTTTGGGGTGGCGCACGGCCCCCCTTTCTCCAGGGCACCCCCCATGTTGAGGGCACGCGGCCTGGTATGGTTCAGGAGGGGGGGGGGCGCTCGCTCGTCCCCACCCCTTTCCTGGCCTGCTGGGCTGCGTGCTCGGATAAGGGTCTGAGATGGATTTGGGGGGGACCCCCACGCCATTTTTTCGGCGTGGGGATTCCTTTTAAATCCATGCCAGGTGACGGGGCTTCGCTAGCCCCGTCTACCTGCAGTTACGTTCTAAATGAACGGACTGCTCCGTGTGTGGGCAAGTCCGTTAATTTTCAAAAGTCCCGCAGACTTTTTCCCGCGGATTGTCCGCCGGAGAAGTCCGGGCATGTGTGGGCAAGTCACACGCTCGGAAGTCCGGGCGTGTGTGGGCAAGTCACCCCCTCGGAAAGTCCAGCGGTTTGTCCGCTGGACTAGGTCCGGCGGACAAAGTCCGAACGTGTGTACGCGGCATTAAGGAACCTCTGGACCACCAAGTTCAGCACATGCGCCAGGGAAGGGATGTGCGTCAAACCGGCTAGGCCCAGAGCTGCTACAAGATTTCGCCCATTATCGCACACCACCAGGCCGGGCTTGAGGCTCACTGCCACCAACCACTCATCGGTCTGTTGTTCCATGTCCCTCCACAACTCCTGCGCGGTGTGTTTTTTTTCACCCAAACAGGAAAGTTTTAAAACTGCCTGCTGTCGTTTACCCCTGGCTGTGCTGAAGCTGGTGGTGAAGGTGTTACGCTGACCAGATGAGGAGGCGGAAGAGGATGAGGAGGTGGAGTAGGAGGAGTTAGCAACAGGAGGCAAACTGAAGCGCCCTGCAATCCTCGGTGGTGGAAGGACATGCGCCAAACTGCTATCCGCCTCAGGCCCAGCCGCCACTACATTTACCCAGTGTGCTGTTAGGGAGATATAACGTCCCTGACCGTGCTTACTGGTCCACACATCCGTAGTTAGGTGGACCTTGCCACAGATGGCGTTGCGCAGTGCACACCTGATTTTGTCCCCCACTTGGTTGTGCAGGGAAGGGATAGCTCGCCTGGAAAAGTAGTGGCGGCTGGGCACGACGTACTGTGGGACAGCCAATGACATCAGCCTTTTAAAACTCTGTGTCTCCATCAGATGGAATGACAGCATTTCAAAGGCGAGGAATTTTGAAATGCTGGCATTCAGGGCCAGGGATCGCGGGTGGCTAGGGGGGTACTTCCTCTTCCGCTCCAGTGTTTGGGAGATAGAGAGCTGAACGCTTCAATAGGACATTGCGGAAATGGTTGGTGACCCAGGTGGTAGTGTTGCTGGCAGATCCTCTGTTTGCGGGTTGGCAGGTGCCACTGTCACTACAGAGGTGGATGAAGAGGCAGAGACTGCAGCAGAAGAGGAAGCAGGAGGAGCCAGAGACCTTTCTTGGTTTTTGAGGTGTCTACTCCACTGCATCTCGTGCTTTGCACTTAGATGCCTGGCCATACAGGTTGTGCTCAGGTTGAGAACGTTTATGCCTCGCTTAAGGCTCTGATTGCACAGCGTGCAAACCACTCTTGTCTTGTCATCAGCACATTGTCTGAAGAACTGCCATGCTAGGGAACTCCTTGGACCTGGCTTTGGTGTGCTCGGTCCCTTGCTGCGTTGGGCAGTAGCAGACGTACTGTCTAGGGGATGGACACTCCGATTTTGCACCCTGCTCCTTCTTCTGCTGTGCTGGTGGCTCTGTGCGACCACCGCCTCTTCCTCCGAACTACACTGGTCACCTGCATGACGTTGATTCCATGTGGGGTCAAGGACCTCATCGTCCTCCACATCATCTTCCACCCAGTCTTCACCCCTGCCCTCCTTGTCGGTCTGCACAATGGCGAAAGCAGCAGCAGTTAGCACCTGTGTTTCGTCATCATCCGAGACGTGCTGCGATGGTCCTCCCATGTACTCATCATGAAACATAAGTGGTTGGGCATCGGTGCAGAGCCATCAAAAAGCAGAAGAGACTGCTGCATGATTTGGGGCTCAAACTGATTGGCTGATTTGCAAGGGGGTGAGGTGAAAGACTGATGGACATCGGCTGCAGGTGCCAACTCTGAACTTTCATCAGGAGACTGGGTGGGAGACAATGTGAAGGAACCGGAGGCACTGTCAGCAACCCAATCTACTATCGCCTGTACTTGTCCTGGCCTCAACATTCGTACAGCCTCATTAGGCGCGCCAAAATACCGCTGCAGGCTCTGTCACCTACTCGCACCTGAGGAAGGTGTTTCACTAGTGCGTGTAGCTGGCACAGATCGACCACGTCCTCTCTCTGCAACAGGAGCTCCACCAGCAGCACCACGACTAGGGCCACGTCCATTTTTTGACGATCTCCTCATATTTTCTAAATTTATTATCTCGCCCTAAATGGGTGTTTTTGCAATAGCAGAATACACCCACAGTGTGTACAGCGTGTATCTCAAAAACTGCTAAACTGTAGAAAATGCTATGGGAAAAAAACATTTTCACTACAATTTTTTTTTGGGGATAGCACAATAGAAGAAATATCGATCGATTGTTCACACTCCTGCACACATGCAGAAAACACTGAAAGATTTTATTTTTTGCAATAGCAGAATACACCCACAGTGTGTAAAGCGTGTATGAAAATGCTATGGGAAAAAAAAAAATTCACTACAATTTTTTTTTGGGATAGCACAATAGAAGAAATATTAATGGATTGTATATGTCACACTCCTGCACACATACAGAAAACACTGAGAGATTTTATTTTTTTGCAATAACAGAATACACACACAGTTTGTAAAGCGTGTATGAAAATGCAGAAAATGCTATGGGAAAAAAAAAAAAAGATTTCACTATAATTTTTTTTTTTGGGATAGCACAATAGAAGAAATATCGATGGATTGTATATGTCACACTGCTGCACACATGCAGAAAACACTGAAAGATTTTATTTTTTTGCAATAGCAGAATACACCCATAGTGTGTAAAGCGTGTATCAAACTGCAGAAAATGCTATGGGGGGAAAAAAAAAATTTCACTACAATTTTTTTTTTTTGGGATAGCCCAATAGAAGAAATATCGATGGATTGTATATGTCACACTCCTGCACACATGCAGAAGACACTGAAAGATTTTATTTTTTTGCAATAGCAGAATACACCCATAGTGTGTAAAGCGTGTATGAAAATGCAGAAAATGCTATGGGAAAAAAAAATTTCACTACAATTTTTTTTGCGATAGCACAATAGAAGAAATATCAATCGATTGTATGTCACACTCCTGCACACATGCAGAAAACACAGCAACATTTTATTTTTTTGCAATGTTTTTGCAATAGCAGAATACACCCAGAGTATGGTGTATCTCTTAGTAAAATATGCAGTGATGGTGCACTGAGCTTGCAGATAAAAGTTATATTTTGTCTGGCACTGGCCTCATGGCACTGTTAAAAGACTGTGCACTGCACCCCAGCCAGGGTACAATTGATTTAGGAATCTGGTGAATAATTCTCTCTCCCTCTTTCCCTCAATAAAGACACTCTCTAGTCTATAGCTATGTAGATCGCTCACTGACTATTACTAATTTGAAGATATTTCAGGAATGTGGACTGACTGACTGTATTAGACTAACTCCTATAATGAAATTCTCTCTTAGCAGCCAGGAACCTGTCTATAGCAGAGTGACGCGCTGTGCTGTGTGCCTGTACCTTATATAGAGGCTGGGTCACATGCTGCACTGGCCAATCACAGCCATGCCATTAGTAGGCATGGCTGTGATGGCTTCTAAGGGCACCCTAGTGAAACTAACGTAGATTGGCTCCCCTGCAGCTTGTAAAAGGCGCCAATACATCGCCGAACACCGGACCCGAACCCGAACATACAGTCAATAGTTTGGGTTCGGGTCCGGGACCCGGACACCCAAAAGTCCGGTAGGGACCTGGACACCCAAAAGTCCGGTACGGACCCGAACTTTACCCTACTTATAAGCTACCAAAACCCCAAGATCCTTCTCCACCATTGAATCCCCCAGTTGTACTCCCCTAGTATGTATGATGCATGCATATTCTTAGCCCCCAAGTGCATAACTTTACATTTATCAACCTTTAAACCTCATTTGCCACATAGTCGCCCAATTAGACAATGCATTGAGGTTGGCTTGTAAATTGGAGACATCCTGTTAAGCCCCATACACACGGTCGGACTTTTTCATGGATTCTGTCCGATCGGACAATGTTGTTGAAAAATCAGACCGTGTGTATGCACCATCGGACAGTGTACGTCGGATTGTCCGCCGGACAAAGTCTTATCTCCTGCTGGAAAGATTTGCCGACAACACGGTCCGATCACACCAAATCCGATCGTGTGTACGGTTGTCCGACGGACAAAGTGCTACGCATGCTCAGAAGAAATTCTGTGACGGAAGCGCTCGGTCAGGTAAAACTACCTTTCCTAATCGACACAGCACATTCGTCACGCTGCAATGTTAAAATGTCTTTAATGCAGCGCATTCTCTTTTTCTTTACAATGCAACAAGAATGACATGTTTTAGCTGCTCCTATTCACCCGCACTTTTCACAAACTTAGTTCTTTATTACTTTTCAGCATTTATACACTACATGTTTATTTTTACTCAGATCGTAAAAGAATCTTTGTTATATTTTTAGCATGATTTGTCTTTTTTTTTATTTTTTTTGGGAATACATATTTGAAGGAGATTTTTTTTTTTTTTTTGGGAGGGGGGTTGTGTGTCTCAACTTAGCAAAACCACATTATTAACATTTGTATTTCTTGCTTAAATTTACTAGGAGTTTGTTGGTTGTTGGTGCCCCTTGTTAATTCTACTTTAGGATTAGTGAAATGTACCTGCCTACTCAAAGAAAAACTGTCATTGTAGAAAAGTAAAACACAATAGTCAATGATTATTTCCAATCCAAAAAAAATGTATTTAGGTCTCAGCAACAAACCAAAGAGGAACGCAGCCATGGTGAAACTTGGGGAATTTGCAAAGCCTTGGACACCCACGGCAACCATCATTTTTCACGCTTAGAAAATTGGGGGCCTGAGGAGTACCTATCTAAATAATAAGGGAGCGCAATCTGGTCCTGAAGTCCAAAACATCCGGAACTGCAGCAGATGCCATCTAGGTCCCCAGGCTCTGGTCCTACGAGAGGCTCCATCTTCTCTCAGACCAGACTGAATCAAGGTCATCACTCTCTTGTCTTCCTTGTACGCTTCCTTCCACGCCGTGGTGCTGGTGCTGGTGGGGTGGCAGAAGGAGGAGGAGGAGGCGGAGCAAGGTCACTCTCGCAAACATGTGTGAGTGGGGTCATCTCCCCAGCCATCCCCTCATTTAGGATTTTGAGGATGACATCCTCACACATGCTGCGTTGCCCCGCCTCCATACCCGTCATTTTACTGCCAACCAAGGAGGCAAAGGCCTCCTCGTAGGTGGGTGTGGCATATAGGGAGGCTGAAGCGTCTCTGATCAGCTGGAGCGCTGACTCTCCCACCTCCCCCATGCTTTTCGCCCTTCTGTAGGGAAGGCGGAGGGGAGGGACTTGGGAGACAGTCAGGCTCCTACGCCTACCCCCCTGTTGCCACTAACCCCTGCCTCCTCCTGACTGCCACCTTCCACAGCCACCTCCTGGCTGAGGTCTTCCTGTGTATGAAAAAGGGACATAGTTTCAGTTATTTGTTCATCAAACACACACAATTCTCATCTAGTGACTGTTGCAAAATGTTTACAAATAGAAAACCATACAATTCTCAGCCCTGCAGTTTAGATTCTTCCCAAAAATGTCTCCAACGCCACTGTCTGTTGATATGTCAATCACGTTAGGAACTAAGCAATTGGGGATCCTGAATTAACTGAACATCATTCATTATTCCCCAAAATGGTTACAAAACTACTATGCCTGGAACAAGCTGGGCTCCTGCACATATTCCATACTGGAAGGCCCAGGTTGGTCCTCGGAAGCCTCATCAGGGGTGGCGTGCGTGGAAGGACGCGTGCAAGGAAGAGTCGAGAGTGACTTCCTGACAGTAGCCTGGTCTTTGAGAAAGTGGAGCCTCTCATAGTACCAGAGCGTGGGGACATAGACATCAGCTGCTGCAGCTCCAGATGCTAGGGACTTCCGGACCTTATTGCGCTCCCGGAAATAGGTACTCTTCATGTTGTTAATCTTCACTTTTTTTTTTTTTACGTTGAACAAAGGTTTTTATTAATCAAACGGTGCATACATGTTATGTTGGCTTCACAAATAAACTTGGTAACTGTTACATTGAATATTACAAATATTGGTAAGAAAGCAGGTACATTGTTTTGCCATGTGTATACTACAAATAAAGATTATATACAGAAGTATGTGCCTTAGTTGTCATTTCAAGCTGATATGGTTTTATTATACACAGGTGTCAGACTCTTGTAACCAGCGGTCCCATATCTTGTTATATTTGTTGGGACAACCTCTGTTAATATATATACACTTCTTGTAGGATAAGGTATTATTTACTTCAAGTTTCCATTCCACCATCTTGGGAGGTGTTTGTCTCATCCATTTTTTAGCTATAATTTTCCTGGCTGAAAATAGTGTCTCATGGAGAAATATTTTTGTATATTTGTCGATTGTATATGGTAGGATTCCAAGAAGGCACTGTTTAGGGTCTAATGCTAGGGGTGAGCCCATGGTATCATGTAGAAATGTCACAATTTGCTTCCATAAGCCCTGAATTTTGGGGCAAGCCCAGAGCAGATGAAAAAATGTGCCTGTCTCCAGTCCACACATCAGGCATGTTGTAGATTGAGTGCGTTTGTATCTTGCCACCCTAAGGGGAGTGAGGTATGCCCTATGCAGAATATAGAGCTGTGATAGTCGGTCTGATAGTTTGGGGGATACTGCCTTGCAGGCCTCCAATGCCTCCTCCCACTCCTCATTCTCTATTGGGCCCACTTCCCTCTCCCATCTGGGTTTCAGATCATATGCTATTTTGGTAGATATGGGGGTGGATAGCATATTGTAAAATGCAGAGATTAGCTTGTGAGGGTCTGTGTTCTTGATCACTGCCATAATGACATTAGGTGTGGAGTCTGGGACTGATTCAGGAAATTGAGATTGTGTCGCATGGCGGAGTTGTAAAAATCTAAAGAACATTTGGTTTTGGATTAGAAATTCTTCTCTGAGTAAGTTAAAGGTTTTAAGGCACCCATCTTTTAGTATGTGATGTAAATAAAACACTCCCTGCCTGGACCATACACTTGTGTCCTGTATTTTGGTGAACTCTGGTAAGTTTTTGTTATGCCATAGCGGTGTGTAATCGTTGTATCGTGGAATTTCGAGTTTAGAAGTGGCTAAGTCCCATATTTTCCTATATTGATATAATGTGGTTTGCCTATTACGCCCTTGTTCCAACCCTCCTGAGCCCGATGCTATCGCGTATATCGGGTCTTTGGTAAGTTGTGCCCACTTTGGACATAGGAGGGTGAGGAATCTCTCACCATCCGTCTTATCTATGTGGAATAACTGTGACAACTGTGATGCAATGTAATATAAATTGAAGTCCGGGAGAGCCGTGCCTCCCAGTTCAGTTGGATTTTTGAGAGTTTGCCACGCTAATTTGTGTCTGTTGGCACCCCACACAAAAGGTTTTAAAAGGGCCTCTAGAGATTTGAAATATTTCAGGGGAAGGTATACTGGGGTATGCCATAGTACATAAAGTATCTTAGGGAGTAGGACCATTTTAATTAAATTTATGCGCCCCCAGATCCCAAGTGGAAGCCGGGACCAGATCCTTACTTTAGCTTTAACCAAGGAGAGGAGAGGTTCTATGTTTAGAGAAATGTAATCTGCTGGGGATCTAGATACATGTATCCCTAAGTATTTGATGACACTGACTCGTTGTAATGGTAGGCTGGCTTGGGATTCCGGAGGCGGAAAGCTGTCAATTGGCAGGATTTGAGATTTGTCCCAATTGATTTTCAACCCTGAAAATATTCCAAATTGTTCGATCGTGTGGAGTGCAGTGTGCAGAGATGGGCCTGAATCAGCCAGGTATAATAATGTGTCATCTGCGTACATACTGATTTTTTTCAATTAGAGAGCCCATTCTCAGTCCTCTGATCTCCGGATTTGCTCGGATGGATATTGCAAGGGGTTCTGCTGCTAGGGCATATAGCAGTGGGGATAAAGGGCAGCCCTGTCTCGTGCCTCTACTGAGGTCAAACATTCGAGACTGCCATCCATTAGCTACCACCTTGGCTGTGGGTGCCTGATACAGTAGTTTGACCCACTGAATGTATTTGGGACCAAAGCCATAGCCCTCCAAGCATCTCCAGAGATATCTCCACTCCACCGAGTCGAAAGCTTTTGCTGTATCTAGAGTTACTACGACTCGTGATCCAACCTCTTCATGTGTGGCTTGTATATTTATATAAAGTTTCCTGAGGTTAAACGAGGTGTTCCGACCAGGCATGAAGCCTGCTTGGTCCATGTGTATTAATGATAAGATGACCTGATTAAGCCTAATGGACAAAACTTTGGCTAGTATTTTAATGTCAACCTGTAAGAGAGATATGGGGCGGTAAGACTCTGGGTATCCCGGGTCTTTCCCTGGTTTAGGAATCAGGACTATTGTTGCCTCCGTCATGGATGGGGGTAATACACAGGACTCAAAGAGCTGATTATATAAGGCCAGCAGTTTAGGGAATGAGTATATCGCTATATTGGGAATAGAATTCAATTGGGAGTCCGTCTGATCCTGGGGATTTAGATCTGGCAAAACTAGCTATAGCTGTAGTGATTTCGTCCGTAGTGAGGGGTGTCTCCAAGAGGTCGATTTGTTCTTTTGTCAGCTGCGGGAGAGCAATATCCTCAAAAAAGAGGGACATCGATTCCGTCTCAGTGGGAGCTGTTGTTTTGTATAAGTCAACAAAGAAGTCTCTGAACATGGAAGTTACTGTAGGTGGGTCTGTAATTTGTTGTCCTCCGGGGCCATGTAATGTGATTACCACCGGGGGTCTATCTTCACTATGTACCAAGTATGCCAATAACTTGCCTGCTTTTTCCCCATGTTCAAACATTTTTTGCTTAGAGAAGAAAAGTTTTTGTCTTGCTTTTTGAAATTGGAGTTGATTGACTACTCTAGTTTGTAGTTTGAGCATGTTGGCCTTTGTGGGAGTCGGAGTGGTGACAAAATCTCGCTCAGAGGAGGACAAATCCGCCATCGCCTTACCGAGGGCACTGGCGGAATCTGCCTTAATCTTATTGATGCCTGTAGTTAACATTGAGCGGGCGAATAACTTAAATGAGTCCCATACTGCAGAGGGTGATGCTGAGTTATCATTTTCCGCAAAGTACAGTTTTAATTTATTCGCAAGCTCATCATCTTCTGGTAGGAGTGAGAGCCAGAACGGGTTTAAACGCCAAGGTCTTGGTGGTTTATCAATTGGGATGTTCAGAGTTATCCAGTAGGGACTGTGGTCCGAAAGTATCCTGGGGCAGAATGCGGCCTCCAACAGTCGTGGTGTTAGACTGTGGGATATGAGTATGAAATCTATACGGGACATGGAGTTATGTGTGGATGAAAAACAAGAGTATGACTGTGTATGTGGGAATTTGTGGCGCCATGTGTCTGTTAAATGAAAGGTGGATATGAGCTTAGAGAGTTTAGTTTCAGTAGGTGTGTTCAGGGTGGGTGAACCAATTGTAGCCTGTCCAGGGTTGGATTTAGCGTGGTATTAAAATCACCCAGCCAGACTGCAGGTATTGTAGGGTGACGGGCCATAAAGGACAGTCCCTCTTTAATTATGGTAATATTGAATGGGGGTGGCACATAGAAAGCCAGTATGAGGAGGAGTTCGCCATATAGCTTAGCCAGGAGGAATATGTATCGTCCCTGCATGTCAGTGGACAGCTCACATAATTCAAAATGTACTGATTTAGCGATCAAAATTGAGACACCTCTAGCATGGGATGTGTGGGTAGAATGAAATGCCCATCCGACCCATGGACGGCGAAGTGCCATCTGGATGCTCCCTTCAACGTGTGTCTCCGTCAAAGCTATCACATCTGCATATTGTTTCTTGAGGAATGTGAGGACTGCCGCGCGCTTAACTTTCTCGCGTATGCCCCTCACATTCCATGTAAGAAATTTTAAAGATGCCATGGACGGGGATTTTTAGAATCAAACAACGTTTGGCAACGTTTCCCTTGAGCATGTGGCACTTAGGTTCTCAATACTCAGGCATGGATTTAGTAATGTTATTTTACATGACATATATAGACATTCACATATACATTTTCCACAAAGTGTAACCTGCTTTCTGAATTTAGTATGCACAACAGGGTTCAACAAAACAATAACTGGAATAACTCCCACCCCCCTCCCTGCCCTGCACGCTACCCAACTGGTGCGGGCTTGTTCCCTTAACTTGTGCTTTCCAACTGGGAAATGCGCCATCCTCCAAGTTTTGTAGAGAAGGTAATGTAACGAGCTAAGTCTCTGGATTCTGAAGCGGTCTGGGAATGTCACCCATATCAATAGGTTAAGGTGAACCAAATATCTTCGATCTCCATGTATTCCGCAAAAGGCAACAATCAAGCTCCAGAAAAAGCTCCAGTCTGTATAGTGGCGACTCCCAGTGGTGTGCGGGGCAAAGTCTCGCTGCACACTGCATGTAATTGGTAGGACTCTGCAACTCCGTAGCTCCTTGGTCAGTATGGTCTTGGATAGTATGTAAAATTCCAGTAATGTAATGGGTATGAGTAATGTGACTCCTGTATATCAAGTGTCTGAGGTTTGTGTTCTGTACTCACATTGAGGTATTACTGGTTCCATATCGCATGTGGGAGTTCACTGTATATGGCGTGGAATGTTCCGTGTCTATAAGTGGGTGTTTCCAAGTAAAATTCTATGCGATTGCGGGAAGCAGTACAATTATACGGTTCTGACAAAAAAAGGGGGGAAGTGAGTACAGAAAAAAAAGGGGAAAAAAATCTAGACTGTATACCTGGGACTTGATCAATCAGCTCTTTCAGGGAAGGCTCGGCGCTCCAACCAGGAGATGACTTCTTCCGGATCCTCGAAGAATATCGCACGGCCGTCATGTTCCACCCGAAGGCGAGCGGGGAAGAGCATGGAATATTTATAGTGTTGATTCCTTAGTCTGCGTTTGGCCTCCATGAAGTTCTGGCGTCGGCGTTGCACCTCTGCTGAGAAGTCTGGGAAAATGGCCACTTTAACATTCCCTACTGGGATGTTGCCTTTCTCTCTTGCCATTCTCAGAGCTGCATCTCGGTCTTTGTAATTTAGGAGTTTAGCTATAAATGTGCGGGGGGGCTCCCTGCAGGGGGGGGGGGGGTCTTGCTGGCATGCGGTTACATAAAGCAAAACATCAATGATGTTCAACAAAAATTGAAGAACATCATTGATGTTTTAGGAAAAATATGAAAACGCACCAAGTAATTAACACACATTTGTGCCAGCTTCTGAACACATTTGCAACTTAAGAACTGTGTGAAATTTGGAGCATGCACACATTGTGTCCACATGTGCTAGCTCCCATCATGGTGGATGAATGCCAACGTTTTTTTGGGGGTGCAACCACTTTACGAACTACGAAAGTGGTTGTGGTGAAGGGGTTGCACCCCCAAAAAACGTCCATTCATCCCCATGATGGAAAATGGCACTTTTGAAGCTTCTAGGCATGTGTTTTACCATCTAATGAACATTTTCAGACACAAATTGTGTGCATGTTCTAAATTTCCACTTTCCAAGGGTGACCCCCCCATGTGATGAAGGCAAGATCAAACCCACTTTGAACATATAGTCATGTCTGATCTTGTCTTCACTTTACAAAGTTGAACTTTCCTAGTTCCTAGGTTCTGTTTTGCTCCATGCCTGGTTTTACCAATTGCGGAATGTTTGTAAACAATGTTGTAAATAACCAAGATGTTGTCAGTTTGGGCGTGAAGATTGTAAACGCACTTGTGAATGTTTTCCAAGTAAACTTTTTTATTTTTCTAAATGTGTGGCTTCCTTATTTAAAAAACACAATGCATTATGTATGTCAAATGTAAAGGATATGGGGGGCAATGGGTGTTATTTACTAAAGGCAAGTCCACTTTGCACTGCAAGTTTCTTTTCCAGGGCACTTTTTCACTGCACTTGTAGAGCATAGTGGATTTGACTAAGGTAAATGACACCCACAGTGCTTTGTACGAAAACACGGAGCACAGCATTTTTGAGAATACACACATGTCTGACCTGGTGATGAAAAGGAGTATTTTGGGTGTCAGTTATGCACTACAAACCTTCTCTAGACCAAAGATTAGGTATCAAACACACAATATGAGAATAATCTTTTTGGGAAGAAGAGACTGTTACCTCCTTTTGCCCAGAAAGTGCATTCCCACTGTCGAAGGCAAAGGGAAAAAAATTCAAGGTAAAATAAGCTAAAAAGAATAGTGAAATGACAAGAAATCATAGGTTGGTTGAAATATCAGATTTATTAAAAAATGCCTCTCACACATCGTCAGGCAGAGCAATGGCCCCCCTACCCACAAAGTACTCCATATATTGCTTGCGGACCGCGCGGGCATTTAGAGGGGGCAAGGCTGGACGTGCCACTTGAAGGGCTGTGAGGTCCGCATTTGGAGGGCCCTCCACATCTGGGCCAACGGGCACCACATAGTTCCTGTTATGTCTTTTGAGGAAGTTGTGCAATATGCAACAGGCAAGAACTATGTGGTTCAGTTTGTATTCCGCCAAGTTAATTGCCGTCAAGAACAGGCGGAAGCGGCTGGCCAGGATGCCAAAAGTGTTCTCCACAACTCTTCTGGCTCTGGACAGCCTGTAGTTGAAGACCCTCTGGTCTGGGGTGAGGGTCCTCATCGGGAACGGCCTCATCAGATGGGGAGTCAACGCAAACGCTTCATCTGCGACAAAGACGAAGGGGAGTCCTTCTGCATTCTCCTCTGGAGGTGGCAAGCACAGACTGCCACTTTGGAGACGCCAGTAGAACTCCGTGTGTGCAATGGCACCACCATCCGAGATCCGTCCGTTCATCCCCACGTCCACATACATAAATTCATATGTTGCCGACACCACCGCCAACATCACTACACTATTAAACCCTTTATAATTATAATAGTGGGACCCCGAGTTGGGCGGTGGGACGATGCGGACGTGTTTCCCATCAATTGCCCCTCCGCAGTTAGGAAAGTCCCAACGGCTGGCAAAGTGGGAGGCTAAAAAATTAGTCACTTTGCACATAAACATTGCAAGCAGATTAGACAATCAACATGTTGGAACAAGAGCATTGTATAAAATTGGAGGCTGGAAAGTATTTGCAGAGAAAAGTAGAGGGTCCCCTTCACAGATTACTCACCCCCCATCAATCCCCACACTTCTGATGGGCCATTGGCAATAACTAGGGTTTTGGGGGGGGGGGGGGGGTTGTTGGACAGGTAACCCTCTGCACTTCATTGATTGGCAAATGGCTCAATAATGTGTGCTAGTTTGGCCAGACCCTCTGTACTTAACACTATTGGCAGCCCCCAGGAAAGCTAAACTAACATTTCAAACCCCCCCCCCCCCCCCCCCGCCCCACACCAAAAAACAATAAAAAAAACGGGCTCTACATGAAGTAAACCACACAGCAAACATTTGTGCATATTTTAGGGGGTGTTTGTGGGCAAAAAATACTATGCAGCAGACAAAATACATTGCTTAAGTGACTAGGCCATAGGTGTCTATTGGGGCAGAAGAGCATGCTGGGGAGGTAAGTGAAGGGAAAAATGCATGAAGGAGAAAAGGGGCACAGCATATTAGAGCATATTGCAATCATGGTAATTAGGGAAGGAGGTCAAAAATACAAGACATTAGCAAACAGAGCATACATAGAAGGGAATAGTAAAGGAGAAATGTTACCTTAATATAGTCCTCCTGCAGGACCTCGATGATGGCAGAACAGGTCTCTGGAATAATGATTCCAAGGGCCTGGGGAGAGATACCTGAAGAGAACTTCAAATCCTGAAGACTTCTCCCTGTCGCCAAGTACCTCAACGTGGCAACAAGCCTCTGCTCCGGAGTAATGGCTTGTCTCATGCAGGTATCCTGCCGGCTGATAAAGGGGGTCAGCAAAGCCAAAAGACGGTGAAAATCGGGGTCCGTCATCCGGAGAAAGTTCCTGAAATCATCAGGATTATTCTCCCGGATCTCACGAAGCAAAGGCATGTGCGAGAATTGGTCACGCTGAAGCAACCAATTCTTGGTCCACATACTCCTCGTCACTCTGTTCATGGACGGGTCTTGGGTCAAAGCTAAAAGCCTGACACCAATTCCGCGTACAGCACGAACTCGGCGACGAGTACGCACGGGAAACATCGCTCACAAGGTCACAAAAGGTCGGCTGGTCAGAACGGACAAACAGAAAGCACCGATAAACAGCATGGCCTGAAAGAACGAAATGAATACCAGAAACGAGCAGACAATAAGCAGTGCAAATCAAAGCGTCCTATATCAAGATATAGGCCGCAATGACCAACAAATGCGAACTGACTACACGCACTAATAAACAGATACGCACGACAAGCACAAACTGAAGAGCAGTAACGATCTGAGTCAGAAAACTGAGAAGCGCGAATCTTAAGTCACCAAACTTCGACTAACTCGAGATAAACACGGGATCAGCAGAAGGAGCCCAACGGGTGCCTGACGTGGTGCTGAACTTCCCTTTTCTAATCTCGTGGACGACGACTTACGTCACGACGTTCTTGCAGACCGGATATTCCGACAACGTAGTCCGACCGTGTGTACGCAACACCAACATCGGACAAAGTACGACGGACAGGATCCGACCGACCTGGTCCGCGGATTGTCCGACCGTGTGTATGGGGCTTTAGGATGTTATTCCACTCCATAGCTTAGTGTCATCTGCAAAGACAGAAATGTTACGTTTAATCCCAGACCCAATATCATTTATAAAGATTAAAAAGCTAGGGTCCCAGCACTGAACCTTGGGGTACACTACTGATAACCTTAGACCCTTCAGAGTAAGAATCATTAACCTCTACTCTCTCAATTCTGTCTTTTAGACAGTTTTCTATCCATTTACAAACTGATATTTCCAAGTCTGTAGACTTTACATGAGCCATGTGTGGGGAACTGTGTAAAACGCTTTTGCAAAATCCAAGTATACCATGTCCACCCCTCTGTCCAAGGTTTTACTTACCTCCTCATAAAAAGAAATCAGGCTTGACTATGGCTTCATCATCGGCCCCTTCGCTCAGCCCCCTTTAAACATTTGGAGAGTTATGCCGCGTACACGCGGTCGGAATTCTCGTCGGAAAAAGCTCTGATGGTTTTCCCGTCGGAATTCCGACGGAATTTCGCTCAAACTGTCTTGCCTACACACGGTCACACCAAATCCGACGGTCAATAACACTGCGACATACAACACGTGCGACTGCACTATAAAAGGGAAGTTTAATGCTTCCGAGCATGTGTCAAATTGTTTCTGAGCATGCGTCGGAATTTTGCGTGTCGGAATTGCATACACACGATCGAAAAATCCGATAGAAAGGTTTTCCGTCGGAAAAATTAAGAACAGGTTCTCAATCCAAAGTCCGTCGGAAATGCCGACAGAAAAAGGCCGATGGGCATACACACGGTCGGAAAATCAGATGAAAAGCTCCCATTGGACTGTTTTCATCGGAAATTCCGACCGTGGGTACGCGGCATTAGCCCTATTGGGCTTGTCAAGGGCAAGTTTTTGAATAAAATTTGCTTGGTGTACGACCTGTCTGCACCTCATTATTCCCACATCCCGAGTTTGAATTTCCTAATTCCTTAAGAGGAATTCTCCCTGAAATATGCTTTAGTAGACATGGTGATTCAGGCCATTATCAAAGTAGGCACACGCGCTTGGCTCTCTAAAGCCGACATATCAGATGCATTTAAGCTTCTACCCATTCAACCATCCCTCTGGTGCTGGCGCGGCATTAAATGGAAAGAGTCATACTACTTCACCACCAAACTGACCTTTGGCTCTAAAAGTAGCCCGTGGCTCTTTGATACCTTCGCACAGTCCCTCACCTGGATCCTGTCCCTCACCTGGCACCACGCCCAGTGCCAGAGGGTCATCCATTACCTGGATGACTTCATGCTAATCGAACAGCCCAGCGTGCCCCCAGTAGACCTGGATAGTTTAAGAGTGGTGTTTGGGAATCTCAATGTGCCCATTGCAGAACACAAAGTGGAAGGCCCAGCACACTCTGTCACCTTCCTCGGGGTCAACCTGGATACTCGCTCCATGAAGGCCAGCCTTCCCCTCGACAAACTGACCCACATCAGGTCAGTTATTCATGACTTTACCTGTGAACAGGGGTGTATTAAGAAGAAGCTTCAATTCCTTTTAGGGATGCTCAACTTTGCAATGATTATCATTCCCCAGGGGCGATCTTTCGTTGTTTTACGCCTCTTGTTCTTCCTCTCTCAGACACAGGACCCCCAATCAAATCCTTATATTAGACACAGCAGCAGTAGCGGATTTGTCTATGTGGGATTAGTTCCTTACTAGTTGGAATGGCATATCCATGTTCATACCATCAGTATTGCCTCTATCACCGCAGGTAGTAACGGATGCCGCAGCCTCCACAGGCTTCGCTGCAATTTTTGGCAAGCATTGGTTTGCAGGACCATGGCGTCCAGAGATACTCCAAATCCCCAGGTTTATCTGGTCTTCCTCATTGTTCGAACTATACCCGATCGTGACAGATCTGGGGCCATACCTGGACCGGACAAACGGTGGCCTTCGCAAACCAGGCCACGGCCAATATCCTTAATAAGGGCAGGTCCAAGTCGCTCCCATATTATGTCCTTCCTACGCAGGCTGGTACAATTATCCCTGCGGCATCAGTTCAATGTCCACTGCACATTCATTCCAGGCAAGTGCAACGTCGTGGCAGATGCACTGTTCCATTTTAACTTCATTTATTTTTTTCAGCAGAAACCCAGAGCCGACCCAACATCATCTCTTATCCCCCCTTGGTTTCAGCTGACATTGGATTAAAGTAGCACCTTCACAGCACGACCCATCTCATCAATCAATCCTTATCCCGCAACACACTCAAGGCCTACCACACAGCTTGTAACGCCTTCTGCAAGTTTCTGGCATCCTGCCCTGCGGCAACGTCGACAGACACTAAGCACATACTAGCTTTCCTTTCATATTGCCACAATCAATTGGCTCTATAACACAACACCATCAGACTATACTTAGCCGGCATCCAACACTTCCTGGCCTCACAGGATCCCGCAAAGCCGTCCTTGTACGAAACCCTTGCTATCCAAGCCATGCTGCATGGCATTCAGAAGCAACAGCCCATAACCAACTCCGAACCCTTGCCCATCACGAGTATCATCTTCAGAGACATGTTAGCAATCCTCTCTGGTTCCCCATTTGGCCTTCTTCCCAGCTTGGTCATTCAAGTGGCTATCTACCTGGTCTAATACAGTTTTTTTGCGGCCAAGCGAGTTTACCTATAATAGCCCTGCCGGCCAGGTAATGTGTAGACGTCACCTGGCTCGCTTCCAAGATCATTTAATTCTCCACTTCGCAGTATCCAAAACCCAGCAATCTGGCTCCGGAGTCGACATCCATCTTTTCAAGACAAACAACATCTGGTGCCCAGTAGCTATACTCGACCACCTACTGTCACTCCTACCAAGGCAATCAAACTCTAGTCCCCATTACCTTTCCTGACCAACCCCTTGAGTGGCTGCCAGTTCATCAAGCATGTCAGGATCCTCCTGCACAACCTAGACCTCGACCTCAGTTGGTACTCTGGTCACTCGTTCTGAATTGGAGCAGTCTCGGCCGCAACCCAGCACGGGGTTCCAGACCATATCATCAAGAGATTAGGCGGTTGGAAATCTGCCTGCTTTGCCCGGTACATCCCGAATCCTCAGGTAGAAATGTTGCAAGCATTTACCAAACTTTTTCAGTGAATAACACTAAACCAATAAAGAGCTTTCACCCCTAACTGAACGTTTTTGCCCCCTTTTTTGGTATACCGAACAGCAGACCAGGGCACACTTCAGGTCCAATTCATGTTGTAAGTCTTATGGCATGTTTATGTGGTTCACATCCATCCTGGCCAAAGGGCTTGGACCATAAATAAGAAGGCCAGTATGGTGGCCTGAATTTATGGGAGGAGTCTATGGGGTATTTAAGCAGCCCACTCCTCTGTGGTCTTTGTCGGTTCCTGTGTGCCATACCCATCCCCTTTTTCAGGACATTTCTCAAATAAATTTCTCTCCACAAACATCTATTACTTATCTTGGGTATGCCCCCTTTTTTGGCATACCAACCAGCAGACCAGGGCACACTTCAGGTCCGTTTCATGTTGTAAGTCTTATGGCATGTTTATGTGGTTCACATCCATCCCGGTCGAAATGCTTCGACCATAAATATATATTTAAAAGTATACATCAATACTTGGAACTATAGAACTGTTACTATGCACAGAAACATCAACATAGATATTCTAAGAACTTTTTAATTTCCTTTGTAATTGTATTTAGCCGTGTTTTTTTCTTCTTATACAATATTTATCTTTTCTTATTTTTTAAATACTAGTACCTCCATGCAGTTTTGCTCTCCACCTGCTCTGAGACATACAGTAAATAGCAGCTAGGCTCGAAATCCATTAACTGAATCAGGTCAGGCAGCGATTGCTTGCCAGAGGTTACAGTGTATCATTACCGCTCACTGACTGGTTGCTAGAGGTTACAGCACACATTACGGCTCACTGATTAGTTGCTAGACGTTACAGCACATTATTTCTTCTTGTTGATTGGTTGCTGGAGATTACTGTACATCAATACTGCTTACTGGGGAGGTGAGGGGGCCCATTAATAGATAAAAAAACCCTAGGAAATCCTAGGACTTCTGGGATCAGTGACAGTGCTAGGGGGAGGATAGGGTGTGATCAATGGTAATGCTGATTTTTTTTTTACTGACTACCAATATAAAGAGGAGTTTCAACACTGGCACCAATGTGTTAGGGGTTTACACTGACACCTAATCTAATAGGAGTTTACACTGACCAGTAATGTAATAGAAGCATTCACAATAACCATCAATGTAAGGAGGGATTTACACTGACCACAAATGTAAGGGGGCATTCACAGTGGCTACTAATGTGAATGAAAGAATTCTAAACCAAGCACCAATGTAATGAGGAGATTTACACTGACCACCAATGTAACTGAGACATTTAGCCTGCGTTCATGTTTGTTTGTCTCGGTAACACATTCAAAATCGTTTTTCTGACACTGCAGAAACGTGCTGCCCTTTAGCAGATACACAGCAGTGCTATTAACTGTTAATGACACCCTCACACATCTGCTGTCACGTGCCTTGGCACCGTGTGATTTTGAAAAAGGGTTTAGGACGTTCTTCTGCATTTGTAGCGCATAGAGCAGCCTATTAAAAGGAATGTGCTGCCCTACACGTGACCTACATCTTTATCCAACCTGTCAGTACACCTTTGCCTCCTAAAACCCATGATAACCACTGCACCCCAAACCTCCCCATCCTCTCCACTTCAATCCCCCTCCCCTTTAACTCTACCTGCCTCCTCTGCTCATCTTTGCACCCACCTTCCTTACCTATATACATCCCCTCCTTGCTCATCTGTGCACCCCAAACTGTAATTCCTTCTCTGCCTACCTCTGCACACCCCACACTACTCTCCCCACCCCCACTAATTTGCTTACCTTTGCAGAACAGGCTGAATGTATGCATGACATACATATGAATATCGCCTCTATTTACATATTAATGCTGCCGTTCCGCCACTATTTAAATATGAATGCTGCCACTATTTACACATCAATGATGGTATTTACATGTAAACACAGGGTCTGCAAGTGAGTCATCTGTACACAAAAATAGGGCCGTTTTGGGCAGCATTAGTAACATAACTTCACACTGAGATATTAGGGCACAGCACGGGACTAAGACATTAATGAACGAGGGAATTTAAACTGGGATAATTGGCAGGTATGAGGCAGATGCTTTGGGCCCCACAACAATGATAGGGCCCAGGGCAGCTGACCCTTTTGCCCTGCCTTGAAGACAGCCCGGTATATTTGTGCTGCCATGGGCATTGAGCATGTCCAGGGACTAAGACTCCTTTCACATTGAGGCGGTACCATTCTGCTTTGAGTGGCCCTGGGCTTTTGTGATCGCTATGCAATGTCTACAAAGCTGTTATGAATGAATCTCATTTGTAACAGTTTTGCTTCTTATACTACATAGTTATATAGTAGGTGAGGTTGAAAAAAGACACAAGTCCATCAAGTTCAACCTATGTGTGTGATTAAACTGTGGGTATAGAATTGGGTATATTGGATTGTACGCAGTGGCGTCTCCAGCTTTCATATTTAGGGGGGGCACATGGGGGGACAGGGACAAAAGTAGGGGGGCAACTATAAAATGCAATTTAACTACGATCCCCAGGGTGGCAGAAAACAAGAGATATATGTCACCAGCATACCAAGAAAATATAAGGGTCCAAAGCAGTGGGATAACTATCAGGGTTGCAAAGGTTGTCTTGCCACCGGGCCTTGATGTTCTGCCACTGTGGTGTTTCCCAGCCTCCTCTTGCTGTCCTGCCCCTGCTATTGACAGTGCTGGTCTGGCATCTGTCTCCTTGGCAGTGGCAGCAGTCTATTAGGACCTAGTGCTGGTGACATTATGGGTGCATGCAGGGGAAGGCTGGCACTATTGGTTGTAGAGAGCCGAGCCCCCAGCTCGTCACCAAGCAGAAGTAATGCTGTATAACCTTCTCTGTTGACATGCTGATCGGGATGTGATCCAGGTGATGCTCCCAGTCAGATCTAATAAACACAGTATTTATTAGTACCAAGAGTACAACCACATCCACCATATGTTCAGCAGCCATGTGGGCTCTATGCCTGTAAGGTGTGGGCTTTGATCAATAAAATCACTATGATATTTAACACTAGGATTTGACTAGGAGCATCACCTGGATTTCATCATGATCAGCATGTCAGAGAAGGCTGCACTGCTGCTAAGCAACCTGCAGGGAGGTCAACTGTCTACTCTACAACCATTAGACATGGGCTCGGGTGTATTTGAAATCCCACTTGCCCGATCCCACCAGGAAGCCGACACTGCACACGGCTAATCACAGGCAGTGAGACATTCCTGATCTGTGCAGCTGTGGACCAGGAAATGTCTCACTGCCTGTGCTTAGCGCTGTGCAGTGTGGGCTTCCTGGTGGGCTCGGGCATGTGGGATTTTGAACATGCCCTGCCCATCTCTAACAACAAATTGTGCTGGCTCTCCTGTACATTAGCCCCATAAAGTAACCAGCACTGGGTTCCAATGTGCCGCCGCTGCCATGGAGACAGAGACCAGCGCTGTGAATAGCCGGGACAGGACAGCAACCCTGGTAGTTCCACCACTGGTCCACACTGCGAGGATTCCCACATCCACCTATAATGTGTAGATAGGAGAATTGGATCATTTCTTTTTTTTTTTTCATGCAACCTACTAGTTAAATGAAAAAAGTGATCAATGTATGGGCTGCCTAAGTGCTAAGATCAGCCATAGGCAGTTTAAATCTCAGCTGGTTCAGCAGGAACTGACTGAGGTTTGAACCATTAATGAGCAGGCTGAATGTACCAAGTTGATCGATCAAATAGGGAACAACCAGCCTGCCAGATACTCTTATGATTATCACTAGTGGTTGCTATAGCCACTAGTGATAATGACTGTTTGTTGGGAGAATACAATTGCTGGGCAGGAAGGATATTCCCCTGTCACCACTGTCTGTGTTGGGGGAATCATGCAAGTTTCTTCCTGCAATCCGTGGATGCAGGAAAGAAATTTGCACAGTCTATTACCTGCCTAACTGAAAGTGAAAGTAAGTTGTGAAGGTCTTGAAAGAACAGGAGAGGGACAGATGGGGGAGAGAAGGGATGGAGATAATGAAGATCAGTGATTACAGTGTACTGCAGTGCACACACTTATCCACGCGTCCAGGCTAGAAGAATACTCCCCCTCTCAATAGAGACTGTGTTACTCCAGTGGTGGCCTGAGTAAGATGTGGTGCATCCGCTACGAATGCAAATAAAAAGACATTGCACATGGGGGGCACATGGTGGGGCACAGCATAATTTTGTCCAATCACGGCTGATCACAGTGTAAATAGGAAGAGCCGGTGATCAGCTTTTCCTCACTCGCGTCTGTCAGACGCGAGTAGAGGAGAGCCGATCGGCTGCTCCTCTGACAGGGGGGGTCTGTGCTGATCGATTATCAGCGCAGCCCCCCCCCCCCGAGGATGCCCACACTAGACCACCAGGGACGCCACCAGACCACCAGGGATGCCCAGCACCAGGTATGCCACCGTAGACCACCAGGGATGCCAGTCAGTGCCCACAATGGATGCCAATCAGTGCCCACAATGGATGCCAATCAGTGCCCACAATGGGCATCACTGATTGGCATGCATTATTGTATGGCACTGATTGGCAACCATCAGTAAAATACAATACAATACAATGCCGCCTATCAGTGCCCATCCGTGCCACCTATCAGTGCCCATCCATGCCGCCTATCAGTGCCCATCCATGCTCATCCGTGCAGCCTATCTATGCCCATCTGTGCCGCCTATCCATGCCCATCCATGCTGCCTATCTATGCCAAACCGTGCCAGCTATCAGTGCCAATTTGTGCCACCTATCCGTGCCCATCCATGTCACCCATCAGTGCCACCTATCAGTGCCCATCAGTGCCGCCTATCAGTGCCACATATCAGTGCCCATCAATGCCACCTCATCAGTGCCACTTCATTGGTGCCATCTCATCGGTGCCCATCAGTGCCGCCTTATCAGTGCCCATCAGTGCAGCCCCATCAGTGAAGGAGAAAACTTACTTGTTTACAAAGTTTTAAAACTGAAACAAAAAAAAACATATTTTTTTTCAAAATGTTCAGTCTTTTTTTATTTGTTTAGCAAAAAACAAAAACGTAGAGGTGATAAAATAGCACCAAAAGAAAGCTCTATTTGTGGGGAAAAAAATGATAAAATTTCATTTGGGTACAGTGTAGCATGACCGCGCAATTGTCATTCAAAGTGCAGCAGTGCTGAAAGCTCAAAATTGGTCTGGGCAGGAAGGTGTTTAACCACTTGCTTACCAGGCACTTAAACCCCCCTCCTATCCAGACCAATTTTCAGCTTTCGGTGCTCTCACACTTTGAATGACAATTACTCAGTCATGCAACACTGTACCCAAATTAATTTTTTGTCCTTTTTTTCCCACAAATAGAGCTTTCTTTTGGTGGTATTTGATCACCTCTGGGTTTTTTATTTTTTGCGCTATAAATGAAAAAAGACCGAAAATTTGGAAAAAAAACGCACTTTTCTTTGTTTCTGTGATAAAATTTAGGAAATTATTAATTTTTCTTCATAAATTTTGGCCACAACTTATACTGCCACATATCTTTGGTAAAAATAACCCAAATTAGTGGATATTATTTGGTCTTTGTGAAAGTTAGAGAGTCCACAAACTGTGGTGCAAATTATACAAAATTTATCACATCTGATGCACTGGTGATCTAATTTCTTGTGACCCGAACAAGCCAGGAAAGTACAAATACCCCCCAAATGACCCCTTTTTTGAAAGTAGACATTCCAAGGTATTTAGTAAGAGGCATGGTGAGGTTTTTGATGTTGTAATTTTTTCCCACAATTCTTTGCAAAAATTTTTTTTTTTTGTTCTACAAAATTGTCATTGTAATAGGTTATTTCTCTCACATGAAATGTGTATACCACAAATGACACCCCAAAATAAATTCTGCTACTCCTCCTGAGTATTACGATACCACATGTGTGGGACTTTTTCACAGCCTAGCCACTTAGAGAGGCCCAACATGCAGGGAGCGCCATCACGTGTTCTAGGAGCATAAATTACACATCTAACTTGTTGACTGCCTAGTACACTTTTGAAGGCCCTGGAGCACCAGGACAATGACACGTGACACTGACGTGGCACTGATGACAGATGGCACTGATGACATGTGACACTGATGTGGCACTGATGACAGATGGCACTAATACAGGGCACTGATGACACGTGACACTGATGAGAGATGGCACTAATATGTGGCACTGATGAGAGATGGCACTTATACGTGGCACTGATATCACGTGGCACTAATATGTGGCACTGATGAGAGATGCACTAATACGTGGCACTGATGACAGACGGCACTAATACGTGGCACTGATGACACGTGACACTGATGACAGATGGCACTGATGACAGGTGACACTGATAACACATGGCACGTGACACTGACAGGTGGCACTGATGACAGATGGCACTAATACGTGACACTGATGACAGATGGCACTAATATGTGGCACTGATGACACGTGACACTGATATGGCACTGATGACAGATGGCACTATGTGGCACTATGTGGCACTGATGACATGTGGCACTGATGTGGCACTGGGGACAGGTGGCACTGGGGACAGGTGGCACTGGGGACAGGTGGCACCGACAGATGGCACTGACGACAGATGGCACTGGCAGATGGCACTGGGGACAGATGGCACTGGGGACAGATGGCACTGGCAGATGGCACTGGGGACAGATGGCACTGGCAGATGGCATTGGGGACAGATGGCATTGGGGACATATGGCACTGGCAGATGGCATTGGGGACAGATGGCAGTGGTGAGATGGCAGTGGTGACAGATGGCAGTGGGGAAAGATGGCACATTTATTTTTTTAATTTTTTTTTACACTTACGGCCGCTGCAGCCATTCATATCCCCCTCCTCACACGCTGTGTCTGTGTGAGGAGGGGGAGCGGCGCTGAGAGATGATCTCATATTATCTCCCATTGGACACGCCAATCGCGCTGTAAACAGCCGCTGTGATTGGCCGTTTACAGCGATCTGTGATTGGCTTTGTCCGAGGGACACGGCCAACACAGAATTTCCATGCTGCACGCTCGTGAGCGCACACAGGGAGCGAGGAAATGGGAGGAAGTCATATGATGCCCTCCCGGGAATTGACATTCGCGCCGAAGCCGTCATTCAGCTACGGCCGGATGTCAAGTGGTTAAGTGCCTGGTATTGAAGTGGTTAAAAATATATTTCAATAAAAAAAAAATGTATGCACTTTTTTTTTTCTTTTTTTAAGATATTGTCCCCAGTCAGTGTCCCTAATCCCCATCACACCAGTCATATGCTGATGCATAAAAATATAGGTCATTGGTCATTTAAAGGTACAGTACAGCAGCTGCAGGTAACTGAAAATTATCAAACTAAAATGCACACACCAAAGAGACAGGCTGCGCATATTAAGTGGGAAAGGGGGAATTTCCCATTACGGTAAGAGAGATATAGTTAAAGCTATAGTTTGTTTTAATTATAATGTTGAGCGACATCTGTTAGGTAACAACATTGTAAACTTGCCTTACCAAAATTCTGAACAGGAACTTGTAAGACAATAAGTAACAACTGGGAATGCTGGCAAACTCCAAACACAGAATTATTTATATTTATTCATGCCTACGAGCTACGACCACTCCTGCCTCACTCTTTGCAATCATGGCTGAAGAGGAGGAGGTGCTGCTGCTGGCTGTGTTTGTCAGAGCCTTCTGTGAAGTGGCACCCAACCAAGCTGCTGCTCCTATAAGCCCATCTTCGCCAGCCACACGCACCATGTGCATACTTGGAAAACATGGTTGGGGTTTAAACCAATGAATCTAGTGCTGCTTGGCAGAAGTGCTAACCACTAAGCCACTGTGCTCCCCATAGTGTTAACAAGAATATATAGTAGTACCATGATTCAAGAATTAAGATATATAATTATAAGTAGATATTCTAATAAAATTAGAATTAGACATTAAAAATGATTTTTCATATACTAGAGATAATAATTTAATAATAACAATAATTTTTATAGATATATTTAATGTTAGAAACAAGTATGCATAAAGCCTCATACACACGATCGGACCATGGACCAACTTTCCCGTGGATTTTTGTCCAAAGGGCGTTGGCCCCAAGTTGATATTGCTTTTTCAGCCAACTTTCACCAAATCACTTGGTTTTTCTGCTCTTTACCGCCACCTTTGGTCAACTTCTGTATTGTTGTCTGATCTTTTGCATTGGTTCTGCATTGGTTTGTACAAAAGTTCGTTGGTTTTGTGTACACACGGTCGGACTTTGGTCCATCGGACTTTTGTTGGCAGAAAGTTGGTCCGTTCGCACAGCCAACAAAAGTCCAATGAAACCTGGAAAAAGTTGGTCCGATGGAGCGTACACACGGTCGGATGTTGGTCCAAAACAGCTAATTTGCATGTTGGTTGTCAAAAAGTCAGATTGTGTGTATGGGCCTTTACTCTAACATTCATTAAAACATTAGTCTGCAGAGTATGTAAAAAACACTACAAAACAGGAAAGAAAACTAATATCAAAAGCAGCCAAAGAACAAATCACAGTTGCCAACTGTTCTTTTTACACACAAATGGTATCTAAAGCTAAAGCTAAATTATGCAGTCCTATGCCTTCTAGGAACTACGTATAACATTTTCTGTTATGGAAAAGTGACTATACCATCTTAACTTTCACTAATTGCTGTTCATCTATTTGATGGTGTTTCTCCAATCACCACGTCAACGTCTAAATTGTTTCAATTAGATACAATTAGGAGTCTAACATCTATTGCTTTACTTTATCTTTAGTAAATCAACCCCGGTGTGTGCATTCAAGACAGAATCCATGCATTTTTAAAAACAATCTATTGTGCTGGCCAAAAACAGTTCTTGAGGGAGTCTATTCCACATTTTCACAGCTCTTACTGCAAGGAATTCTTTCAATATGTATAAATAGTAATCATATCCTACACATAATCTCCGCTTCTCAAGAGAGAATAAATTCAGTTCAGCTAATATTTCCTTATAGCTGAGCTCCTCCATGCCTCTTATCAGTTTGGTTGCCCTTCTCTGCACTTTCTCCAGTTCCCCAAAATTATTTTTGTGATCTGGTGCCCAAAACTGAACTGCATCTTCTAGATAAGGTCTTACTAATGATTTTTACAGGGGAAAAATGATGTCCCTCTCTCTGCAGTCCATACAAGAAAGGATTTTGCTTGCTCTGGAAACTGCGGGTTCAAATGACATGCTATTATGAAAATGTGTCACAGGAGTGCAGAACAAACTGCACTCCTGTGATCCACAGGAGAAGTATAACCAAATGAGCTAAGTTTATGATCTACCAGAACACCCAGATACTTCTCTGCCATTGATTCCCCCAGTTATACTCCCCCTAGTTTGCATAAAGCATGCATAGATTTAGCCCCCATGTGCATAGGTTTACATTTTTCAACATTAATCCTCATTTGCCACATATTCACCCAATTAAACAGTGCATTGAGGTTTGCTTGTAAGTTGGAGATATCCTGATACTTTTAAAAATGCCATAAAAATGCCATAAATCTTACCCATAGTTTGTAGACACTATAACTTTTGAGCAAATCAATCAATATACACTTATTGCAATGTTTTTTTAACAAAAATATGTAGAAGAATATATATTGGCCTAAACTGATGAAGAAATTTGTGTTTTAAACATTTCTGGGGATATTTAAATCACAAAAAGTTAAAAATAGTTATTTTTTCAAACTTGTCACTCTTTTTTTTTTGTTTATAGCGAAAAAAAAAAAAAAAATGCAGAGGTGATCAAATACCACCAAAAGAAAGCTCTATTTGTGGGGGGGAAAGGTACAGCATTGCATGACCGCAACATTTTTCAGTTAAAGCGACGCAGTGCCAAATTGTAAAAAGTGCTCTAGTCAGGAAGGGGGTAATATCTTCCGAGGCTGGAGTGGTTAAAGAAGTATGTTTTAGTTTTTTTGCAGAATCATACTCACCTAGGTGGTGATCGGTCCACTGCTGCATCTGTCCCCCGCTGGCTCTAAGACTGAGAACTGAGTGATCAAACACCACCAATCGCTCAGTGCTCAGGGTGCAGGTCCAGGCAGGTGGGAGGTCCCTGACTTCATTGTCGCAATCTTGTTCTCTGTGATGTCGGCCGATAGCGGGCTTCAGCCCTACTATATATCTGCTGAAAACAGGTCACAGGGGTGCAGAACGAACTGCACTTTTGTGATCCACTGGAGAAGTACAGCCCAACAAGCTTTTGCTGTACTTCTTTAACTACTACTCTCTGAATACGGTATTTTAACCAGTTTTCTATCCATTTACAAACATGTTGATGGGGACAAGGGCCTCGTCCCCACAACCCTGGCCATTGGTTGTGGGGGTCTGCGGGTGGGGGGCTTATCGGAATCTGGAAGGCCCCTTTAACAAGGGGACCCCCAGATCCCGCCCTCCCCCCTGTGTGAAATGGTAAGGGAGTACAAAAGTACCCCTACCATTTCACCAAAAAAGTGACAAAAATGTTAAAAACGACAGGAGACGGTCTTTGACAATTCCTTTATTAAATTCTTCTTTCATCTTCTTTTCTTCTGGTCTTCTTCCTTTCTTCATCAGTGCAGAAACCATAGGGAAGTCCCCATGACGTCCCCGTGCGTCAGAGGGGGGCGGGGTCACCAGGTGGCCCCGCCCTCCATTATAAAAGAACTGTCAGACGGAGCGAAGCCTCACACAGCGGGAGCCTCCCATTGAGCGGAGCGGCCCGACACAGAAGAAGAGACGCCGACGCCGTGGAAGAAGATGCTGGACGAGTAGACCAGAGCAAGAAGAAGCAGATCGGAGGAAGAAGAAGATGAAAGAAGAAGATGGAAGATGGAAGATGACGAAACCGAAGGATGAAGAAAGAAGATGAAAGAAGAATTTAATAAAGGAATTGTCAAAGACCGTCTCCTGTCATTTTTAAAATTTTTGTCACTTTTTTTGTGAAGCGGTAGGGGGACTTTTGTACCCCCTTACCATTTCACACAGGGGGGAGGCTGGGATCTGGGGGCCCCCTTGTTAAAGGGGGCTTCCAGATTCCGATAAGCCCCCCGCCCGCAGACCCCCACAACCAACGGCCAGGGTTGTGGGGACGAGGCCCTTGTCCCCATCAACATGGGGACATGGTGCTTTGAGGGGTCACAGACCCCCAAAGCACCCTCCCAATGTTGAGGGCATGTGGCCTGGTACGGTTCAGGAGGGAGGTGGGGCCGCTCTCGTCCCCCCTCTTTTCCTGCGGCCTGCCAGGTTGCGTGCTAGGATAAGGGTCTGGTATGGATTTTGAGGGGGACCCCACGCCATTTTTTTTTTTGGTGCGGGGTTCCCCTTAAAATCCATACCAGACCTGAAGGGCCTGGTAATTGAATTAGGGGGAACCCCCACGCTTTTTTTTTTTATCAATGACTTTCAATGAATGACTGTTCTCTGTATTACGGGAGCCGGCAATTCATTATAGCCGCGAGTGATTTTAAATAGCTTTTTTTCCTGCAAAAATTACACTTTGTGCAGGGACGGTTCTAAGCACAGGAAACATGGGCCCCTTTACATGCATACTATACACACCCCCCAGGTACGAAATTTAAAGGAATATTGCACTTTTATTGTTTCACTTTAAGCAATATTAAAATCACTGCTCCTAAAAAAACGGCCGTTTTTAAAACTTTTTTTTGCATTGATACATGTCCACTGGGGCAGGACCCAGGTCCCCAAACACCTTTTATGACAATAACTTGCATATAGGCTTTTAAAATTAGCACTTGAGATTTCTCCCATAGACTTTTACAGGGTGCTCGCGGCTTTTCGAATTTTCCGCGAACACCCCAAATTGTTCGCTGTTCGCTGAACAGGCAATGTTCGAGTGGAACATGAGTCCGACTCCAACTCGAAGCTCATCCCTAATATATATATATATATATATATATATATATATATATATATATATATATATATATATATATATATATATATGAAAACATTAGATCTTCATTCAAACACTTATAAACATATAAAGGTGATATAACTATACAAATAACACCTACAATTGACATGGTGTATTTATTCTCATAATCTAAATTAAATCAATAAATGTGTAATTTGGAAAAAAGTAAGTACACCCCTACACTTAGCACCAGTTCAAATCCATGAAATTAAAATCAATATTTTAGGGTCTGTGTTCTGTCTTGCTGTTGATGTTTATTGTGTCACCTATGGTTAAAAGTAAGTTGTGGATGCCTTGCTTTTAAAAAGTTGCCAACTTATTTGAAATCAATCATTTCACTGTAAGATTTCAATGTTTGCTAATTTGTCAGCCCTGTATATTCAGCCCACAAACTGACCCTGGAACTCCAGAATTTCATTGTGGGATCTGCGGTTAACTTACACCATTTTAACCTGAATGGGTAGTGTCCCAGGAAAAATGTTTTGCTTTCCATGTAGGCAAAGACCAGGCCTGGTCTGACTGAAAGATAGAGTTGTTTTGCCAAAGTAATAAATATATTTATATTTGGTGCAAACTGAAGAAAGCATTTCAAGGGAGGGACCTCATGCCAGATTGGTGTTTGGTGTTTTTGAATGCTTTCAATTTTTAAAAAATGGAGCTGATTGTTTCTGAGTAAACAGGAAGTGATGTCATGTCATTGCTTGCAGGTTACTATTACGAACAGCCGATCAAATCCAATCCCAGTGGTGGGATGGGAGAGTCTGAGCAAGGCGCAGAAGGCAGCGGGAGGGGGGGGGCTCCCCTCCCGCTGCTTGTAATAGCAATCAAACAGACTACAAAGGAATTAAACAGGGCCAGGTGAAAAAGGTAGATGGATACTTTTTTTATACCAGTGGATTGATCTTCAGGTGGCTAAGTAGGGCTGTAACATCTGATCATTTAATTCCGTCCCCCCCCCCATTAACTGGTTGACATTGTGTTCAGCCTGGTGGCAGCCAGTTGTGGGCAGCCCTTTCGACAGGGTCAAACTAATGCAAACTACAGTTTTATTGAGGTAAAGGTTGCGGAAAAGGGGCAAGCTTTTATAAAAAAAAAGGGGTATTCCTGCGCCAACTCAAATGACTATCGAACACGTACTGCTGCACACACTGAGGGAAATGTCTGAACCTGAAAAAGAATTAGAGATAAAAGAATAGTGGTGCACTGTACATAAAGGTAAAATACTAAAACCTCCTAGTTAATTAGAATTAGAGTAAAATGTGATAAACAAAGGCAGGTGCTGGCGGTTGCCAGACTGACAGCGTGTGGAAAAATGCAAAAAACACAAATGTGGGCTAGTGATGAGCAATTGATAAAATCAAAATAAATGTGCAAAGCAAGTGCTAACAATTACCAAACTTAGGTACGTGAAACAAGGTGCATATATCCCAAGTGTAAACTGATAATAAATGAATAAAAGCAAATATCAAATCATACATGTACATAAAAGGTTAATAAATCCATACAAAAGCATATATCAAAGTGTCCATAAAATGCTTCCTTCTGCAAAGTGCAATATAAAATGGCTCTGTAAACCCAACGGTAAAGTGCTGGTGCTAGTAAACAAAATTCTGCAAGGTGCTGATAGTGGTAGGTGACTCGTGAGATCCTCCATGCTGATTAAATATATGGGTGTCCCCTTACCTTACTGTTGTAAGGTAACAGCATGTAAATATGTATCTTTGGGGTCCTTGGTGACCGTCCTAGCATGGTAGTCCAGGCTCTTGTTGGTAAGGTGTCCTGCCTACAGTCAGCATTAGCGTCCCCTTTGAAAGTGACCTTAAGGTATCCGGGATGGATGGGTCTTGCCACTGAATCATAGGTGGAGATTAACAACAGGAGGGATGCCCCATAGTGTAGTATATTAAAGCGTGTTTATTCAAATAGACAGGTACTCACATAACACGAATTTGAGTAAGACAATGTAAAAAACGAGCAGCGAGCTCGATAGGCGTCACTTCTGGTATCTCAGTCCCGACGCGTGTTCATCACGATCACGTGACTTCATCAGGAAATACAGCTTGCTGTCCTTTTCTTCATAAACCTGGAACTTGTGCATATACCATGTGGCCTCTTCTCAGGACTTGTACATCACCCCATATCTGGCCTATTTGCTTGGGATGTATTGTTTTATACCTAGCCTCCTAGTGAAGTGGATGAGGGACTCATCGACACAGATGTGTTTATCAGGACAATATATTTCAGAAAATGTTTTGGTTAAAATAATTGATCAGTGGCTGAATTTTATAAATATTTGTAGGGCACTGGGAATTATTGCTGTAAGTGTAAAAAGTGCATAATTGTATAGTGGGTTCTTGAATAGATTGGCATATATTGAATGGGATTTGTGGACCAATAAGCTTGCAGTTCATTCTTTTTTGTTAGTTCCAGTGTGAGGCCAAGAAATAATTTACATTTTTGAATTGTCAGGGGTTTCCACTTAAACGGACAGACATAAACAGAGCTGAGATTTTGGGTGATAAACTGCTGGGCACAAAAGTTGCATTGGTCCACAATTAAATTCAAAAAAGCTTCTATGAAAAATGAATTAAAGTAAAAAACAATGGGAGTAAAAGTTTGGCTTTCTGTCTGAATACCTAGCTGGGCTATGAATGGGGTGATTATAGGTGTTCCTGAATCTGAAATGTTGTATATAATATATTATTATTATTATTATACACAATTTATATATATTATATATGTAATTTATATATGTAAAAGATATGTTATTAGCAGCTGTGGAGGGAAAGAGGAGGGTTGTACAGATAGGCAGCTGTGGGAAGATTGAGGGTTTGGTTCAGAACTGAGAAGGGGGGATTTTTGCAGAGATGAGAATTGAAAAGGGGGTGGGGGGTTTGGGCAAAAGTTGAGAGCCGTTGGGATAAGCTGTAGATGGGGGTACAGTGGTGAGGATGTAAGCTGTGGGCAGAGGAGAGATAGACCTTGCTTTGTGCACTGGTTCACAGTCATGTTGGAACAGGAAGGGGCCATCCACAAACTGTTCCCACAAAGTTAGGAGCATGAAATTGTCCAAAATTTCTTGGTATGTTGATGCCTAAAGAGGTCCCTTCACTGGAACTAAGGGGCCAAGCCCAACCCCTGAAAAACAACCCCACACCATGATCCCCCCTCCACCAAATGTTTTGGGCCAGTGCACAAACCAAGATCCATAAAGGCATGGATGAGCGAGTTTGGGGTGGAGGAACTTGACTGGCCTGCACAGAGTCCTGACCTCAACCCGATAAAACACCTTTTGGGATGAATTTGAGCGGAGACTGCGAGCCAGGCCTTCTCATCCAACAACAGTGCCTGACCTCAAAAATGTGCTCAAATATTCCCATAGACACACTCCTTAACCTTGTGTACAGCCTTCCCAGAAGAGTTGAAGCTGTTATAGCTGCAAAGGGTGGGCCAACTCTATATTGAAACCTATGGACTAAGAACTGGGATGGCATTAAAGTTATTGTGCGTGTAAAGGCAGGTGTCCCAATACTTTTGGTAATATCATGTATTTTCTGAAAGTATGTGACCAGTAAAATAAAAAGATGGTTCTACTGATTTTTAAGGTCACGCAATATTTGTGCAAATGTTTATCAAATAGCTATTTTCACAAAAAAACACTTAAATCCCTATTTGCACACATAAATACAGCATAACATACAAAACCCTTGCTAAATTCCTACTAAGGCCTCATTCATTTAAATTTTTTGGAAATTCAAATGTATCCGAATTTCCGAATTACAATAGTACCGAATCTAAACAAATCCGAAATAATGGAAAAAAAAATTGAATTTGAAAAGTTTTCTAATACTTTTCGAATTCGAATCGTTTTTGAACTCAAATAGTTTTGGAACTCGACAAGTTTTCTAACTCAAAGAGTTTTTGAATAGTTTTCAAATTCGATTCGTTTTCAAATTCGAATAGTTTTCAAATTCAAGGTTTTTGAATACTTTTCAAATTCAAGGTTTTTGAATAGTTTTCAAATTCGATTCGTTTTCAAATAGTTTTCGAATTTGAAAAGTTTTCAAAATCGAATAGTTTTCAAATTTCCAAAGAATAAAAGAGAACAAAATAGAAAATAAAAGAACAGAATAGACTAGAATATAATAGAAACAAATAGAATATTATAACAGAAAGAATATAACCATCTTCTGAATTTCATATTTCAAAACCATGGGAATCCATCTCCCCATCCCTGAGGACCCTCCATTGGCTAACCGTAAAGAATCGGATCACATTCAAGACCCTCTGCTTGACCCACAAATGCACACAAGGAGATGCTCCTCAATACTTATGCGAAAAAATACAACACTACACCCCCAATCGCAACCTCCGATCTAACGACCAAAACCTCCTCCTTGTCCCCAAATCCCGGTACAAGTCAAGGGGAGAACGAAGATTTGCAGTCCAAGGACCACGGCTATGGAACGCTCTACCTACGAACATCCGCTTGGAAAAAGACCATCGGGCCTTCAGGAAAAAACTCAAGACCTACCTCTTCTAAGAAGGAATCAACGCAGGTCGGATCAAGCGCCTCGAGGCGATTCAGTTCGCAGTTGCAGCGCTATACAAATCATTCATTCATATTTCAAATAGAATAAATTAGAATTTGAATACATAAGAAAAGAATAGAATAGAAAAAAAATAGAATAGCCTATAATAGATAGAAAAGAAAATAATAAAAAAAAAACAATAGAATAGCAAGAATATAACCTTTTACCAAAATGTTAATAGAATCAATTCAAATTTGAAAAGAATAGAAATGAACAGATTAGAATAGAATACAAAATAACAGATTAGTATAGAAAAAAACAGAATAGAATATAAAGAATATAACCATCTTCTGAAATTCAAATTTTGATCAGAATACATTTGAATAGAAATGAATAGAATAGAATAAACAAATAGAAAAAACAATATAATAGAAATTGATTCTATTTGAATTTGAGTAGAATATAAAAGAATATATTAGAATTAGATTAGATGGTTATATTCTAGGGATGAGCCGAACACCCCCCTGTTCGGTTCGCACAAAAACCTGCAAACAGACCTAAAGCTCGTGTGAACTTTAGAACCCTATTAAAGTCTATGAGACTCGAACGTTCAAAATCAAAAGTGCTAATTTTAAAGGCTAATATGCATGTTATTGTCATAAAAAGTGTTTGGGGACCTGGGTCCTGCCCTAGGGGACATGTATCAATGCAAAAAAAAGTTTTAAAAATGGCCGTTTTTTCAGGAGCAGTGATTTTAATAATGCTCAAAGTGAAACAATAAAATGAAAAAAAGTATTGCAACGACCGCCATTTTATTCTCTAGGGTGTTAGAAAAAAAAACAATATATAATGTTTGGGGGTTATAAGTTTTTTTCTAGCGTGGCGTGGGGTCCTGAAGGGTCTGGTGTGGATATTTAGGGGGAACCCCACGTAATTTTTTTTTTAATTTGACCCAGGGTTCCCCTTAATATCCATAGCAGACCTGAAGGGCCTGGTAATTGAATTTGGGGGAACCCCCACGTTTTTTTTTTTTTTCTACTTTTTTTTTTTTAATCAATGACTTTCAATGAATGACTGTTCTCTGTATTACGGGAGCTCACAATTCATTATAGAGTGATTTTAAATAGCTTTTTTTCCTGCAAAAATTACACTTTGTGCAGGGACAGTTCTAAGCACGGGAAACATGCACCCTTTTACAGGCATACTATACACACCCCCCAGGTACGAAATTTAAAGGAATATTACACTTTTATTGTTTCACTTTAAGCATTATTAAAATCACTGCTCCTGAAAAAACGGACGTTTTTAAAACTTTTTTTTTCATTGATACATGTCCCCTAGGGCAGGACCCGGGTCCCCAAACACTTTTTATGACAATAACTTGCATACAGGCTTTTAAAATTAGCACTTGAGATTTCTCCCATAGACTTTTACAGGGTGCTCGCGGCTTTTCGAATTTGCCGCGAACACCCCAAATTGTTCGCTGTTCGCTGAACAGGCGAACAGGCAATGTTCGAGTCGAACATGAGTTTGACTCGAACTCGAAGCTCATCCCTATTATATTCATTCTATTCTGTTCAGTTTTTTCTATGCTATTGTGTTATTTTCTATTCTATTCCACACTTTTTATTCTATTCTTTACTATTCTATTCGAATTTCAGAAGATGGTTATAATCTTTCTATTTAATTATATTCTTTTTTAATCTTATTTTTTTCCTTTCTATTCTATTCCATTCCATTCTATTCCATTCCATTCTATTCCGTTCTTTTATTTTCTATCTTATTTTGTTCTGTTTTACTCTATTATATTCTATTTTTATTTTCTGTTATTTATTTTCAATTCTATAAAAAAAAAATCTATTCTATTCCTTTATTTTCTAGTCTATTTTGTTCTCTTTGGAAATTGGAAAACTATTTGAATTCGAAACGATTTGAATTTGAAAACTATTCAAAGTTGATTTGAAAGCTTTTTGGATCGATCCAAATTCGAATTTGAATTAAAGAAAACAAATTCTGAAAAAAAATGAACGGATTAAACAAATTAAACGAAACAAATTTTTGGAAATAACGAATCGTAATGAAGCAAAACAAAACAAATGTTTTTGTCATGCACATGTCTACGCATGGATGTCAAGTTGGGAACATTGGCTGTGTACATGCAGCCGCTGCATCCCAATTGATATGGATGGGACTGCCTGTACAGGAATGAATGGAACACCTGCGCATTCCTGTGCAGCTAAACATGGCCTCACTGTAGTATGCCCCACGTGAATGAGGCTTTAGGCCTTGTTATTTTTACAGACCCCTAATGTCTTTTTTGAGACCGCCAAAAGAGACTGACGACAGTCCGTTTCTCTGCAGCTTGCACTGTAGATGAATGAATAGGAGTCCATATAGAGACTCCTATTCATTCACAAATTGACTCATAGTAAACACTGTTTACTATGCCCCAGTAATGAATTAACAGACGTTTCCTAGCCCATCCACGCTCTTTATCCTGACAGTTTACTGATCTCCCAGGCAGCAGCTACAGCCGGAGGGGGTGGAGGGAAAGATGGCCAGCAAAGCTGTATGGGGGGCTGCTGTGAGGTGAGGTAGGGGGCACCCTGAAGGGAGGATCCCAGCGGGGGAGGTTTTTTTTTTTTATACTATTTGTGAACTGCAGTTTCCGGCGGGAGAGTTAGCAGGGGGAAGCCGAAAATTGCATCGGAACCACAGGGGATCCATGCTGGCAGGGGTGGGGGGCTAACTGGTTCTAATGCCGCGTACACACGACCAGACTTTTCGACAGCAAAGGCCCGATGGAACGAATCCGTCAGACAATTCAATTGTGTGTGGGCTTCATCGGACCTTTGCTGTAGAAAAATCAGATGAACTTTAGAAATAAAACATGTTTCAAATCTTTCCTCCGTAACTCCGCCGACCCAGTTCCTATGGAGAAATCCGCTCGTCTGTATGTTGTTCCGACAGACCAAAAACGCATGCTCTGAAGCAAGTACGAGACGTAATCGCTCGGTCTGGTAAAACTACAGTTCGTATGGGAGCTAGCACATTCCTCACGCTGCAAATTCTGTGATTCTTTAAATGCAGCATCATTAAAACAACAAAGTTGTTTTGCTGCTCATATTCGCACAGAGTTCTCACAAACAGATGTCTGGATTATTTCTCCTGATCTCATGAATGATATTGTATTTTTTAAAAGCCCAATCTCCATAATAATGTTTTCAAATATTTTTTTTGTAGTCATCTTTTATTATTTTGGATTTCATTAAGATGTTTTTTTATGATTATTTAGTGATCTCCATTTTTTTTTTTTTTGTGTCAGGTTAACACAATAACATTATTAATGTTTTATTTTTTTGTGTGTCAAGTTAACACAATAACATTATTAATGTTTTTTTCTGTGTGTGTCAAGTTACCACAATAACCTTTTTTTTTTTTAATGTTTTTTTTTTGTGTCAAGTTACGACAATAACCTTTTTTTTAATGTTTTTTTTTTTTTTTTTTTTTAAACCAATAGATTTTTATTGAAATATAATAAGTCATACATAGTAATAAGTGTTTCATTAAATTTGTACAAGAACATCACAATAACAAGGTGATACAAAAGTAACTGTATACGGGTCATATATGCATTGCATCACCTATATACTATTAAACAATAACTCTAGAATATCCCTTAAGTGGGCTCATTCTATAATTAGTCTCTAGTATTACAGTGAACTCAGGGATTGACTGGCCTGGGCCTCCGGGCGCCCCTAAGGGATCACACTGCGCCCAGAGGTCCGGTCGCCGCTCCATATTTAAGCATTCTCTAAATGGGACAACAATGGTTACATATCAGTTAAAATACACTGTGATAATCTTATAGAACAACTATAACGAATACTCCAAAGTTTTGAGTATTTTAAGGGATGTAAATAAAGAGAAGGGTGAGTATAAGAGGAACTGAGTGTGGAGGAAGAAGAAAGTAAAGAGAAGGGAAAGCTCAGCTTAGTCAGGAGGTTTTGCATCTTATATATACCTGTAAATATTATTACTCATATGTAAGTAAGTCATTTTCCAGAGGGTGTAGTATTTTTTGAGGTATTACCTTTATCACTATCGATTTTGGAATATTGCGAGTGCCATTCTATCCATGGTTTCCAGACCTTATATTGTAAAGGGAGTTTATTTTGGGATGCTAAGAACATAACTTCATAGTTGATGTGCAGATTGGTGGTTCTAACAACATTTGCTACGCTCGGGATTTCAACGTTTAACCACTTTTTAACTAATTCCAGACGAGCACTTAAGAGGATGTGGGATATAACACTTCTACAATGAAAGGGAATATCATCAATCTCTAGGGACAGCAATGCTAGACTCGGCCTCGGCGGTACTTGAACACCAGCAAAACTTTGTATAAGCTTAAAAATAACAGTCCAATATTTTCCTAGTTTTGGGCAAGCCCAAAGGATATGTAATAGTAACCCTCTATGGCCACATTGTCTCCAACATAAGGGAGATTTATTTGGGTCAAATCCAGCTAATCTCTTTGGAGTTAGGTACCACCGAAGCATGATCTTTTGGTATACCTCCCACAGATTGGCTCCTCTAGTAGCCTTATATATTGATGCTACCGCGTGTTCCCATTGTTCAAGAGTCCAGGAGGATTGCAAATCAATTTCCCATGTGCGCATTGATGGTGTTTTTGTAAAAGTGTCCTTTTGATGTAAGGTGCCATAGAATAAGGAAATGCCCTTAATGGTGGAATGAGGATTATGAAAGTATAGATATGCTCTCCAAGGGACATCGGTGGATGTAAACAAGGTGGATGAGAATAGATGCGAGATTTGTGTGTAAGCGTAATGATCTTTACTAGGTAGGTTATATTCAATTTGTAGAGATCTGAAGGATTTCAGGGTGGGGCCAATTTTAATGTCCTCAATGGTGGTTATGCCCATAGATTCCCAATGGCTAATATGCAAGTTAGGTATTAGTAATTGTAGGCCTGAGATGGGGTGTTGAATGGGTTTAGTGATTGAATCTGGTGGAGAGGTGTCAAGAAATAGCATCCATTTTTGAAGTGAAATTACCATGGTAGGGGATAGATCTGATGGAAGTTGCTTCATGGACCTGCTAGTTAGTAGCAAATCATAAAGCTTGTGAGTGGGAGATTGGTGGGATTCCAGCTCTTTCCATCTAGTGTCATGTGACCCTGGGAACCAATATTTCAGCTGAGCCAAAATGGCCGCCGAGTGGTAGTCTTTAAGAAGGACGTGCCCCACCCCTCCAGCCAGTTTGTTCTTTATCAATTTCTGAAAGGCACATCTAGCTTTCTTCCCCTGCCACAAAAATGCGAAAAAAGCTAGCTGGCACTGGAATAGGGAGTGTTCTAAACAGGTAAATTAATTGTGGTAGCAGCATCATTTTAAAAGCCGCCAGGCGACCTGACCATGACATTTCCATCTTGTAAATATTCTTTAACTTGGAGGTGAGTCCCCCTAAAAATTAGGTGTAGTTAGCCTTAACTAAATGTTCTACTTTATCTGTTAGGGTTACCCCCAAGTACTTGATTCCTTCTGTTTTCCATATATAGGGGAATCTAGTTTTAAGTTGTGCAATAACTGAATTGGCAAGTCCTAATCCCAGAATATATGACTTATTATCGTTGACCTTGTAGTAAGACACTCGACTAAAGAGGTTTAATGTTTTGTGAGTTGCAGCCAGGGAGAGTCCCACCTCAGTCATAATTACGACTACATCGTCTGCGAATAGGCTTATGGAATGAGTTTGGGATCCTGCGGTGAATCCTGTGATATTGGGGTGGGTTCTAATGCAGGTGGCTAAGGGCTCCATTAATAAATTAAAAATAAGGGGGGACAGGGGGCAGCCTTGCCTTGTCCCGTTCGTTATATTGAAAGGAGTCGATAGAATGCCTGATATGTATACTTTGGCGGAGGGTTTAGAATAGAAAGCCATTATAGCGGACACTATGGGACCGACAAATCCAAAGGAGGCCAGTACCTTGCCTAAGTAGGTCTAGTGTACTCGGTCGAAGGTCTTCTCCGCATCCAAAGAAAGAAGCAGAGAAGGCCTTCGCCTCGCCTGTGCAAGGTGAATAATATTAATCATGCGGCGTGTGGCATCGGAGGTTTGTCTATTCTTTGTGAACCCAGTTTGGTCTGGATGGATAATTGTAGGTAAGATGTCCACAAGTCGCATGGCAATGATTTTTGCATATAGCTTCAGATCTGTGTTCAATAATGATATTGGCCTAAAGTTGGACGGGGTGGTGGGTTCTCTCCCTGGCTTAGGCAACGCAACTATCAATGCTTCAAGCATTTCTCGTGGAAAAGAGACAGAGGCAGTTGCTGAGTGGAAGACTTGCAATAGCATTGGAGATAGAGTAAGTTTAAATTCCCTGTAATATTCTCCACTAAATCCGTCAGGTCCAGGTGATTTGTTTACTGGTAAAGAGTCAATAGCTGCATTTATCTCTTCCTTTGTAAACGGAAGGTTTAGTGATTGGATTTGGTCCGGTGTCAATTTGGGTAGAGGTAGCTTACTTAAGAATTGATCAATGATTTCTGGGGTGGGTTGTGCAGTCTGGGGGTCGTCCTTTAAGTTATACAGTTTACTATAATATAAACTGAAGGCGTCAGCAATTTTTTGTGGATGATATAACTTTTGGTTGGTAGTAGGGTGTAATATGTATTGAATTTTATGTTTGTATCTATAACCTTTAATAGTTTGTGCTAAGAGTTTCCCTGCTTTGTTACTTGTAGTAAAGTAGTTCATCTTGAGTCTTTTGGTCGCCCTTTCAAAGTGTTCTAACAGATGTAACCTAAGGTCAGCTCTTAGTGTTGTCAATTTTTGAGAATTAGATTGGGAGAACTGTTGTTTATTTTGTTCTTCTAGCTCTCTGATTGATTTTGTCAGGTGACTCAGTTTTTGCTGCCTCCGCCTCTTTACCCTAGCCCCTATTTGTATCATAATCCCTCTTATGAACACTTTGTGCGCGTTCCACAATACGAAAGGGTTAGATACCGAACCCTCATTGTCAGCTAGAAAGTTTGACAAGTGGGTTTGGATTTCTGCCTTTAAAGCTGGTTGTTGCAGCAAGAAAGTATTGAGTCTCCATACTGGAGTTGCCCCTGGGTTAGAATTGCCCATTACAGATAGGGTTATAGACGCATGATCAGATCACGTTATGGAGTTCACGCCAGTCGATCTAGTTTGCATGAGTGTTTGTTGGTCTACTAGAAAGAGATCGATTCTGGTGTAAACACCATGAGGTGGGGAGAAGAAGGAAAAGTCCCTCTCCTCTGCGTGCATACATCTCCATGCGTCATACAAGCCCCACCTGCAAATAGGTTCAAGAAGCGATTTTTGATTTCTAATAGTAGTGGTAGTGGAGTCTATACGAGGGTCTGGGGTAACATTAAAATCCCCACACACTATTACTCGTCCTTTCTTGCATGCCTCAACTTTGCGCATTACTTTGTTAAAGAAATGTATTTGACGTTTGTTAGGCGAATAAACATTGGTTACGGTATATGTCACAGAATTCAATTCACATATCAGTATTAAGAACCTGCCCAGGGGGTCTGAAATTTGTTCAATAAGTTTAAATGCTACAGTGTCTCGAATTGCTATGAGTATTCCTTTCGACTTTGTGTCCGCATTGGCGGTAAACATATAAGGAAAGCTTTTATGCAAGCACTTAGGGGGTGCTTGTTTACAAAAATGAGTCTCTTGCGCGCATAAAATGTCACTGCGGTGTTGGAGCGCTTCATTCCAAAGTGATTTCCGCTTCACGGGGTGATTCACCCCCTTGGTGTTGATTGAGATTATGTTAAGTGCCATGTTTAGATCCAGGGTATGTGCTTTGGCCTTTTAACTGTGGTGCCAGAGAGTGTGTGCTTAGAATAGTACTCACAATAGTGTGGTTGAATGGGAAGGACTTGCTGGAATTCACCTGTATTCTCCGTTCTTCCAGATTGGGCGGATGCTCTTGTCTCAGGTATTCAAATGGTTGCTGTGTGCTGAGCAGGAAAAAAGAAAATAGAAAAAAAAAGGGTAACAAGATAAACATAGTAAAAAACAGTAGGTGAGGTGGAGGTTGCACACCTCATATCCTAGGTAACGGAAGGGTCAGGCCCTTCAAAGCAGCACTAGGCCGTAACAGGTAGTTGGGGAACTAGTTCAGTCCTGGTGAAGGGTTTGCTCTGACCAGGGACATAGGTCAATAAGCTGATCAACTCGTCAAGCATGAGATTTGGCATTCTTGGTTGTCACTTGTTTCCATTCCAGATCCACTCTGCGTAGGGTGCTCGTAGACAGTTGGTCAGAGTCATCTTCTGGAAGAATGTTCCATTCTCTAAGTAATTCAATTCCTTTCTCCACGGTTGTGATGGTGAAGGAGCGGTTTTCTTTAGTGATGGTGAGTTTAGTAGGGTAACCCCATCTGTAGATAATCTTATGATTACGCAATACTTTGGTAACCGTGTTGAGGCTCTTCCTCTTCTGTAGAGTGTATTGTGATAAATCACTGAAGAACTGTATTTGCTGGTATTGTAACGGAATGTCTTCACGCTTCCGCATAGTCATCATCAACTGTTCTTTAATGTGGAAAAAGTGTAGTCGTAATAGAACATCCCGGGGTATTTGTTCTGATAGATATGACGGTTTGGGTAGTCGGTGTATGCGATCGATCGTTACGTCTAAGTCGTTCGCGTCTGGGAGTAACGCTCTGAACATGGCGGCAACGTGGGGGGACAGGTCCGATTGCAGGACTGTTTCGGGGATCCCCCTGATCTTGATGTTATTACGTCTGGACCTGTCCTCCATGTCCGCCATTTTAGCTTTGAGCAAGTCAATTTCTGTCTCCCTTTCGTCGTGGACATCGACTAGGTCGTTAATAGTGCCTGCATACTCCTCCATCTTTGTCTCAATATGGTCCACTCTATTGCCTAGATCCAGCATATCATTATTCAGTCTGTGTATATAGGTGGCCATGTCGGATTGTAGTGTGCTACGTAAAGAGAGGAGCATGTCTTTTAGTACCTTGTCTAGCACGGGTTGGTTCTGCGTGGGGTACGTTTCAATGGATTCCGGCAAGTCCCGTGTGTCTTCCCCGGAGTCTGAGGCCTGGCTTTCGGCCGGACTCAATCCGTCCTCATCTAGTCTGGGCTTGGCCTTAACAGGGCTACAGGTCGAAGGGGTAGAGAGCGAGGGTGGTTTGGCTTTAGCTAGGCCTTTGTTTGGGGCGTTAGTACCTTGTGCAGATGGTTTGTGCTTGTTCGCGGCCTTCAGCGTGGTGTAGGCCTCGGCGCCATCTTGGTCCCCCCTCCGGTCATGCAGCGGGTAAAAGTCTGTCAACCTTTGGGGTCTGCGGTAAGACCGATGCTTCCCCGACATTGCCCCGGGTGTTGTGGAGTGGTTCGTCACTCTTTTGTGCGTTTAGCTGCCGCTTAGATGTGTCGGTTTGTGCCGCTGATGTCCCTTCTCGTGCGGAGCTCTGGGCTCACACGTCCATCCGGCTCCGACGTCAGGCCACGCCCCCTTTAATGTTTTTTTTGTGTGTCAAGTTACCACAATAACCTTTTTTGTAATGTTTTTTTTTTTGTGTGTCAAGTTACCAAAATAACCTTTTTTTATGTTTTTTTTTGTGTGTCAAGTTACCACAATAACACCAGTCGCCGTAGTAATTTGCTGACTTCCGTTTCCGGGGGGTGTGTGCTCCGACCATGTTGGAGTGAGAGGAGCGATGCCTCGCAGCGGCTGCACATCATGACAGGAGTACGGGGAATAGCCTGCTGATGAGTTTGTGAGAGGAGCGGTGCATTAAAGATACTGCACAAGGAGAGAGGAGATCGGGAAAAAGCCTGCCGACCCGCTTGTGTCTAGAGTCTAGAGTTGGCAAGGTGACGGTGACGGCAGTACTAGCAGTGCCGGCGGCGTATCGGCAGTATTGGCGCCAAGTTTTCCCTTTTTTGAAAATCCAAGGAGTGGGAGGAGCGGAGTGAGCGGAACGAGCGGTGCCCTCGTATGATATCATAGACCTCTGTGGCAGCGGCAGATGACAGGCGGCGGAGCAGAGAGTGAGGCAGGAAGGAGAGCGGTAAGACGCTACAAGGCTCTCAGCTGTTTGTGCTGTTTCTGTGGGGTCTGAGTAAGCAGAGCTTTCTGTCTGTGAGAGCTCATTGGACTATAGGAACTTTGAGCTTTGTTCTATGCTTGTTTTATGCTCTATGCTGGGTATGAGCTGGTTATGAGTGCTGGGGACAGTGCAAACGATCCCATAAATTAAATAGCAAAGAGGAAGGTACCCCAGAGTGAGCCAGCTATCTTTATACTCCCCCACATTGCTTCCCAGATGTATTGAGCCTTTTGAGGAGACTAGGAAGTTGTGGTCTCCTATCAATCAAAGTGCCTTAGTTGGACTATGTATATACAGATTTAAAATTCTAATTCAGGAGGGCACTGACTCGTATCATCAAGTGGTGGAAAGGGCGGATAAGTCTATAACAGTAAAGACGCGGTGTCAGTGCGGTATAAAGGCCAAGGGTGGTGCTGACTTCATGCTGAGAAGAAGGGGACCAGGCAGAGTGAACAGCTCACCAACCCACGCATACATTACAAGATTCCTCACTGCGGAGAGTCTTAGACTGGGCCCACGGCTCCCCATATAAAAAATGGGTAAAACTTGAATCAGAATTGAGTAACTCTGCCCTGAACCAGATTATCTGGATCCCAACCCAATATAGAGGCCTCCCTAGGGATATGGCCCCAATTACTGTAGAGTAGGGATGAGCCGAACACCCCCGGGTTCGGTTCGCACCAGAACCTTCGAACCGACCGAAAGTTCGCGCGAATTTTCGAACCCTATACGTTATAATGGACGCGAACTTTCGAAATCAAAAGTGCTAATTACAACGGCCAATATGCATGTTAATGTCATAAAACAGGTTTGGGGACCCGGGTCCTGCCCCAGGGGACATATATCAATGCAAAAAGAACTTTTAAAAACTAACGTTTTTTCGGGAGCAGTCATTTTAATGATGCATAAAGTGAAAAAAAAAAAAAGTGAAATTTTCCTTTAAATATGGTACCTGGGGGGTGTCTAAAGTATGCCTGTGAAGTGGCATGTGTTTCCCGTGTTTAGAACTGTCCTTGCACAAAATGACATTTGTAAAGGAAAAAAAGAAGCCATTTAAAACCACTTGCGGCTTTAGGTTTGTTCTTAAGTAGAATCTGAACAGGTACATTATGAAGTGTAGCTCCATCCCAAAAAAATATATTTTTAAGCTTTTTGGAGAACATAGGGAGGGGTTATCACCCCTGTAACATTTGCTGTCTTTGCACATCTGTTCAGAACATGTCACCTCACTTTCCGTCCCAATGACAAATGTTTTTGGAAAAAGTGGGGTTTTAATTGAAACAAGGATTGGTGATAAAGTATCAGTAGAGAGGAGATACCTTTTTCCCAAATTAAATCTAACAGGATAGAATTTCCCTTCCTAGGGGTAGATTTCCTCTCACTTCCTGTTTTCTCTTTCCATTTGCAAGTAGGAGTCGTTTGTAAGTTGGATGTTTGAAAGTAGGGGCCTGGCGTATATACTCTGCAGAAATTTGCCCTATTAGATGTTGGTGTAGCCACAAGACTGGTGGGCACAGGAATGGGCCCTGCTGTGAGTTAATAGATCAAGATTTGTAATTGCATGCACCTGTTGAACAGGGCAGAAAAATTGGGGGTGGTGGTGGTGGTGGACGGTGTTGCCACAAGACTGTAAGCTCTCACAGTTACTCTTGGTGGGCGCAGGAATGGGCCCTACTGTGAGTTATTAGATCAAGATTTGTAATTGCAAGCACCTGATGAACAGGGCAGAAAAATTGGGCCTTTGGCGGTGGTGGTGGACGGTGTTGCCACAAGACTGTAGGCCCTCATAGTTACTCTTGGTGGGCGCAGGAATGGGCCCTGCTGTGAGTTATTAGATCAAGATTTGTAATTGCAAGCACCTGATGAACAGGGCAGAAAAATTGGGCCTTTGGCGGTGGTGGTGGACGGTGTTGCCACAAGACTGTAAGCTCTCACAGTTACTCTTGGTGGGCGCAAGAATGGGCCCTGCTGTGAGTTATTAGATCAAGATTTGTAATTGCAAGCACCTGATGAACAGGGCAGAAAAATTGGGCCTTTGGCGGTGGTGGTGGACGGTGTTGCCACAAGACTGTAAGCTCTCACAGTTACTCTTGGTGGGCGCAGGAATGGGCCCTGCTGTGTGTTATTAGATCAAGATTTGTAATTGCAAGCACCTGATGAACAGGGCAGAAAAATTGGGCCTTTGGCGGTGGTGGTGGACGGTGTTGCCACAAGACTGTAGGCCCTCATAGTTACTCTTGGTGGGCGCAGGAATGGGCCCTGCTGTGAACTATTAGATCAAGATTTGTAATTACCCGCCCCTGTTAAACAGGGGCTGAAAAATTGTGCATTAGGCACTGGTGCTGGTGCCACAACACTGCAACCCCTCACAGATACTGTACTTGGAGCACAGCAGTCACACGTGTTGCGAAGCATTTTTTTATAAAAATTGTATGTACACGCCCCTGTTAAACAGGGGCTGAAAAATTGTGCCTTAGGCACTGGTGTGGTGACATGGATCATTGAGGAGGAGGAAGAGGATAGTCAGTGAACATAAGAGGACAGTCACTCAGCATCAGCATAGGCAGTCTTGAAGGGATGTGATATTAAAAATTATTCGGTTATATCCGCCTCAGGTGCCTGGTAGCTGGTGGTGATCCAAGACTGATTCATTTTGATGAAGGTCAGTCGATCAACCGAGGCGGTGACAAATCCTCGGTGACAAATCCTCCAGCAGCACTGAATGTGCGTTCGGAAAGAACGCTGGAGGCAGGACAGGCCAGTAGCTCAATTGCATACTGTGCAAGCTCTGGCCAGTGATCCATCCTCAGGACCCAGTAAGCCAGAGGATTTTCGGTGGGAAAGGTGTCCAAGTCTGACCTTGCCCCAAGGTATTCCTGCACCATGTATATCAGACGCTGGCGATGGTTGCTGGAACCGATCATACCTTGGGGCTGCGGACTAAAAAATTGTCTGAACGCATCGGTCAGACGTCCACCTTCCCCACCGCTCCTTCTGCTACTGACCGAAGCCTCAGCAACTCGTCGCCCAGGACCAGGAGTTTGTAGCCTCCCAGTTTCTGGGAACGCGTTGCACAGACCTTTCTGCAAGGCCTCCCTGAGATGTCTCATCCTCTGCTCCCTCTGCGACGGCAAGATAAGGTCCGCAACCTTACCCTTGTACCGCGGATCAAGGAGAGTGGCCAGCCAGTAATGGTCCCTCTCCTTGATCCGAAGAACACGAGGATCCTTCCACAGGCTTTGCAGGATCAGGGAGGCCATGCAGCGTAGGTTAGCTGAGGCATTCGGTCCGGAGTCTTCTGGGTCACTGAGGATGACATGATCGCCAGCCACCTCCTCCCAGCCACGTACAAGTCCACTGGTTTGTTGGGACTGTACATCATCCCTAAAAGACTGCTGCTGCTGATGCTGAGTGCCAGGCTCCACCTCCATGCTCACACAATCCTCCTCCTCCTCCTCCTCCTCCTCCTCCTCCCTCATCCTCTTCCTGTGTGATGGGTGGGACAGAAGGAACACTGTCCGGATAAAGGGGGCCTTGAGAGGCAAGGAAGTCCTCCTCTTCCTGCCTCTGTTCTGCCTCAAGTGCCCTGTCCATTATCCCACGCAGCGTATGCTCCAACAGGTGGACAAGAGGGACAGTGTCACTGATGCATGCACTGTCACTGCTCACCATCCTCGTGGCCTCCTCAAATGGTGAGAGGACAGTGCATGCATCCCTGATCATGCTCCACTGACGTGGGGAAAAAAAACCAAGCTCCCCTGACCCTGTCCTGGTGCCATAGTCGCAAAGGTACTCATTGATGGCCCTCTGCTGCGTGTGCAGTCGCTGCAGCATGGCCAACGTTGAGTTCCACCTGGTGGGCATGTCACATATTAGGCGGTTCTTGGGCAGGTTCAGCTCCTTTTGCAGCTCAGTCAGCCGAGCACTGGCATTATAAGATCGGCGGAAATGCACACAGACTTTCCTGGCCTGCCTCAGGACATCCTGTAAGCCTGGGAACCTGCCCAAGAACCGCTGCACCACCAGGTTGAGGACGTGAGCCATGCAGGGCACATGGGTGAGCTGCCCCTGTCGCAGGGCGGAGAGGAGGTTGGTGCCATTGTCAGAAACGACCATTCCTGGCTTAAGCTGACGTGGCGTCAACCACCTCTCGGCCTGCCCCTGCAGAGCTGCCAGAACCTCTGGCCCAGTGTGGCTCCTGTCCCCCAAACACACCAGCGCAAGCACGGCATGGCATCTTTTTGCCTGCGTACTTGCGTAGCCCCTTGTACGCCTACGGAGCACCGCTGGTTCCAAGGACAGAGCACTGGAGGAAGAAGAAGAGGAGGGGGTGGAGGAGAGAGGTGTGTCACAACCAGTAGCAGTAGTAGCGTTTTGGAGGCGTGGTGGCGGAACAACCTCCAACACTACTGCACCTTGTCCTGCATCCCTCCCAGCTGCCAATAGAGTGACCCAATGGGCCGTGAAAGAAAGGTACCGTCCCTGTCCATGCCTGCTGGACCATGAGACAGCGGTAATATGCACCTTACCGCTGACCGCCCTGTCCAGCGAGGCATGGACATTGCCCTCCACATGCCGGTAGAGAGACGGAATCGCCTTCCGTGAGAAAAAGTGGCGTTTGGGAACCTGCCACTGAGGAACCGCACATTGAACAAACTCACGGAAGGGGGCCGAGTCTACCAACTGAAAAGGCAGCAGTTGAAGTGCTAGCAATTTAGCCAGGCTAGCATTCAACCGCTGGGCATGTGGATGGCTGGGAGTGTACTTCTTTCTACGGTCCAGCAGCTGGGGCAGGGAAATTTGCCTGCTGCAATCGGACGTCGGTGTACTGCAAGTACTTGGTTGTGACACACCTAATTCTACACCTTCAGTCCTCTCAGAGCAGCTTTCAGAGAGGACTGAAGGTGTAGTGGGGATGGAGATCCCAGCTGAGGAGGAGCAAGGAGAGGTCCGCTTAGTTCTTTGGTGTGGGTCTTTTATGTGTGCCTGCCAACGAGCTGCATGGCAGGTCGCCATATGTCTGGTCATGCTTGTGGTGCCCAAGCGGCTGATGTTTTGGCCACGCGAGATACGCTTGAGACAAATATTGCAAATAGCAGTGGTGCGATCTGATGCACTCGTCTCAAAAAAGGCCCACACCAAAGAACTTTTCTGATAACGTGCAGAGGCAGCGCCCTGCACAGGCGGAGCTCTGCGGTGTTGTACAGTTGCTGTGCTGGCCTCTACCTGGCCTCCAGGGGGCATCCTGCCTCGTTGGACATGTGACGCCGCATCCTCCTCCTCCTCGTCCTCCTCCTCATCCTCTCTCCCTTCAGGCACCCACGTGGAGTCAGTGACCTCATCATCCCCTCCCTCTTCACCACTAGAGCAAACCTGGCAGTAAGCTGCAGCTGGTGGAACAGTACTGCCAGATTCCTCAAGCTGGGTATCATCATCCGAGCCTTCGAATCGTTGGGCATCCTCCTGGAGCATGTACCCAACACTGTGCTCAAAGAGTTCGGGGGACTCCTCAGGAGGACATGGTGGGTCTAGGGAAGGGGTGGCTGATGATGCTCTGCCAGTACCCTGAGCCTGGGTGAGAGAGGATGAGGAGGATGAGGAGGGCTTGGTCATCCATTCTACCAAGCCTTCAGCATGATGCGGCTCCACATGTCCAGCTGCCGAAAACAAAGACGCGCGTGTCCCATGGCCACGTGCTGATGACGATGCACGACCACGTCCACGGCCACGGCCACGTCCACTAGAAACAGAGCCTGCCTGCCCTGTGTTCTTGGCTCTGCACGCTCTGCCTCCCCTTGGCGGTCTTCCAGCCATTGTAGTCGGTAGTCCTGTGGGTGCTGCTGAGAAGAATATTTAGGAGCTCTGTGTGATGCCACTAACACACTAGAAGTCCTATGGGTGCTTCTGCAAAGAAAATAGAGGAGCTCTGTGTGATGCCACTAACACACTAGAAGTCCTGTGGGTGCTGCTGAGAAGAAAATATAGGAGCTCTGTGTGATGCCACTAACACACTAGAAGTCCTATGGGTGCTTCTGCAAAGAAAATAGAGGAGCTCTGTGTGATGCCACTAACACACTAGAAGTCCTATGGGTGCTTCTGCAAAGAAAATAGAGGAGCTCTGTGTGATGCCACTAACACACTAGAAGTCCTATGGGTGCTGCTGAGAAGAAAATAGAGGAGCTCTGTGTGATGCCACTAACACACTAGAAGTCCTGTGGGTGCTGCTGAGAAGAAAATATAGGAGCTCTGTGTGATGCCACTAACACACTAGAAGTCCTATGGGTGCTTCTGCAAAGAAAATAGAGGAGCTCTGTGTGATGCCACTAACACACTAGAAGTCCTGTGGGTGCTGCTGAGAAGAAAATATAGGAGCTCTGTGTGATGCCACTAACACACTAGAAGTCCTATGGGTGCTTCTGCAAAGAAAATAGAGGAGCTCTGTGTGATGCCACTAACACACTAGAAGTCCTGTGGGTGCTGCTGAGAAGAAAATATAGGAGCTCTGTGTGATGCCACTAACACACTAGAAGTCCTATGGGTGCTTCTGCAAAGAAAATAGAGGAGCTCTGTGTGATGCCACTAACACACTAGAAGTCCTGTGGGTGCTGCTGAGAAGAAAATAGAGGAGCTCTGTGTGATGCCACTAACACACTAGAAGTCCTATGGGTGCTTCTGCAAAGAAAATAGAGGAGCTCTGTGTGATGCCACTAACACACTAGAAGTCCTATGGGTGCTTCTGGGAAGAAAATATAGGTCTGTGTGATGGGACTAACACACTTCAAGTCCTATAGGTGCTTCTGGGAACAAAATATATGATCTCTGTGTGATGGGACTAACACACTTCAAGTCCTATAGGTGCTTCTGGGAAGAAAATATAGGTCTGTGTGATGGGACTAACACACTTCAAGTCCTATAGGTGCTTCTGGGAACAAAATATATGATCTCTGTGTGATGGGACTAACACACTTCAAGTCCTATAGGTGCCTCTGGGAAGAAAATATAGGTCTGTGTGATGGGACTAACACACTTCAAGTCCTATAGGTGCTTCTGGGAACAAAATATATGATCTCTGTGTGATGGGACTAACACACTTCAAGTCCTATAGGTGCTTCTGGGAACAAAATATATGATCTCTGTGTGATGGGACTAACACACTTCAAGTCCTATAGGTGCTTCTGGGAACAAAATATATGATCTCTGTGTGATGGGACTAACACACTTCAAGTCCTATAGGTGCTTCTGGGAACAAAATATATGATCTCTGTGTGATGGGACTAACACACTTCAAGTCCTATAGGTGCTTCTGGGAACAAAATATATGATCTCTGTGTGATGGGACTAACACACTTCAAGTCCTATAGGTGCTTCTGGGAACAAAATATATGATCTCTGTGTGATGGGACTAACACACTTCAAGTCCTATAGGTGCTTCTGGGAACAAAATATATGATCTCTGTGTGATGGGACTAACACACTTCAAGTCCTATGGGTGCTTCTGGGAAGAAAATATAGGTCTGTGTGATGGGACTAACACACTTCAAGTCCTATAGGTGCTTCTGGGAACAAAATATATGATCTCTGTGTGATGGGACTAACACACTTCAAGTCCTATAGGTGCTTCTGGGAACAAAATATATGATCTCTGTGTGATGGGACTAACACACTTCAAGTCCTATAGGTGCTTCTGGGAACAAAATATATGATCTCTGTGTGATGGGACTAACACACTTCAAGTCCTATAGGTGCTTCTGGGAACAAAATATATGATCTCTGTGTGATGGGACTAACACACTTCAAGTCCTATGGGTGCTTCTGGGAAGAAAATATAGGTCTGTGTGATGGGACTAACACACTTCAAGTCCTATAGGTGCTTCTGGGAACAAAATATATGATCTCTGTGTGATGGGACTAACACACTTCAAGTCCTATAGGTGCTTCTGGGAACAAAATATATGATCTCTGTGTGATGGGACTAACACACTTCAAGTCCTATAGGTGCTTCTGGAACAAAATATATGATCTCTGTGTGATGGGACTAACACACTTCAAGTCCTATAGGTGCTTCTGGGAACAAAATATATGATCTCTGTGTGATGGGACTAACACACTTCAAGTCCTATAGGTGCTTCTGGGAACAAAATATATGATCTCTGTGTGATATGACTAACACACTTCAAGTCCTATAGGTGCTTCTGGGAACAAAATATATGATCTCTGTGTGATGGGACTAACACACTTCAAGTCCTATAGGTGCTTCTGGGAACAAAATATATGATCTCTGTGTGATGGGACTAACACACTTCAAGTCCTATAGGTGCTTCTGGGAACAAAATATATGATCTCTGTGTGATGGGACTAACACACTTCAAGTCCTATAGGTGCTTCTGGGAACAAAATATATGATCTCTGTGTGATGGGACTAACACACTTCAAGTCCTATAGGTGCTTCTGGGAACAAAATATATGATCTCTGTGTGATGGGACTAACACACTTCAAGTCCTATAGGTGCTTCTGGGAACAAAATATATGATCTCTGTGTGATGGGACTAACACACTTCAAGTCCTATAGGTGCTTCTGGGAACAAAATATATGATCTCTGTGTGATGGGACTAACACACTTCAAGTCCTATAGGTGCTTCTGGGAACAAAATATATGATCTCTGTGTGATGGGACTAACACACTTCAAGTCCTATAGGTGCTTCTGGGAACAAAATATAGGAGCTCTGCCTGCCTGCCACGAACACACTACAAGTCCTATAGGTGCTTCTGGGAACAAAATATAGGAGCTCTGCCTGCCTGCCACGAACACACTACAAGTCCTATAGGTGCTTCTGGGAACAAAATATAGGAGCTCTGCCTGCCTGCCACGAACACACTACAAGTCCTATAGGTGCTTCTGGGAACAAAATATAGGAGCTCTGCCTGCCTGCCACGAACACACTACAAGTCCTATAGGTGCTTCTGGGAACAAAATATAGGAGCTCTGCCTGCCTGCCACGAACACACTACAAGTCCTATAGGTGCTTCTGGGAACAAAATATAGGAGCTCTGCCTGCCTGCCACGAACACACTACAAGCCCCTCTTTCTAAATCAATCTTTCTAAATGAATCTATCTAACTCAATCTCTCTAAGTAAATCTCTCTAACTAACTAAATCCAGCAGAGTGTCACAGAACTATCCTGCTCTATCTGCGCCGGAACAGCATGTGACCGGCGCAGACGGCGTGGCGGCCTTTTATAGGGGGGGGCGTGTACTAAAGCCCCTGAGCTGTAATTGGCTACAGGCGTCCTGCCTGTAGCCAATTATGGCTCTTCGAGTTTCCGGCGCTGTGATTGGCCAAGCATGCGGGGTCACAGTGCATGCTTGGCCAATCATCAGCCAGCAATGCACTGCGCCGGCCGCGCCGGCCGCAATGCATTGCGGGGCCGCTCGCATCACACGAACGTGATGCGAGCGGCCAAAATAGTTCTGGGCTCGCCGAGCGAGCGAACACCCGGTGCTCGATGCGAACATGGGTTCGCATCGAGCACCGGCCCCATCCCTACTGTAGAGACACTCAGAATATGGGATAAACTATGTAAAAATAGATCTATGGAATACAATAGCCCTCTCTTACCTCTCACAGGTAACAATTACTTCCCTCCAGGCAAAGAAAATAAACTATACCTAGGATGGACATCATCGGACCATCTGAGGTTAAAAGATGTTCTGAAAGGGAACGTTCTCTGTACACTACCTGAATTACAAGGAAAATATGGTAAAATGCCCTGGGATGCATGGAGATATAGGCAACTCCAACATTTTGTGGGTTCTCTCCCAAAGCCGCTTCGCTCAGATAGGAGACTGGATATATGGGAAAGATTAGTCGATAAGGTAGGGAATAATAGACAGGGGCTTTCGAAAGTATATAGCTTATTGATAACCCCCCCAGAACTGGACTCCCTGTGTCCCGTGGAGAGTTGGGAAAGGGAATTGAATCATCCATTGCCTGAAAGTTTGAGAAGTAAAGTCTTTGATTACACCCACTCAACCTCACTGGACACAGGGATAAAAGAAATGAATTATAAACTACTAACAAAGTGGTATTATGTCCCAATTAAATTACATAAAATTAACCCTAATCAATCGCCTCTATGTTGGAGGGAGTGTGGAGAGACATGCACATATATGGTGGCAGTGCCCTTTTAATTCAATCATATTGGAGAGAAGTGGTGGATTGGATAAAGAAGATTAGCGGGACTGTAATGAAACTTGACCCCTGGCAATGCCTGTTCCACGTAACAGGGATACCGAGGAAGAAATATAGAAAAGCTATTACACCATTCCTGTTGAATGCAGCAAAGAAATTAATTCCGAGACAATGGAAGACCAAAAACATTCCGACAATAAAGGATTGGTTTAGGGAGATAGATAAAATTAGATGTATGGAAGAAGTAATACACCTGCAAAACAACTCAGAAACAAAATGTCTTGACACGTGGAGGTGTTGGCTAGAATTTAGACTATGTCAGGCCTATATGAGTTATGTGGGGAGTAGTTAGATGCCTTATTGCTATCGACTTCTTGCCCCCCCCCCCCTCTCCCCCTCTCTTCTCTCCCCCCCCCCCCTTTTCCATTTTCCCTCCTTTTTTCTCTCACCAGTTAAAAAAATAAGCACTTAGGGAGTCAACAAAATTAGATAAAGGGCCCTTCTTTCTTTATTTTATTTATTTATTTATTTTTCCCCCTAGTCACTACGGGGGGAGGAGGGGGAGAGAAGGAGAGGAGAAATACTTCTTTTTTTTTTTTTTTTCCCTCCCTCTCTTCCCTTTTCACTTTTGTAATAAGAATCACTTAGGGATTCACTAAAATAGAGGTAGGGGTTTATTACCGTATAGTATCACAAGTAGGAGGTGGGCAGCATCCCCCTTATATACCTTCTTCACTAAATTCAAAAAAAAAATTTTTTACTTCTCACCTCCCTTTTTTTTTTTTTTTTTTGTTTCACTAGTATTAGAAGGCACCACTCAGGGATTTATTAAGATAAATGAAGGGGGTTTTCGAATCACACACCAATACAGGAGGGGGATGGATGGTGTCCTTCTTCCCCTCCCCTTATGTGTACGTATGTGTGTGTGTGTGTGTGTGTGTGTGTGTGTGTATGTGTGTCTATATGTATGTATATGTATATGTAGGTGTGTATGTATGTGTATGCGTATATATATGTATATTTTTCATTTTTTTTTTTTTTCTCCTCTTCCCTTACTTTTTTTTTTTTTTGGAAGAGGACGTCACTATATCTCACATAGGGGGTAATATAAATACACAACAGGCGATTATAGGAAGGGTGGTGAGAGGTGGACTGGGGAGTAGTTAATAACTTAGGGGGGGAGGAGGGGGGGAGAGGGGAGGGAGGAAAAAGGGGAAAGAGAATACTAAATAAAATATTGTTCGAATAAAGTCAGAGGGGGTTCTGAATTAAATTTGGGTAAACCGCGCTGGAAGGGGAAGAAATTACACTAGGGGGTAGGGGGTGAAAATTAAAATAAAAAGGGAGAAAAAGGCTGCTGCTAAAAAGTGGGATACTTCACACCAAAACAGATATAAGGAAAATAAAGCTGCGCCAATATTACAAACTGCTAAACATATAATCCAAAAAATAAAACTCATCCAAAACCAAAGATGGAAAAGCACTGATCACATATAGGACAGTCCAAACAAAGATGTAAATGGTAAAAGTCCAATATAGATCAATCTTGACATCAGGCATGGATCAACTTAATGTCCACGGGTAGATTATATTCAAAAAGACACCGCGGTGCTCGTGCTGCAAATTATACACTGTGACATGCATGCAAACGGTGCTTCATCCCGACCACCTGATGAATAGGAGGCTTACCAGATGGTAACAATAATAGGGCACTGATAATAAACTCGTGGTAAATCCAGTAGGCGAGGGCTGATGGGGTTAAACAGCTTTGGAACAATCACTCCAAGTAGAAAGGAGAGAGAACCCGTCACACACTCTGCTCACAACCGAAAAAGCCAGCCAGATCCTAGTTAATTCCTCAGCTGCCGGGCGTCTCCTTCCCAGTCTGGTCCTTTCCGTACGGCACGATGAAATCCGAGGGGCCCCTCTTCCAGGTACTAAGACCAGCGAAGGGGAGAAGACTGAGATGCCCCCACGTTACGTCACTTCCTCCGCAGTCGTTTATGAATTACATCAGGAAAAGGGGGAAGACGGGGGACTACTATTGGTTTCTTTGAAAAATATATTGAGATTGATCCATGTGTTTTGTTGATTGTGTTTTATTTTAATTTTTTTAATGTATTTATTTATGTACAAGTATTGTATGTGTGTATATTTGTATATATGTATATTTATCAGTATGTATGTGTATATGTATATATATATGTGCACAAGAATTTGTAATAATGTGAAATGTTCTCTGTATATGTGAAAAATGTATTAATAAAAATAATTAAAACAAGGAAAGACGCTGGAATGTCTGTGGATCCAGGTGCCACACTACATCCACAACGACTGGTCCGGGCTAATTGAAAACAACTGGCAGCTGAGGAGGAGTCGGCCAGCAGTATGGCTAATAGATCGGATGGGAACATTCGGGTGGAGCTCGCGGAAGAGGTGGAAATAAGTCTACCGATAACCCCCCAGAACGCAACTCCGTTGGAAAGTGAGGTAGGTCTTTTAACTATAAGGGGACAAGAGCGGGAAAGGGAGCCTGATATTAGACAGCTTATACAGACGCTTCCCACCAAAGAGGACATTGTAACATGGATGAGTGACTTAAAAACCACTGTAAAAGAAGAGCTGAGCAAGGTATGCACCAAATTTTAAGCAGTAGACAAGAGACTATCCAGTTGTGAGGCCATACAGTCTACAGCTGATAAGCGCCTTGACATATTGGAGACTAAATTTAATGCACAGCACCGAAAGTTGATAGAGTTGCAACTACAGGCTGAAGATTTTGAAAATAGAAACAGAAGAAACAATTTACGTATTAAAGGGATCCCAGAGGCAATTAAGACACCTGATTTAAGGAAGGAGGTAACCTCAATTCTTAATCTATACTTAGAAAAACCCCCAGAGACTTATATAGAGCTTGATCGAGTGCACAGGAGTCCAGCAGTACAGAACTTGGAACGGGGGGACCCCAGGGACGTGTTATGCCGTGTTCATTTTTTAAAAATAAAAGAGGACATAATGAGGGCAGCATGGACGAAGGGGGTGATGATATATGCAGACCAGGAAGTACAGCTGTTCCCTGATCTTTGCTGGCAGACAAAACGCAGGAGGCGAATACTGAAGCCTCTGTTAGAGTTACTGCGATCTAAAGAAGCGACATATAGGTGGGGATACCCACTATCTCTACTCATAAAAAAAGGAGAACGTGGTTTCACCTTGCGCAACCCAGAACAGTTGCCAGATCTTTTTGAATTCTTGGGTACGGAGGAGGTGGAAATACCTGATTGGATAAATGTTCCGGAGGGGGGGGCGAACATTTGGAATTGAAGAGGAGCAAGAAAGAGGAATTAATCAGGATAAATAATTTGGGACTATTATGGTCGCACAAGCCAGGACTGGGGGGAAAAAAATAAATAAGTTCCACCTAGTAAGGGCAACACAGTAACAGACTTTTTCATCACAATCAATATATTTTTTTTTTTTTCCCCGCTTTTCTTTTTTGTGGTCATGTCCCCCCCCCCCCCCCTGTCTGCCTGCCTGCCTAGAGCTCCAGCGCCCCTGCCCTGGGTAACTGTATATGAAAATTGAAGGAAGATACTTGACTATCGGGAAAAAGAAATGGTTGACTGATCCCCAAGGGTGGAGGACTATTGATAACACTGACCCTGATCCCCTTTTTTTCTTCCCCCCCCCCCCCCCCCCCATTTATTTATTTATTTATTTATTTTTTCCCCTTTTCAGGGGGATGATTAGTGTGAATTTGGAGTGGTGTGTTTTTATTATAGTTTTTTTTTTTTACCACTGCCTTTTTTTTTGATAGGTCCCATACAGCCTTTTTTCTTAGGCGGGGGGGGGATAAGGATGGGAGTGAGTAGGAATCAGGGGCACTAGGGAAACGATTACAATTAAAGACACATAATAATATATATACGATATACACGGTATATACACGGTATATACACGGTATAGTTTACAGCACATTATATACAACATACACATACACTATGCATAATTATTACACCTCTAAAAAAAAAATATTTTTTTTTTTGTTTATAGTATGGCACGAATAAAATGGGTACCAAGGGTGTAGGACATAGGGACACAAGGAGTGTAACTAAAAGGGGGGGAGGGGTACCGGTAAGGGGGGAGGGGGTGGGGAGGATGAGGGTAGAGGAAGAAGAGGGAGGAAAGGGTCAGAAATGGATAGTCTAAACCATACCAGGTGGGAGGGGGGGTAAAGAGGGGTGAACTACGGAAGGAAATATACGGTGAATTGGGAGAGGACATAAAAAAGGGGGAAAAAAATGTAATGATGTTGTAATGATGATGTAATGATGATGTAAATAGCGTATTACTGTCTATATCGCCTAACAGAAAAAGCAATAAGGAATATAGCAATGTAAGATATGGATAAGGGAGACTGAAATGAACAGCAATTTCGGGGGCCTATTCAAGAAAGTACTTAAGATGATTTGTATAAATGGTGAAAATACTGATGTAAATAATTAGAGGGATCTATATTGTATTCAAATGTAAGTGATGTGTAGCCGCTGGGGCTTGTTCTAAGCTCCTGACATGTTTGGGGATATTCCCCCATATTAATCGTCCCTCCTCTGAGTAGAGGATAAGTCAGGGAAGATCAAAAAATAGGGAATTTTCCTATTTGTTTTTTTTTTTTTTCTTTCGAAATATTTTTTTTTTTTTTGTATCTATGAGGGGGAGCACGCTGGTATAGGAAGGCCGCATCAGGGTTGCCTGCCCCGAGAACAAGGGTTTTTTTTTTATTTTATTTTTTTTCTCCCTTCTTTATCTCTCTCTCTCTATTTGCCTTCTTGTGCCTCTGCCCCCCCCCCCCTCTCTCTCTCCACCTTCCAGGATCTCATACTTCTCTCCTAGCAAAATTTAAAGATGACTAAAATAAAGTTTACCTCCTATAATGTCAAGGGACTGAATATCCCGGAAAAACAGGTCAGACTACTCGCCGAACTGAGAAGAATAAAAACACAGATAGTTTTCTTACAGGAAACACATTTTAGTGGTAATAAGATACCGAATTTGGGAGATTAAAGAATTTACAAGTGTGTACCATGGGACATCCCAGAACTCTAAATCAAACGGAGTGGCCATTTTGGTAGCTAAGAAGATACCTTGGAAGGAATTGAAAGTAATAAAGGACGAGGGAGGCCGTCTCCTAATTGTGAAAGGCCTAATAGGACAACAAAAGGTCACACTGGTTAATTTGTACCTCCCAAATGTTGATCAGGTTAATTATCTGGAGGCCAGTTTTCAGGAGATTCAGCGACATAAGGAAGGCTTAATGATTATGGGCGGAGATTTAAATGTCGCACTGGATCCCCTTATGGACATGTCAAGAGGTGCCTCTCATATGACATATACAAAAATAAGGAAAATTACAAAATTATTATTTAACGATATGCAACTGGTAGATGTATGGAGGATACTGCATACCCAAGAAAGAGACTATACGTTCTTTTCGGCGAAATATAAAACATATACCCGTATTGATTATATTTTTATCTCACAGACGGGAATGAAATCTCTGACAAAGGCTGACATAGGTTCTTTCACACTGTCTGATCACGCACCGACAAGTTGTGAAATGGATCTAGGGGGAAGTAGAGTACCGTGAATGGCAGTGGAAGATGAATGAATCCCTTTTAAAGGGTAAGGAATATAAAAAAATATTGGACTACGAAATGGATCCTTTCTTCCAAATTAATGAGACGGAAGAAACAACACCATTTGGTATCTGGGAGACGCATAAATGTGTGATGAGAGGAGTTTTTATTTCTCTAGGATCCCATAGGAAAAAGAAGTTGAATGAACAAATAGAAGCCCTACTTAAAAGTATCAGGGAAGCAGAAATGGTACACAAAAAATCCCAGGCACAAAATATAGAAGAGAAATTAAACAACTTACGGGGAGACTTAAACTCCTTGCTTATTGAACAAGCTAAAGCAAAGATAAAGCGGAACAGACAAACAATATATGAGTATGGGAATAAGCCGAGTAGAATGCTAGCGAAAGCTTTAAAACAAAATAACACAAAGGGACAAATAATGGGCATTAAAACGCAAGGCGGAGAGATATTGAACTCCTCAGTGAAAATGGCTCAGGCCTTTAAGAGTTATTATGAGGGCCTTTATCAACTTGAGGGTGAAGGTAACTTAGGGAAAAGTAAAAAAAAGGAGGAGGCAGCCAGAGAATACCTGCGATCATCGGAAATGCCTAAACTAACAGAAGAAGTAGTGCAGAACCTAGATAGGCCGATAACGGCTGAGGAGTTTAAGAAAGTACTGAACCTCTTGCCATTAGGGAAAGCGCCAGGCCCAGATGGGTATTCCCTGTCCTACTATAAAGTATTTGAAGAGAAATTGGTCTCGAGGTTCACAGCAGCATTTAACTCAATATGGGAAGGACAGAGGTTACCTGAGGAGATACTGTTAGCACATATAGCAGTGATTCCAAAAGAGGGGAAGGACCCAGTGTTCCAGTTACCGGCCGATATCACTACTGAATGTGGACTTAAAGAGGGACTGTACTGAAAATTTTTTTTTTTTTAAAGCCAGCAGCTACAAATACTGCAGCTGCTGACTTTTAAAAAATGGACACTTACCTGTCCCTGGTTCCAGCGGTGTCGGCAGCAGAGGCCGATCGCTCGCTCGGCTCTCTGCTGTAGCCGGCGCCATTCTCGGTGAGGGAATCAGGAAGTGGCTTCACTTCCCGATTCCCTACTGCGCATGCGCGAGTCGCGCGGTGCAATGAGAATCTTCAGCGCTGTCTGCCGGGACACGTGTGTGTCCCAGCAGACAGCGCACCCGCACAGGAACTTGCGTAAACTCCCACGGGAGTTTATGCCGGAAGTGGGTGCCAAATGTGACACTGGAGGGGGGGAGGGTTCCGAAAAGCGGGAGTTCCACTTTAGGGTGGAATCCCCCTTTAAAAATCTTTTCTAAAATATTAGCTAATAGACTGGTTGAATACATCCCGGTACTGATTCATCCCGACCAAGTAGGGTTCGTTCCAGGGAGGGAAGGAAGGGAGAACACACAGAGAGTAATAAACGCAATATATTGGTCACAAAGTCAACATAAATCCTTAACATTAATATCAGCAGATGCAGAAAAAGCATTCGACAGGGTGGACTGGTTGTATCTGAGGGCTACATTGCAACACATCGGTTTAGGGGAGGGAATGCTGGGATGGCTCCAAAACCTATATTCAGTGCCGACCGCGAGGGTGAAGGTAAACGATAGACTTTTGGAACCTTTTTGAATTCGAAATGGAACACGTCAGGGGTGCCCATTATCGCCCATTATTTTTATCCTCACAATGGAACCATTCCTAAGAAAAATACGCTCAAACTGTAATATTAGAGGTATAAAAACAGAGACTGAGGAACACAAGCTAGCTGCTTTCGCTGATGACTTGATTTTTTTTATATCCTCTCCAGCCATATCCTTGCCTCCCCTCCTGGGGGAGCTACAGCAATATGGGGACATTGCAAATTTCAAAGTGAATTACAATAAGTCAGAAGCTATGGGATTGGAGATGAGCGAGTCCCTGACCCATCAGATAACATCCCAATTTAAATTCAGATGGACAGATTCTTACATTGGTTATTTGGGGACTAAAATACCCAAAGTACTAAGTAGGATACTGGAATTAAACTACGCCCCAATGTTAAAACAAATAAAGATAGACTTGAAAAGATGGGATAAAGAGATCTTTACTTGGTTTGGGAGGACAAACATAATAAAAATGAACGTAATGCCAAGGCTTTTTTATCTATTTCAAACCATGCCAGTAAAGATCCCTCAAAGTTTTATGAGAGAACTTCGGTCAGGATTCCTGAGGTTTATATGGGTTGGAAAACCCGCAAGAGTACGGAGATCTATTTTGGCTCTCCCTAAAAAAAAGGAGGTATTGGATTTCCAGATCCATGTAAATATCAGGAGGCCTCACATCTAGTCAGAATAATGGAATGGTGTGCCAAAAAAAAGAAGCCATGGGTAATGATGGAACAAATATCGAGCAAAGCCCCCTTGGAGGGGTTGGCATGGATGGCTGGAAAGGATATCCCAATGGCAGTAAAAAAACACCCATTGATAGGGGCAACCTTAAACATAAGTAAAAAAATTTTCAATAAAAACAAGATATTAATTGAACCAAGTCCTATGTTACCTATATTAGGTACATTTGACTTTAAGCCAGGTATCTTGGATCAGAAATTCTCTGACTTAGGACGCAGGGGGAAAAGTAGGATCATACATTTTTCAAAAGAGGGAAGATTAATGACAAGAAGGGAGATAGAAAGTGAACTTACCCCAGAGCTAGATTATTTCAGAGCAATGCAGCTGGAAGCCTATATTCATTCAAAAAGTAGAAAATACTCTGAAATCCGGGGGCTGTCGGAGTTCGAGCAGATATGTTTGGACGGCGAGAATTTGAGACACCCCCTGTCATACTTCTATGAACTGATTACAGGACTAGAGGCCCCTGAAAATTTAGGTTTTTATACGCGCCTGGGAAGAAGAACTGAAGGTTACGTTCTCCCAAAAGCAAAAAGAAAAAATTTTGAGATCCGTGCATAAAACATCAATAGCAAGTAGATATCAGGAAGGGGGATATAAGATCCTCACCAGATGGTATAAGACCCCAAGCATGCTACATGGTATATTCCCGCAGATATCAAACGTATGTTGGCGATGTGGAGAAACAGAGGGTACGATGTTGCATATCTTTTGGGAATGTGGTAAAATTAGAGAATACTGGAAAATGGTGGAAGAAACAGTAAAGGAAATTACAGGTGTGTCTCTTGGAGAAAACCCGGCTGCATTTCTATTAAATGATGTCCCTATGTCGGTCGAAAAATATAAAAAATCCTTACTGAAACATCTTCTCACGGCGGCGAGAGCTTGTATCCCAGCTCTGTGGAAAAAGGAAGCCCCACCTACGAGGGCCCAATGGTGGGCCAGAATAGGAGAAATCCAGCAAATGGAAAATTTGACAATGGCAATCAAGGAGCAGGAGGAGAAGTACAGGGACATATGGGCACCCTATCTCTCATACAAAAGAGATAGGGAGGGGGAGTGGAGTTGAGCGGCGCTCTGATGGGGGAGAGGGGGAGGGGGGGCAATGAGAGATATATATATATATATATATATATTTTTCCCTTTTTTTTTTTTTTTGGGGGGGAGAGAGAGAGAGAAGAGTGAGTTATAAGGAAGATAGAAGAAGTAAAGTATAAGCAATATATTTCATAGAATATGAATATAACAGAAGAGATGTTATAAAATAAGGAATAATGTAAATATGAAATGTACTGTACAAAAGTAGAAAGTAAACAGTTTAAAAAAAAAAAGTTACCACAATAACCTTTTTTATGTTTTTTTTTGTGTCAAGTTACTACAATAACCTTTTTTTATGTTTTTTGTGTGTGTCAAGTTACCACAATAACCTTTTTTTTAATGTTTTTTTTGTGTGTCAAGTTACCACAATAACCTTTTTTGGAATGTTTCTTTTTGTGTGTCAAGTTACCACAATAACCTTTTTTTATGTTTTTTTTGTGTGTCAAGTTACCACAATAAGCTTTTTTATGTTTTTTGTGTCAAGTTACCACAATAACCTTTTTTTTAAGGTTTTTTTTGTTTGTCAAGTTACCACAATAACCTTTTTTTTATGTTTTTTTTTTTGCGTGTCAAGTTACCACAATAACATTAACCACTTCAGCCCCGGACCAATTGGCAGCCAAAGGACCAGGCCCCTTTTTGCAATTCGGCACTGCGTCGCTTTAACTGACAATTTCGCGGTCGTGCGACGTGGCTCCAAAACAAAATTGGCGTCCTTTTTTACCCACAAATAGAGATTTCTTTTGGTGGTATTTGATCGCCCCTGCGGTTTTTATTTTTTGCGCTATAAACAAAAATAGAGCGACAATTTTGAAAACAATGCAATATTTTTTTAATACAAACGTTTTTTTATTGGTGAAAAAAGAAAAGTCATGGAAATTACACATCACATGTGATGAAAAGTACAGTACAAATGCTGGCAAATGATTTTCAAATATGGTATAGTGCCTTATACAGAGTATTTTCAAACCATGTAAGCAACCTATTAAAACCATTAACAAAACTTTGCAGCTGCTATCAACAAAAGAGTGTGCGATTCGAACCAAACAATGTTATTTCATGTATTTAAGGGTCTGTACTCCTACCCCACGAAGGGGGGAAACCATGGGCTGGATCGCCTCTAGGGCTCAGAGGAAGGGTCAGAAAGGGCTTGTAGTAGCTGATCTAATTGCCAGCTCAACCATTTTTTGTCGTAGATTTGCATTGTGTCCATCATAGAGTGGAACAGTCTTTCCATCTGACGGATGGCCTCCATACGATGTAGGATTTGGGACCACGGGAGGGATCGGGATTTCCAGTTCAGGGCTATGGACCATTGAATGGCCCCGATTAATGTATGAATCAGGTTAAGAGTTGATTTAGGGATACCTGGGATGGGTGCAAAGAGAAGGCATATCTGTGGGGACAGTTCCACTCTGGAGCCTGATAGGGTCTCAATCTTAGAGGAGGCCTGGTCCCACACCTGCTGGAGTAGAGGGCAGCTCCAGAAGGTGTGCAACATTGTGCCTATCTCCTGGCAGCCTCTAAAGCAAAATTCTGGAGTGGTAGGATAGTATTTATGTATTCTATCCGGTGTGAGGTACCAGCGGGTGTGTACCTTAAGGAGAGTTTCTTTTACCGAGATAGATTTGGAGCATTTGTGTAGATTCCTGAGCATCTCTGCCCAATCGTCACTAGAAATCTCCATACCTAGTTCGGTCTCCCATTTCAGCATGGCATTGGATTTCTCGGGGAGGTCAAGATCTAACAGGCTTTTATATATCTGTGATATTGTGCCTTTATCCCTAGGTCGAGAGATACATAGTTGTTCGTAAAAGTTTGGGGTATAGTGTGCTTCACGTTTATAGTGTGTATCAAAATAATGTCTGATTTGGAGAAACTTAAAAAATTCCACCCTTGGGATCTGAAATTTGGTTTGTAGGTCTGTGAAGGAGCAAAAGATCCCTCGGTTCGTGAGGGATTTTAGGGTAACCAGTGAGTGGTGTATCCACCATAAGTAGGATCCGGGGGAGTTAAATGCTAAGGGGAAGTTCCTATCTCCTAGAAATGAAGCTAGAGGGGGGGCTGGGGAGGACAGTCTAAACTTAGACTTGTACAATGACCAGATACGGAGGGAGTGTCCCACTACAGAGTTCAAGGAGTTGACCTCCCCAGAATTCAGTAAGGGCTGCCATAGCAATCCTGGGAGGAAGAAGGGGCGTATAGACTGTGTTTCAAAACGTAACCAGGGGACCACTTCAAACTTAGAGTGCCATTGGGCCGTCTGGGCCAGTCTGGCCGAAATATAGTAGAGCCATATATCTGGCAGGCCCAGGCCTCCCCGGGACATTGGTCTATGCGCCATGGGCTTTCCAAATCTAGGTCTTTTCCTGCACCAAATAAAAGCATTAATGTCTCTTTGGAGAGCTTGTAACATCTGATGGGGTACATAGTTGGGAAGGGCCCTGAAAAAATATAGCAGCTTGGGAAGAATAGACATCTTGATTGCAATCACCCTGCCAAGAAGTGAAATTTGGAATGTGGACCAGGTTCTTAGCCAATTCCTGGCCATGGTGAATGCCTTGGGGTAGTTTGCCTGAAATATACCTGTGAGGGAGGGGGCTAGGTTAATACCGAGATATGAAAGCGTAGAGTTGGATATGGAAATGCCGAAGCTTTGTTTAAGAGTGGAGAGTAACTGATGTGGGATGTTGATAGGGAGGGCAGAGCATTTAGATATGTTCACTCCAAGGCCAGAATAGTCATGGAATTTATTAAGGGTGGTAAGGAGGTTAGGAAGGGATATCAGGGGGTCTGGAAGGAATGCAAGAACATCATCAGCATATAGACTAAGCTTGTACTCGTATTCCCCTTTTTTATATCCCTTAATATCATTATTAGCAATAATGGCTTTGGCAAGTGGTTCGATTGTCAGTGCGAACACCAGAGGGGAGAGAGGACAGCCCTGGCGGGTGCCTCTGCCCAGGGGAAAGTATGCTGAGGAGCAGCCTGGTAGTCTAATTCTTGTGTGGGGATTGTGATATAATGCTTTGAAGCCTTGGATGAATTCTCCGGCGAACCCGAACTTTTCCAGGACCTGGTCTATATAGGGCCATAAGACGCTGTCGAAGGCCTTGTGTATGTCAAGGCCCAAGACAAGAAGCCCCCGGGATGTGGTGTCAGCATCTTGGATAATGTTCGTCGCTAGCCTAATGTTGTCAGTAATTTGTCTATTGGGAATAAATCCAGTTTGTTCAGGGCCTATTAAAGATGCTACTACCGGGGCAAGTCTGTTGGCCAGTATCTTTCCTAGGATCTTCGTATCATTATTTAAGACTGAGATGGGTCTATAGTTTTGGGGAAGGGTGTGGTCCTTATTTGGTTTTGGGATTAGGGTCATATTGGCGTGGAGCATCTCTGGTGGGGGTTTGTGTCCTTGGAGGGTGTGGTTTACAAATTTACTTAGTTGCGGTGACAATATCTGGGCAAATTTCTTATAGTAGGAGGAAGTAAATCCATCTGGGCCGGGCGCTGTGGAAGATTTAAAGGATTTTATTATGAGGGAGACTTCTTGTTCGGTGCAAGGGACGTTCAGGGATGATAATTGTTCTTCCGTGAGCCTAGGAAGGTTTAGGGAGTCTAACCACTGGGAGAGGCCTTCTGGTATGGGGGAGTTTGGGGCTGATAGAAGGGATTGGTAGAAAGAAGTGAATATCTGGAGAACTTCCTTGGGGTGGGAAACTAGGTGGCCATTTTTGTCTTTTAGTTTGTAGACATGAGGGGGTTGAAGGGATTGGTGTAGCTTACGTGAGAACATACTAGATGCAGAATTACTATGTAACAGAAATTTCGCTTTAGACCATCTGAGAGATTTTTCCGTTCTGTCAGTTAGAATAGAATCTAGTTCTGCCCTCTTTTGGTTAATTTGTGCTAAGGCCTGGGGGGTCTGGTCCCGAGTGTGGACATTATAGAGGTTATGGAGGTCTTTTGTGAGAGAGTTAATCTGGGAAAGATGTTGTCTCTTCCTTCTAACTGCGATTTGTATAAGTTGACCCCTAAGGACCGCCTTGTGGGCTGACCAAAGGGTGTGTGGTGATATGTCGGCGGTATCATTAAGACGGAAATATTCTTCTAGGGAAGATGTTACTTGGTCAAGAATTGCTGGGTCAGATAAAAGGGAGTCATTTAGCCTCCAGGTGGCTACTGAGGGGGAAATACCTATGTGGCCTATTTGAAATAAAACCACCTGGTGGTCTGACCAGGGGCATATCATTATGTCCGCCTTGGCTGCATTGGCTAGCAGAATTGGGGTGGACAATATATAATCCAGCCTGGCGTAGCTTCCATGGGGGCTGGAGAAGTGGGTGTATTCCCTGGAGCCCACATTTAAAGATCTCCAGGTGTCTATTAGCTGAAGGGAGGTCAGGGCTTTCGTCAAGGATTTTGGGAAGGTTTTTGCATAATGAGTGGATCTACTTCTGTCCAGTAAGGGGTGAGCTACTGTATTAAAATCTCCTCCCACAATCATGTGGGGGGAGGAATATCTGTCAAGTATCTGTAGAAATTCTGTGAAGAATCTGCTATGTGCAGAATTGGGAGCATATACATTTGCTATAGTTATAGCTTTACCCTGGATGTATCCTTGTAAGATAATGAATCTGCTATTGGGGTCTTTGAAGGAGTGAGAGACTTCAAAAGCCACATTGTTCTTAATATAGATAGCAACCCCCCTGGCCTTGGTCTCAAACGTGGTGTAGTAATTCATTTTAAAAGCCTTATCAAAAAAGCAAGGGTGGGATTTGGAGGAGAAGTGAGTTTCTTGTAGTAGTATCACTTCCGCCCCAATTTGTTTGTAGAATCTGAAAGCTTTTCTCCTTTTAGAAGGAGAATTGAAACCTCTCACATTGTGAGAAATGACGTGTAAACCCATCATGGTGGGAATGTATGATGGCTATAGAATGATATTGGGGGATTGTTGTGACCTGGATGTGACCAAGACCAGGGGACATCGCTGGGCAACATGAGCACTATCAACTTGACCAAAAAACATGGGCAGCAGTACAGTGACACATATGTTATTCTGCATTTATAACATTCTTTGGTAAGTGGAAAAAAGGTCAGAGAAACAGCAGCTGTAGAAAAACTTATACTACTAACGCTAATAAACTTAGCAACCTTGTGGGGTCTGGTGGGAAACTCCATCCAGACTACCGAATGTCTTTACCGTGGACCAGTAAAAATTAATAAAAAAAAAAAAGAAACAAAAAAAGAAGAAAAAAAAGGAAAAAAGGTCCACTAATTCACTTGCTCCTCACCGGGTCTCCCCCGAGAGATCCACAGTCTTAGTGGGGTCAGGAGGAAAACGCCGTGCTGAGCAAGTATGGGGGGAAAAGACGCTGACTGTAACAACAAAGGTCTCCGGGTGGTCGGAGACCAACAAGGGGGTGAAAGTATTTCCTAGCCGACAGGGGGCTCATTCTGGGAGTGAGTAGGGGGGAAGGGGGGGGGGGAGACACCTCTCACGAGGGTATAGAAAAAATTAGAACGGAGAAAAATAAACATGCAAAAAAGGAAAAACTCTCCCCCCCCCTCCCAAACCCAAACTCGTTAAGAATGGTTTAGAAGGTCAATTGGAATGGAAAGGTAAATGTAGAGATTCATGCGAACCCAAGTAGTGCGGGGACACGATCCTTCCATCCTTGTTGTGGCTGGGCCATGAAAGTTCCAGGGAACATCGGCGGAGACATCCCTTGTCAGTAGTTAGGGTGCGGTGGTTGTCTGCGGGAGCTCCGGTCCCTTTGTGGTGACGGTGTGGCCCATATCGGTGACATCCTCGGGGTAGATGGCAGGCGGACCGGGTGCGGAGGATCGAGAAGGCCGAGCTTGATTAGGATCTCTCTCCCCTCAGTGATAGTTGTGGCGATGTACGTGGAGCCGTTGTGCGGGATGATCAGTTTGAATGGAAACCCCCATCTGTACCTTATGCAGGCTGACTGAAGGACGGAGGTGATTTCTCTCATTTTCCTGCGCTTTTCGAGTGTTGTAGGAGAGATGTCCGGGTATATCTGCAGGGGGACGCCATCTAGCATGATGCGAGGGGTGTTACGGGAAGCCTTAAGGATTTCCTCTTTTGTAAGATAGTCTTTAAGGCACATTATGATAATCCTCGGTGGTTTTTCCGGAGGGGGTTTGGGTCGGAGTGCGCGGTGTAGTCGGTCACAGACAAACGAGTCCACGGGTTGCTCCGGTAACAGTGAGTGAAATAGTCTGTTGATGGCATCTGTAAGGTCGGTTACTGTTTCTGGGATACCCCGGACCCTAACATTGTTTCTCCTGTTACGGTTGTCCAAATCTTCAATGTGGTTTTGAAGCTGGACAACCGTGTCTGTTAGAGTTTCATGGTCCCTCCTCAGGTCAGTGTAGGCCAGGTGCAATTCGTCGTGTTTTACCTCAAGGACGTCTGTGCGGTTGCCTAGCGAGGATATCTCCTGAGAAAGCGTGCTGGTGGACTTCTGAAGTTCGGCTTGAAACTTTTTAGCCAGGCGCTCGTACATAGCTGCCAGGCTGTCTTCCAGGTCGGCTTTAGTGAGATGAGCCGTCTGGTCCTCTTGTGGAGCTTGAGTGGGGGATCCGGTGCCCGGCACACGCGGGGGAGATTTTGGCTGGGCGCCATTTTGGGACATCCCGGTCTGTTCGCGGGCTCTGAGAAGGTAGTTGGTTAAAGACCGCTGAGCGGTTTTCGGTTTGTTTTTTTTGCCTGTCGGCATGCACGAAAGGTCCCTCGGGAGGGATAGGGTGCTTTTAAGGCTGTCTGTGAGGTTTAAAGGTCCCGGGGAGTGCTGTTGGTCTCCGATGAGGCCGGAGCTCCTTCCTCTAGCTGCTGCTCTGCTTCGCGCCGCGCATGCGCCCCCAACAATGCAATATTTTTAGCTTTTTGCTATAATAAATATCCCCCAAAAATATATAAAAAAACTTTTTTTTTTTCCTCAGTTTAGGCCGATACGTATTCTTCTACATATTTTTGGTAAAAAAAATCGCAATTAGCGATTATTGATTGGTTTGCGCAAAAGTTATAGCGTTTACAAAATAGGGGATAGTTTTATAGCATTTTTATTAATATTTTTTTTTTTTACTAGTAATGGCGGCGATCAGCGATTTTTATTGTGACTGCGACATTATGGCGGACACATCGGACATTTTTGACACATTTTTGGGACCATTGTCATTTATACAGCAATCAATGCTATTTAAATGGATTGGTTCCTGTATAAATGACAGTTGTAGTGAAGGGGTTAACCACTAGGGGGAGGGGAGGGGTTATGGGCTGTGACGTGTGTGTTTTTTTTTTCACATTAGGGGGCGGGGCTGAAGTCTGACGTCATTGATCGGCTTTCCCGATGACAGGGAACAGCCGATCACTGACAGTCAGTGTAGGAAGCGCGGGGAGAGGTTTGTTTACACATACCTCTCCCCGTTCTTCAGCTCCGTAACCCGATCGCGGGACACCAGCGGCGATCGGGTCCGCTGGTCCCGCGGCCAGGGTCACGGAGCTCCCGACCGGGTCGCGAGCACGCCGCTGGCGGCGCGCGCACGACCCACAGGCAGGCACATGCACGATCACGTACAGGTACGTGATTTTGCCTGCCCGTGCCATTTTGCCGACGTATATCGGCGTTAGGCGGTCGGGAAGCGGTTAATAATGTTTTACGATCCTTCCATCCTTGTTGTGGCTGGGCCATGAAAGTTCCAGGGAACATCGGCGGAGACATCCCTTGTCAGTAGTTAGGGTGCGGTGGTTGTCTGCGGGAGCTCCGGTCCCTTTGTGGTGACGGTGTGGCCCATATCGGTGACATCCTTGGGGTAGATGGCAGGCGGACCGGGTGCGGAGGATCGAGAAGGCCGAGCTTGATTAGGATCTCTCTCCCCTCAGTGATAGTTGTGGCGATGTACGTGGAGCCGTTGTGCGGGATGATCAGTTTGAATGGAAACCCCCATCTGTACCTTATGCAGGCTGACTGAAGGACGGAGGTGATTTCTCTCATTTTCCTGCGCTTTTCGAGTGTTGTAGGAGAGATGTCCGGGTATATCTGCAGGGGGACGCCATCTAGCATGATGCGAGGGGTGTTACGGGAAGCCTTAAGGATTTCCTCTTTTGTAAGATAGTCTTTAAGGCACATTATGATAATCCTCGGTGGTTTTTCCGGAGGGGGTTTGGGTCGGAGTGCGCGGTGTAGTCGGTCACAGACAAACGAGTCCACGGGTTGCTCCGGTAACAGTGAGTGAAATAGTCTGTTGATGGCATCTGTAAGGTCGGTTACTGTTTCTGGGATACCCCGGACCCTAACATTGTTTCTCCTGTTACGGTTGTCCAAATCTTCAATGTGGTTTTGAAGCTGGACAACCGTGTCTGTTAGAGTTTCATGGTCCCTCCTCAGGTCAGTGTAGGCCAGGTGCAATTCGTCGTGTTTTACCTCAAGGACGTCTGTGCGGTTGCCTAGCGAGGATATCTCCTGAGAAAGCGTGCTGGTGGACTTCTGAAGTTCGGCTTGAAACTTTTTAGCCAGGCGCTCGTACATAGCTGCCAGGCTGTCTTCCAGGTCGGCTTTAGTGAGATGAGCCGTCTGGTCCTCTTGTGGAGCTTGAGTGGGGGATCCGGTGCCCGGCACACGCGGGGGAGATTTTGGCTGGGCGCCATTTTGGGACATCCCGGTCTGTTCGCGGGCTCTGAGAAGGTAGTTGGTTAAAGACCGCTGAGCGGTTTTCGGTTTGTTTTTTTTTTGCCTGTCGGCATGCACGAAAGGTCCCTCGGGAGGGATAGGGTGCTTTTAAGGCTGTCTGTGAGGTTTAAAGGTCCCGGGGAGTGCTGTTGGTCTCCGATGAGGCCGGAGCTCCTTCCTCTAGCTGCTGCTCTGCTTCGCGCCGCGCATGCGCCCCCAACAATGCAATATTTTTAGCTTTTTGCTATAATAAATATCCCCCAAAAATATATAAAAAAACTTTTTTTTTCCTCAGTTTAGGCCGATACGTATTCTTCTACATATTTTTGGTAAAAAAAATCGCAATTAGCGATTATTGATTGGTTTGCGCAAAAGTTATAGCGTTTACAAAATAGGGGATAGTTTTATAGCATTTTTATTAATATTTTTTTTTTACTAGTAATGGCGGCGATCAGCGATTTTTATTGTGACTGCGACATTATGGCGGACACATCGGACATTTTTGACACATTTTTGGGACCATTGTCATTTATACAGCAATCAATGCTATTTAAATGGATTGGTTCCTGTATAAATGACAGTTGTAGTGAAGGGGTTAACCACTAGGGGGAGGGGAGGGGTTATGGGCTGTGACGTGTGTGTTTTTTTTTTTTCACATTAGGGGGCGGGGCTGAAGTCTGACGTCATTGATCGGCTTTCCCGATGACAGGGAACAGCCGATCACTGACAGTCAGTGTAGGAAGCGCGGGGAGAGGTTTGTTTACACATACCTCTCCCCGTTCTTCAGCTCCGTAACCCGATCGCGGGACACCAGCGGCGATCGGGTCCGCTGGTCCCGCGGCCAGGGTCACGGAGCTCCCGACCGGGTCGCGAGCACGCCGCTGGCGGCGCGCGCACGACCCACAGGCAGGCACATGCACGATCACGTACAGGTACGTGATTTTGCCTGCCCGTGCCATTTTGCCGACGTATATCGGCGTTAGGCGGTCGGGAAGCGGTTAATAATGTTTTATTTATTTTTTTGTCAAGTTACCACAATAACCTTTTTTTTATGTATTTTGTGTGTGTCAAGTTACGACAATAACCTTTTTTTTAATGTTTTTTTTTGTGTGTCAAGTTACCACAATAACCTTTTTTGTAATGTTTTTTTTTTGTGTGTCAAGTTACCACAATAACATTAATAATGTTTTATTTTTTTGTGTGTCAAGTTAACACAATAACATTATTAATGTTTTATTTCATTGTGTGTCAAGTTAACACAATAACATTGTTAATGTTTTTTTTTTGTGTGTCAAGTTACCACAATAACCTTTTTTTTAATGTTTTTTTTGCTTGTCAAGTTACCACAATAACCTTTTTTTATGTTTTTTTTTTGTGTGTCAAGTTACCACAATAACATTAATAATGTTTTATTTTTTTGTGTGTCAAGTTACCACAATAACCTTTTTTTAATGTTTTTTTTTGTGTCAAGTTACCACAATAACCTTTTTTTAAATGTTTTTTTTGTGTGTCAAGTTACCACAATAACCTTTTTTAAATGTTTTCTTTGTGTCAAGTTACCACAATAACCTATTTTTTATGTTTTCTGTGTGTGTCAAGTTACCACAATAACCTTTTTTAATGTTTTTTTTGTGTGTCAAGTTACCACAATACTACCTGCTCCATGCTCCTCATATCAGGGAATTATTGATCTTGTTATGCTCCCTCTTATACATATTTCTCAAGATCCCAATTTTCCATTGCTTCTGGGATGAAAGTCTGCACAAATGCCAGAAGTCTCTCCAGCGTTGCCTTCCTTACTGGTTTGTTATAATATGCACTGTGCTTGACATCCCACAGATTTCTCATCTCCCTGTACTTTTCAATAATTTGTGTCATGAATTCAGGGTCCTTAAACATATTATTCATTTTTTCTGTAAGACAATACACAAGACAAAAACACTAATGTTAGCCAAAGCTCTCATAATCTTATCCCAATATAGGCCTCAATCTATAAGCAGTATAGGCCACTGATGTTCAAAAATTTGTATCAAAATTACCTTTGTTTCGGTCGCTCGTAACTTCCGTTCCTATTTTCTTACGCACGTACGGCTCATGTGTGTTAGCTTTATATACACTGCACATGCGTAAAACTCTGCCTGCGTCACCTGCCCATGACGTTCTTTTTCACAAATATTTCCCGCCCTTCTCTCTACGCACAGAACGTACGTACCTACATACATACGTACGTACGTGCATACATACATACGACACTTGTGTGTTAGCTTTATATAAACAGCACATGCGTGAAACTCTGCCTGCGTCGCCCGCCCCTGACATTCTTTTTCACAAATATTTCCAGCCCCTTCTCTCTATGGTGCGCAGTGTCTTAATCCTTCTAATAAGGAGGAAAGCCCGGAGCCCGAAATGTCCTGATCCGGGAAGAGGAGATTTAATGCCTCCAATATAGACTTTGATGGTGGACATCTTGCAGAGGAAGGATTATGATGGAAAGCATGGACCGTACACCCATCTGAATTTGCGCATTGCCAAAATCATGTCCAAAGTTGTGAAGACCCTGCAGCAGAATTTTGGGGTACGATGCTCCAAAGACCAACTGAGGAAACGCTCGTCCAACCTTAAACTGAGGGAGCCGGATCAGTACAGAAGAATAAAGAAAGTGCTTCAAAAAAGTAAGTACTTGTCGTGTGTTCCTATTATGATTATTAACTTGCCTGCTGCTCCATGTGCTTTTCTTTACTGTTGTACAGTTTGAAATGGCTACTTTCATGTTCGTGGGCACATCTTTCGTTGGTAATCGTTTGTAAATATCGTTCATTTTCCAATAAATACGATGTATGTAGCTGGTACAGGGTTATACCTACATTTTGGTCATGATAATTTGTCTTATTAAAAGAAGTTTAGGATATTGTTATGTAGATGTCTTTGAAACTAGAATGAATTGCAAGCTTGATTGATTCAGTGTAATGTAAGGAGAGGACACTTGGCATCTGTTTACACATGTGGACTCAGGAGCACTAGTGTGGGACACCAGAGAACATTTTTTAGGGTAACCCACACAGGGGCTCTAGGGGATACTTGGGGTGTCTCCAGCTGTGAAACTTGGCCAAAAAAGGTAAGTATTGCAGTTTGGTTAAAAGGGAGTTTTAATCATGCCTTCAACTTGGATCTCTTCCCAAACAGACAATTGTACACCACTTCTAAGCAATGTTTCATATTCCTATTTCTGGACTCTGGATATCTGTGTGCTAAGTATACCTTTTGTTTCATTCTCATAGGGCAGACAAGACTCAGAGGACACAACTCAGAGGACACCAGGGACCCCCCACATCACCAACAAGATTGGGAAATCAGCCCAAGCCCCCCGAGGATATGGAGCAAGGAGAGGTGGAGGAAGTGGGCGAGATCTGCACCCCACCAGGTGAGTGTCTGATACCCCAGCTTCAGGTAATCTATGTATGCCTGCATCTTTTTAAATACATGTTTTTTTCATCAATTTTAGGTGATGTGCTGGTTGTGGAAGGGGAACCATTTTCAAGTGACAGGGCAACCCCCGATGATGTGGAGAAAGGTGAGGTAGAGGAAGTGGGTGAGATGGGCACTCCACCAGGTGTGTCTGACACCCCAGCTTCAGGTAATCTATGTGTACCTGCATATTTATAAATACATGTTTTTAATCAATTTTTTGGTGATGTGCTGGTTGTGGAAGGGGAACCATTTTCAAGTGACAGCGCCCAAAGACTGATTGGCCAGATCATGGGCTGGAATGCGGAGACTGATGCCATGTGAAATAGCCTGGACATCATGCGCAATCGGCTGGACAATAAGCAGCAGGAAATGAAGAACATGATCAATGTTTTGGGAAGAATCTAATCTCTTTTTCCATAAAATTGATCATGTTCTTCATTTCCTTTTTAGATGAGTAAATTCTGTGTTTTTACCTTTTTAAAATTTTAAAAGCCAAATTTTGAAGATGCACACGGTGTGTCAGCGTGTGCTATCTGCCATCAGGGGATCTCAATGTACGGGTTTTGTGGGTGCAACCCCTTCCTCATAACGCTGTTGTAATGTGTTGGCCGATTTATGTGGGACTTTATGTATTATATATATGTATTGGATATATATATTCCACACACAGTATTAGTGACCAGGCCAGATATCAGTTGACAATGTTATCTGTTACCCTTTGATGTGTAAATCTTATGCAAGTTGTGTGTGTGTGAGGAATAGCCTTTTAACCTAGATGAACATTTCAAAGGGAGTATTTATTGATGGTAATTAGACCTTGAGGCCTAACCCGGGGGGGGGGGGGGGTTATTCATGGAAAACATTTGGTTTACCCCCCCGCCCCAGTGTCAGATCAGTATATGAGAAGACAGTCAGGATGTCAGGCAGTCTAGAAGATATGTCTATGAGAGAAGGGTCTGGAGTCACGGGTCTAGGAGAAGATATTCCTTGTCATGTACTCTGTTGGATTTTGCCATCTGTAATAATGTTCTGTTTTGGAAGTCAATAAAATCTCTCTCTGGGAGAATCGGGTTTTGCTGCGGGAAGTACTTTTCAATAACTATATACCATCTACGAAAGAACGATTATATATTAGATCACTACATTGGTGCCGTTCAAGAGACCAGAAGAGCATTTTCAGGACTTTGTAACAGAAGTCAGTGATAACAATCCGTGAGTTGGACAGAAGTCTGATGGAGACCCAAGACCTGTGCTGTGACTCTAACGTCTGGTTGTGACATAAGAGAGTCTGATCTACAAAATCAAAGAAGTTTGGAACCCCAGAATTATTCTCTGGAGACTGAAAACGAAGAAAAGGACTGTATTGTGTACCAGAAGACCTGAACTGGAAGCTGAATGAGTAATTAATGCGGTGAGTAAAATATTTCTCTCTTTTTAAATTATTAATAATATAGTAAAAATGCTTACTCAGTGTAAAGCTAGTGTCAGTTCTGATAAAGTTAACAGATGGGTGTTAAAATGTATTAAGCGTCATGGCGGGCCTTATGAAGTGCCAGAAAAATATAAGCAGACATGGACTATGATGAATGAATTTTTAGAGAAAACTGTTTTTGATAGCAAAATTTCAGAAAGTAAAAGAAAAGGTTGTATTGTACAGGGCTTGTTATCTTGCTGTTTAACAATGGAAAGTTCTTTGAAGGATAAGGTTGAGGAAATTACCCAGTTACAGAGTGCAGTTGATAATAGCAACAAGGTTTGTCAGAGGTTACAAAACCAATCAGAATCTGAGACTGTAAATTTAAAATTGCATGCAGTCACCATTGGGGAAGCTCTGCTTGAGAAGTCTAAACGTTGTAATGAATTATCAGAGGAAAATGAAAGATTGAAACTAAGAATTATGGAATTAGAGAAGAGATCTCAGGAATGCAGATATGCATCGAATCTGCAGCAAAATGCAAATACAAACATTCTATCAAATGAAACAGAACCTCATATTAAATCTGATAATTCATTGCCAGCCGCACCCACTGTGACCACCACAGTTTATAACAATAATAATAATACAGGTGAAGTTCAGCTTGTAATGAAGCCTTTGAAACCAAAAGAATTAGATGCAATTCTTAAAGAAATAGGAATGATTCCCTGCCATGATTTAAACAGATTTTTAAAATGGTTTTGTGACTTGCAGAATGTCAGAGATATGTACAATCTCAACCCATCTGATTTAGACAGAGTTATGCAACATTCTATAGGAAATAGTCTTTGGGTGAGAATTAAGCAGATCTGTACTCAGCCAATGAGAACAAGGGACATATTGATGGAATTATTATGTGTTTTGTATGGTGTACGTTCTGATGTTACTGTTCATGGGAAGATCAAACAAATGCAAAGTGAATCTCCCTACGAACTGTCAGAAAGGATAAAATCTATTATGGAAATATTGGTCAGTAATAATCTTGCATTTGAGCATGGTGGCTTGTTACATATGAGTATATTGCTACATGCTTTGAATGAAGAGATTAGGCAAAATATTTTACTAGTTACCCCAAATCCTCATGATTTAAAAGACGTATTGTTGAAAGCAGACAATTTATGGAGAAAGTCAAATGAGCAAGCTGTCAAAATTAATTTAGCGACATTGTTTAGGACAAATACTGAACATAAAGATCAAAAGATAAGGTCTTATGATAACAATCAAAGAGGAGACACCAGGTCAAATATAGGTGATATTAATATGAAAAACAGAGCTGACCAAAATCATAATAAAAAAATATCTAAGGCTTGGATACCGTTTTCTCAGTTAAAACAGAAATATGACCACTTGAAGATTGAGTATGATAAAATGAAAATAGAACATTACACATTGCTGGGACAGCTGAACAGAAATCCAGATCTGTTTTTGAATACAAGTGACATTTCTCTAACAGTGGGGGTGGTTTAGTTTCAACCTGGGGATGTGTAAATAGTCCTTTGTTTTAACTTCAAAGAATGTTTAAGGACCTTGCTAATTAGTTTTGTTGGAGAGTTTTTTGTCTTTCAGATATATTGGAGATACTGCATATGAATAGCATGTGAACTGCAAGCTGAAATTTCTGGCTAGTGGGGGAGAAACGCTGAATAAACAATATCATGGACTCTCTTAATATTCATCAAGCAATTGACTTATTTTTTTGACTTTTTGGACTTGGACAATGGACTTTTCCCTATATTTTATTTTTTATTTTTTATTTTTCACCCTTTCCCATTTTTATTCATCAAGCCCTATTTTTTATTTTTTATTTTTTCACCCTTTTCCATTTTTTTTTTTTATTTATTTTTATTTTATTATGTTTTATTTCTTGAACTTTATCTTAAAACCAGAGCGAAACATTTAAACCTAAAATAATTTTCGTGTTACATAACATGTTACATGTTGCATATTGCATATTGATCAATATATTTGACATCTAAGGTGAGATGCTGCACAATGGCTTGGCATAGCATAAATTATAGTATGTTGGGTGGATTTCCTAAATTTATAAGAGGGGGAGTGAAATTCATCACTCCAGTCATGATTTGAAACTTTGTTGAATCAGTCATTAATAATATTGACATATGAATGAAAAAAGACCTAACTTTACTGGCAAGATTTTCCACTGCTGCTTTGTCTGGATAGAAGATCTGATAAACGCTGATGTCAAACTGATTCTATCTGAAAGTGGGGGATTATATATGGATTATATGGATATATGGATTATAGATTGGTATACCATTCAGGTGGAATTATGGACTGAATGATTCAAGTAACTGCTCTATTATGGAGGCAATGAGGAGTCGGCCTACAGCAAATTACAAAGTACAAGCAATAGCAGTTTTTTTCAGCCGTATCCAAACCTTTTGAACTTGAAAGTGAGAGCTGGTACATGGATGGTTCTTCTTACTATAAAGATGGAAGTAGAATTTCGGGATTTGCTGGTGTTTGTGCAAAAGCATCTTTAAGAAAATGAAAACCTTGAGCCTGGAGAGGAATCCTGGATTTATGTGGATCGGAGCTCCCAGCACACCAAGTCTACTTTCAATGAGAGATGTGATGAAGTTGAAGTTGAAAATTGAAGAATGAACTGTGACATCAGCTCGTTTTTGTGCAATATTCAAGATCTTGAAGTGATATAATAAGGCCTAACAGCTATATGGGCCAAGGATGTTTACCAAACCCTTTTCAAGTCATGGTCTAAAGCTATATTATCTAATGACTTTTTCATGGGGATATTTTAGAGGCTGGTGAAGAGAGATGTAACCAGTTTCAACTTTATATTTCATATGAGCCATTGTGAAGCATTCAGTACCTCAAGTCATAATGATATGTTTGTTGCTTGATTTATGGGTCAGTTCTAGTAGTTAGAACGACCCAAGTGGGGGTATATGTTGTAATGTGTTGGCCGATTTATGTGGGACTTTATGTATTATATATATGTATTGGATATATATATTCCACACACAGTATTAGTGACCAGGCCAGATATCAGTTGACAATGTTATCTGTTACCCTTTGATGTGTAAATCTTATGCAAGTTGTGTGTGTGTGAGGAATAGCCTTTTAACCTAGATGAACATTTCAAAGGGAGTATTTATTGATGGCAATTAGACCTTGAGGCCTAACCCGGGGGGGGGGGGGGGTTTTTAATGGAAAACATTTGGTTGACCCCCCCCCCAGTGTCAGATCAGTATATGAGAAGACAGTCAGGATGTCAGGCAGTCTAGAAGATATGTCTATGAGAGAAGGGTCTGGAGTCACGGGTCTAGGAGAAGATATTCCTTGTCATGTACTCTGTTGGATTTTGCCATCTGTAATAATGTTCTGTTTTGGAAGTCAATAAAATCTCTCTCTGGGAGAATTGGGTTTTGCTGCGGGAAGTACTTTTCAATAACTACCATCTACGAAAGAACGATTATATATTAGATCACTACAAACGCTAGTAGGTGAGAGGAAGGGATTGCACCCACAAAACACGCCCATTGATCCCCCATGATGGGAGATAGCACATGTTGACATTCCCCAATTCCCAATTTGTGTGCATCTTCACAATTTGGCTTTTACAGGGGTGACATAACCCCATCTGATGAAGGCAATATCAACACATTTTTTTTTTTTAGGTTGACTTTTATTGAGTTTTACATTTAACAATAATATAGGATACAATTTCAATAAATCCAAGTATATTATGTCATAACATAGGTAACTGATAACAGTGGTACATATATGTACAGCCTTTAGAAAACAGGTATTGTAGAAATACAGCATAGGTGTGTGCCACGAAGTAATATAGTAGAGGATGGTGGGTAAGGATATAGGGGAAAAGGGGGAGGGAAGAGGGAAGGAGGGTGAAGGGGCAGGCATCTCGAGAACCATGTTTATTGTGGTTATACCGTATCTACAGGACTAATATAAACATATTCAAAAGGAAAATTATGTAATCTTATTTTTGTACCAGGTTTGCCATTGAAGGCACTTTGACTGGATAGTGGGGTGTGAGGCGAGGCCTCTTGATCCTATGAGTTCATAGGTGTAGTGTGAGTGAACTAGAGTGATTACGTCCAAGATAGTTGGAATATTTGGTGATTTACAGTTTCTGGTTATAAGCAATCTGGTTGCTAAGAGGACATGAGTAAGGATTGTATTAAATGTGTGTGGGACAGTTTCTGGGATTATATTGAGCATAGCCAGTTGTGGTGTTGGGGTTATAGTAGTTTGGCTTATTTCTCGTAGGAGTTGTGTTACTGCCGTCCAAAGAGTCGTTATTTTTGGACATTGCCATAGAATGTGAAGTAGGTTACCCGTGTGGTTGCAGTTTCTCCAGCAGAGTGAAGTGGTGTTGGGTTGAAACTTAGCCAGTCTGCATGGAGTCAAGTACCATCTAAAGCCCCATACACACGGTCGGATTTTCCGATGGATTCTGTCCTATCGGACAATGTTGTCAGAAATTCCGACCGTGTGTAGGCACCATCGGACAGTTTCCATCGGATTGCCCGACGGACAAAGTTCTATCTCCTGCTCTATAATTATTCCGACAACAAAGTCCGATCACACCAATTCCGATCGTGTGTAGCGAATTCCGACGGACAAAGTGCCACGTATGCTCAGATCACATTACAAGACCAAAGCTATTGGCTACTAGCCTCTACGTAGTCCCGTCGTACGCAACGAACGTCACCACGTTCAGAATGATCGGATTTTCCGACAACTTTGTCCGACCGTGTGTACGCAAAACCAACATCGGACAAAGTACGACGGACATGATCCGACGGACCTGGTCCTCGGATAATCCGAGCGTGTGTATGGGGCTTAAGTGTGATTTTGTTCATCAGTTCCCATAAGGAGGTGCAACGTGTGGCTTTATATACTGTTTTTAGTGCTTGCTGCCATTGTGCATCTGAATATTGCATTTGTGTCTGATTCCCAATCTTTAAATGGTTTGGACTTGTAGAAGATATTTTTCTCCTGTAGAGAGGAGTAGATAAGTGAAATACCTTTTGGAGTGGACTCTTGGGAGAAATAGAAGTTCCACAGTTTGATAGGTAATGCCCCTTCTATGTTTGTGTGTGTAGATAGGCATGTGCGAATCCTGTGGTAGGTGAGAAAGTCTGAAGTAGGAGCTTCGTAAGTGGACTGGATCACGGAGAATGGTTTGTGTTCAGTTAGGATTCTAAGTTCTGTAGTGGATGATGCATGTGGTGCAAGCCAGTTGGGGAAGATTAGATCAGGTGATAAAAGTTGGAGAGTAGGGATTAGCTTGGTGTTCGATTCAAACTCATGTTCGAATCGAACATCGGCCGTTCGCATGTTCGGTGAACCCAGAACTTTGTGGGCCGTTCGCACCAAATTCGTGTGACACGAACGACCCACAATGCATGGCGCCATCGCAGTGCATTGCTGGCTCATGATTGGCCAAGCATGCACTGTGACCCCGCATGCTTGGCCAATCACAGCGCTGGCAGCGAGGAGAGCCATAATTGGCCAATTATAGCTCAGGGGGGTTAAGTACACGCCCCACACTATATAAGGCTGCCAGCGTGGCGGCCTTGTGTAGTGGCGGTCAGGGAAAGAGCAGGATAGGCAGGATAGGCAGGGACAGTGTCTTTGTGGCTTGCAAACCTAGCGCTGTTAAAGTGGGTGTTGTGTGCCTCCAGCACAGTATACACCTGAAGCTACCCTTTATTACTGAGTGGAGAGGTAGTGGCGCGCAAGAGGTTAAAGACTAGACTAAAAACAGAAAAAAGGATTCAGGTGAATAGATCCAATTAAGGTATAGTGACGTGTTGTGAATGGATCACATAAAAGTGTACCAGTGATTATCAAGATAAAATCACGGTGAAATCATAAATACATAAAATACATCAAAACGTAATTGTAACACAAGGTTGACTTGATAAAAGAATAAAGTGAGTGGTGACTGTGATTTAAAATCAGCAAAAATCATAATAAAATTCAAATAGTATAATACAATCAAATATATGTGGAAAAAAACGCAGTGGAAGGCGATAAAATGCAGTAGTCAAATAAAACTGCAGTGAAAATAGCTGGTGATGACTGGTGGTAGACAAAAATGTCTATAAAATGACTGAGGTGAAAGATACAAATAAGTAAAATAACTGCGGTGATGATAAAACAATAAAATTGAGTCGCAGACTAGAAACGCATCAGAATAGGTGTAATCAATAAATAGTTCATAAAACGCATGAGTGCCAGAGCAATTAATTTCCAAGGTGAAGTGAAAATAGTTCTTGTTGGGTGTAAAATATTTTTTTGGCTGTGGCTATCTCGTGCAGTTATAACGGCGCTCTGTGATCCTGGTGGGGGTAGTAATAGCTGGCCCCTTACCTTACAGCTGTAAGGTTACAGCATTGGTTTGTGGGTCTTTGTGGTCCCTGGTGACCTTCCTCCTTTTGGAGCTCCAACCTGTGTCCTGGTTCCTATTGGTGCTTTGGTTGCATCCAGTTAGGGGGGGGGGGGGCGCTCACATCAGTATATAAAAGAGGAAGGAAGGAGGTAGCCTCATGGTGTAGTATGTTACAACAGTAAGGGTTTATTTCAGATAAAAACAATATACAATTAAAAAGAGGGGTACTCACATTCTCACAGTGAGTCAAGGCAATGTACAAACGAGCGGCGAGCTCGGTATTACGTCACTTCCGGTCGGTATGCTATGCTGAGGTCCCGACGCGTGTTCGTCACCGATCACGTGACTTCTTCAGGGGTGCCTAGTGCCTTGGGAAGTGTCTTTTTTATAGGCCATTCAATTGTGTTATTAGCGGCCATTTTCCTGTGGCCCGATCGCCGGAAGTTGTCATAATGCCGCCGCCGGAAGTGGTCCGGCGGCCATTTTGGGAATGGGACAACCAGCGCTGATAGGCTGAAAAAATACAGTGTCAGCAGAGGATGTATTGCTGAACGCAGGGCGGATTCTTTATTGGATAATGTTTTTGTTTACCATGCGCAGATGCATTGGTGAAAAAAGATGGATAATAATATTGATATAAAACGGGTATATGATTGCACCAGCGCATTTAAAAACTATAAATGGCCAGATGAAATTTACAAATTATAAAAACACACAGAAATGGTGGTAAATATTAAAATGCTAAATATCATGGGCAGAGACGAGCGACGGTAAAATGTTAAAAATATTTTTTTTAAAAGATTACCGGAAATGACGTTACATATAAAAAAAAAAGAAAAAAAAAAAAAGAGAATAAAAGGCGAAGGGATTTTTAACCTTAGTGGACAAGAACTATCACATGAAGAGATTGGAGTCCTAGATAAAGGACTGAAATATGCCCCATTAAAGAATATGGACAACTTTCAGACATATATAGGAGTCAAAAAATATATAAGAAAGCTGAACATTAAAAAATATATTTTGAGCAACCCTTGTAAACCGAGAGGTATACAACATGAACAAGAAATCATGCACAGCACTTTAAGGAATAAATCCGTTTTTAACCCTGTAGTAAAAGACAATAGACACATAGAAGTTTTTAAGAGAGTGGTTTTAGATGAATTAAAGAATTTGAAGATCAAGAAATGCCAAGAGCCAAAACACATTAAAAGTGGGATCCGCAAACTAACCAAAAGGAAAGATTTGGTTATACGGCCAGCGGACAAAGGAGGAGGTATTGTGATCCTCACCAAGGAACAATACAACAAAAACGTTAACACTCTCCTACAAGATGAAGAGACCTACACACGCCTCTTAGGCAATCCAGTGTTTAAATGTAGAAAATCATTAGAACAAATCAACCATTTAGGATTAAAAAAGGATATTCTGAACAAAAAGGAAGCAAAATACTTGATACCAGAATCGTGCAGGACCCCCATTATTTATATACTTCCAAAAATCCACAAGGATAAAGTCAACCCACCCTCGAGACCCATCGTTAATGGGATTGACTCTCTAACAGCCAGAATGGGGGAATACATCGACTACTTTCTCCAGCCAGCGGTACAAGATACAACAGCCTATCTCCGAGACACGAAACAAATTCTACAGATCCTGGACGCAATACCAACAAATGATGGACCTTGGTGGCTAGCCACAGCAGACGTCTCATCTTTATACACTATCATTTTACATCATCAAGCCTGTGAAGCAATTAAATGGGGCCTAAGGAAGCACACTAAATTACCATGCGTTCAAAGAAATTTTTTAGTAAAAAGCCTTGATTTTTGTTTGAAGAATAGCTATTTCTGGTTTAATAAGAACTACTACCATCAAAGTACAGGAGTGGCCATGGGGGCAAAATTTGCCCCCAGTGTAGCAGGATTATTTATGGCAAGATGGGAGGATGAAGAAATATTTACTAATAGACCCGAGGAGCTACACATCTATAGAAGATATATAGATGATGTATTCATCCTGTGGAAAGGCGATCAGAATAAACTAACCAATTTTTTGGAGAAACTAAACAAAAATGACAGAAATATCACACTCTCATGGGACATCAGTGATAAAAAATCACCTTCCTTGATCTAGACATCGAACAGGAAAATGGTCAATTGCGATCAAAAACACATTTCAAAGACGTCGATCGCAATAGTTACCTACCAATAGACACTTGCCATCATAGAAACTGGATTTTCAACATCCCTAAGGGACAACTCATGCGTCTACGACGCAACTGCACACAAACTGAGCAATTCCAGAATCAAGCTAGAAATATGAAACTTAGATTCATTGAAAAAGGCTATTGTGACGAAATGATTAACAAGAACATAGCAGAAGTGGAAAAAATGGACCGATCTGATCTCATAAAGGATAAACCAAAAGGAAGAATCAGACAGGACACCATACCGTTAATCTTAGACTATAATGTACAATATAAAGAAATTGAAAAGATTATTAAAAGAAATTGGAACATTTTACAAGCTGATGTATGTTTAAAAGATATTCTACCTACTCTCCCCAAGTTTGTCTACAAGAGAGCACCCACACTGAGGGACAAAATAGTAAAAAATATCCCAGATCCACCCAGTAGGGGCCTTACCTTCTTCACAGGCAAAGGCTTCTACCCGTGTAAAAGATGCTATGCCTGCACCAGGACCAAGAAACCAAATGAAAAAAAGAAGGACTTTATATCAACAAGCACTGGCAACACCTACACGATCAACGAATTCATCTGTTGCAACACAATAGGAGCTGTTTATGTTTTGGAATGTAGTTGCGGCCTACAATACGTTGGCCGTACGAAGCGATCCCTGCGAGTTAGAATTAAGGAACATGTCCGAAACATTATAAAAGGTTTTCGATAAGCACAACGTATCAAGGCATTTTGCTACACACCACAAAAAGGACCCCAGACACCTAAAATTTTGGGGGATCGAACCCTATGTTAAACACTGGAGAGGAGGCCATAAGGTCAGAACTATAAGCCAGTTGGAATCGAAGTGGATCTTCACCCTCAATACTCTAACGCCACATGGCTTAAACATCGAATTTGACCTAAATTGTTTTCTCAGTGATTTCTAGAACCATCCTCTTTTAACAATCCTAAATATTTTTATCCAGTTTTAGATAAATTTATTGACTCATTTATACGCTTCTCTCAGCTCTAGCCCAGATGTCTACTTGAACCCTCTTTTACTACCCTTGCTTACTTATTTTTAAAATAAACCTTCACCCCTGCACCTATGCTTACTCTATTTTATATGGTCTGCCTTATAGCTTATTGTACTTATTCCAAGGCCATATATCCCCTCTCTAGATGTCTCAAACTCTTCTATCATCACATTATTGGTCCTATTTATCCTCCTGAATTTTATGCATATATCTTTAATTATATTTATATGTAACGTCATTTCCGGTAATCTTTTTAAAAAAATATTTTTAACATTTTACCGTTGCTCGTCTCTGCCCATGATATTTAGCATTTTAATATTTACCACCATTTCTGTGTGTTTTTATAATTTGTAAATTTCATCTGGCCATTTATAGTTTTTAAATGCGCTGGTGCAACCATATACCCGTTTTATAGCAATATTATTATCCATCTTATTTCACCAATGCATCTGCGCATGGTAAACAAAAACATTATCCAATAAAGAATCCGCCCTGCGTTCAGCAATACATCCTCTGCTGACACTGTATTTTTTCAGCCTATCAGCGCTGGTTGTCCCATTCCCAAAATGGCCGCTGGACCACTTCCGGCGGCAGCATTATGACAACTTCCGGCGATCGGGCCACAGGAAAATGGCCGCTAATAACACAATTGAATGGCCTATAAAAAAGACACTTCCCAAGGCACTAGGCACCCCTGAAGAAGTCACGTGATCGGTGAAGAACACGCGTCGGGACCTCAGCATAGCATACCGACCGGAAGTGACGTAATACCGAGCTCGCCGCTCGTTTGTACATTGCCTTGACTCACTGTGAGAATGTGAGTACCCCTCTTTTTAATTGTATATTGTTTTTATCTGAAATAAACCCTTACTGTTGTAACATACTACACCATGAGGCTACCTCCTTCCTTCCTCTTTTATATACTGATGTGAGCGCCCCCCCCCCCCCCCCTAACTGGATGCAACCAAAGCACCAATAGGAACCAGGACACAGGTTGGAGCTCCAAAAGGAGGAAGGTCACCAGGGACCACAAAGACCCACAAACCAATGCTGTAACCTTACAGCTGTAAGGTAAGGGGCCAGCTATTACTACCCCCACCAGGATCACAGAGCGCCGTTATAACTGCACGAGATAGCCACAGCCAAAAAAATATTTTACACCCAACAAGAACTATTTTTCACTTCACCTTGGAAATTAATTGCTCTGGCACTCATGCGTTTTATGAACTATTTATTGATTACACCTATTCTGATGCGTTTCTAGTCTGCGACTCAATTTTATTGTTTTATCATCACCGCAGTTATTTTACTTATTTGTATCTTTCACCTCAGTCACTTTATAGACATTTTTGTCTACCACCAGTCATCACCAGCTATTTTCACTGCAGTTTTATTTGACTACTGCATTTTATCGCCTTCCACTGCGTTTTTTTCCACATATATTTGATTGTATTATACTATTTGAATTTTATTATGATTTTTGCTGATTTTAAATCACAGTCACCACTTTATTCTTTTATCAAGTCAACCTTGTGTTACAATTACGTTTTGATGTATTTTATGTATTTATGATTTCACCGTGATTTTATCTTGATAATCACTGGTACACTTTTATGTGATCCATTCACAACACGTCACTATACCTTAATTGGATCTATTCACCTGAATCCTTTTTTCTGTTTTTAGTCTAGTCTTTAACCTCTTGCGCGCCACTACCTCTCCACTCTCTATTTCTCCATTTGGGTTCAGATATTACCCCCAGTGTGCGCTGCATTAGAATAGCCTTAATCTTTGTGTAAGCGCGAGATTATTTATCCCATTTTATACCCTTTATTACTGGTGTTCTGTAATACAGGCATCTGCAGCAGTTAAAGTGGATGCTGTGTCCCTCCAGCACAGTATACACCTGAAGATACCCCTTATTGCTGGTGTTCTGTAATACAGGCATCTGCAGCAGTTAAAGTGGGTGTTGTGTGCCCCCAGCACAATATACACCTGAAGCTACCCTTTATTACTGGTGTTCTGTAATACAGGAATCTGCAGCAGTAAAAGTGGGTGTTGTGTGCCTCCAACACAGTATACACCTGAAGCTACCCTTTATTACTGGTGTTCTGCAATACAGGCATCTGCAGCAGTTAAAGTGGGTGTTGTGTGCCTCCAGCACAGTATACACCTGAAGATACCTCTTATTGCTGGTGTTCTGTAATACAGGCATCTGCAGCAGTTAAAGTGGGTGTTGTGTGTCTCCAGCACAATATACACCTGAAGCTACCCTTTATTACTGGTGTTCTGTAATACAGGCATCTGCAGCAGTTAAAGTGGGTGTTGTGTGCCTCCAGCACAGTATACACCTGAAGATACCCCTTATTGCTGGTGTTCTGTAAAAAAGGCATCTGCAGCAGTTAAAGTGGGTGTTGTGTGCCTCCAGCACAGTATACACCTGAAGTTACCCCCTATTACTGGTGTTCTGTAATACAGGCATCTGCAGCATTTACAGTGGGTGTTGTGTGCCTCCTGCACAGTGTATACCTGAAGCTACCCCTCTTTGCTGGTGTTGTTCTGTTTCTGTAACACAGGCAGGCAGCTGCAGTAATTACAGTTGGTGTACTGTGTCATGTGCACCTAAAGCTACCCAATTGCTGGTTTTCCCATCTCCCTGCAGACCATTACTATGTCTGGAAGGCCAACAAGGAGAGGCAGACAGTCACGAGCCAATAAAAGAGGGGAAGCAGGCTCTGTGTCTAGAGACAACAGTGCTGGTCATGGACGCGGTGCATCGTCATCAGCACGTGGCCATGGGACACGCTTGTCCTTATTTTCTGCAGCTGGATATGTTGAGCCGCATCATGCCGAAGACTTGGTAGAGTGGATGACCAAGCCCTCCTCATCCTCCTCATCCTCTCTCACCCAGGCTCAAGGTACTAGCAAAGCAGCTGCCAACGTGTCCTCTTCCCTCGTCTCAATGTCATCAGTCACTCCTTCCCTAGACCCACCATGTCCTCCTGAGGAGTCCCCCGAACTGTTTGACCACAGTGTTGGGTACATGCTCCAGGAGGATTCCCAGGGTTTTGAAAGCTCTGATGATGATACCCAGCTAGAGGATGGCAGTAGCGTGAGCACAGAGAGAGGGGATGCTCAAGGACAGCAATCTGGCAGTCATGTTCCACCAGCTGCAGCATACTGCCAGGTTTGATCCAGTGATGAAGAGGGAGGGGATGATGAGGTCACTGACTTCACGTGGGTGCCTGATCAGAGAGAGGAGAAGGCACATCTCGAGGCAGGATGCCCTGCGGGGGCCAGCTTAAGGGCAGCACACCAACTGAATCACACCGCAGACCTCCGCCTGTGCAGGGCGCTGCCTCTGTGCATTATTCCAAAAGTCCTTTGGTGTGGGCCTTTTTTGAGACGAGTGCAGCAGATTGCACTGCTGCTATTTGCAACATATGTCTCAAGCATATCTCACGTGGCCAAAACATCAGCCGCTTGGGCACCACATGCTTGACCAGACAAAGCGGACCTCTCCTTGCTCCTCATCAGCTGGGATCTCCAACCCAATACCTTCAGTCCTCTCTGAAAGCTGCACTGAGAGGAATGAAGGTGTAGAATTAGGTGTGTCACAGCCAAGTACTTGCGGGCACTCTGCTAGCAGTACACCGATGTCCGATTGTACCAGGCAAATTTCCCTGCCCCAGCTGCTGGACCGTCAAAAGAAGTTCACTCCCAGCCATCCACATGCCCAGCGATTGAATGTTATCTTGGCTAATTTGCTAGAACTTCAACTGCTGCCTTTTCAGTTGGTAGACTCGGCCCCCATCCGTGAGTTTGTGCAATGTGCGGTTCCTCAGTGGCAGGTTCCCAAATGCCACTTTTTCTCACGGAAGGCGTTTCCGTCTCTCTATCGGCATGTGGAAAGCAATGTAAATGCCATGCTGGAAAGGGCGGTCAGCGGTAAGGTGCATATTACCGCTGACTCATGGTCCAGCAGGCATGGACAGGGACGTTACCTATCTTTCACGGCCCATTGGGTCACTCTTTTGGCAGTTGGGAAGGATGCAGGACAAGGTGCAGTAATGTTGGAGGTTGTTCCGCCACCACGCCTTCAAAATGCTACAAATTGACACACCTCTCTCCTCCACCCCCTCCTCTTCTTCTTCCTCCATGGCCTCTTCCTGTGCTTTGTCCTTGGAACCACCGTGCTCCGTAGGTGTTCAAGGGGCTACGCAAGTACGCAGGCAAAAAGAGGCCATGCCGTGCTTGCGCTGGTGTGTTTGGGGACAGGAGCCACACTGGGGCAGAGGTTCTGTCAGCTCTGCAGGGGCAGGCCAAGAGGTGGTTGATGCCACGCCAGCTTAAGCCAGGAATGGTGGTTTGCCACAATGGCACCAACCTCCTCTCTGCCCTGCGACAGGGACAACTGACCCATGTGCCCTGTGTGGCTCACGTCCTTAAACGCTTCCTGACCGCCTCACGCAGATATACTGCGGCAGAATGGCACGGGGAGGCAAAATCACGTATATAAATGTGATTTTGCAATTTCCTGCCTATGGGTCGCGACCCGGTCGGGAGCTCCGTGACCCCGGCCGCGGGACCAGAGGAACCGATCGCCGCTGGGACACCAGCGGCGATAGGGTCACGGAGCTGAAGAACGGGGAGAGGTATGTGTAAACAAACCTCTCCACGCGCTTCCTACTCTGCCTGTCATTGATTGGCTGTTCCCGGTCATCGGGAAAGCCGATCAATGATGTCAGACGTCAGCCCCGCCCAGTAATGTAAAAAAAAACACACACGTCACAGCCCATAATCCCTCCCCTCCCCCTACTGGATAACTCTTTCACTACGACTGTCATTTATACAGGAATCAATGCATTTAAATAGCATTGATTGCTGTATAAATGACAATGGTCCCAAAATTGTGTCAAAAATGTCCGATGTGTCCGCCATAATGTCGCAGTCACAATAAAAAAATCGCTGATCGCTGCCATTACTAGTAAAAAAAAAAATATAATAAAAATGCTATAAAACTATCCCCTATTTTGTAAACGCTATAACTTTTGCGCAAACCAATCAATAATCGCTAATTGCGATTTTTTTTACCAAAAATATGTAGAAGAATACGTATCGGCCTAAACTGAGGGAAAAAAAAGTTTTTTTAAATATTTTTTGGGGATATTTATTATAGCAAAAAGCAAAAAATATTGCATTGTTTTCAAAATGATCGCTCTATTTTTGTTTATAGCGCAAAAAATAAAAACCGCAGGGGCGATCAAATACCACCAAAAGAAAGCTCTATTTGTGGAAAAAAAAAGGACGCCAATTTTGTTTTGGAGCCACGTCGCAAGACCGCGCAATTGTCAGTTAAAGCGACGCAGTGCCGAATCGCAAAAAGGGGCCTGGTCCTTTGGCTGCCAATTGGTCCGGGGCTGAAGTGGTTAACCTGGTGGTGCAGCGGTTCTTGGGCAGGTACCCAGGCTTACAGGATGTCCTGAGGCAGGCCAGGAAAGTCTGTGTGCATTTCCGCCGATCATATAATGCCAATGCTCAGCTGGCTGTGCTGCAAAAGGAGTTGAACCTACCCAAGAACCGCCTTATATGTGACATTCTCATACTCTATGTTGGCCATGCTGCAGCAACTGCACATGCAGCAGAGGGCCATCAATGAGTACCTGTGCGACTATGGCACCAGGACAGGGTCAGGGGAGCTCATTTTTTTTCACCACGCCAGTGGGGCATGAGCAGGGATGCATGCACTGTCCTGTCACCATTTGAGGAGGCCACGAGGATGGTGAGCAGTGACAGTGCATGCATCAGTGACACTGTACCTCTTGTCCACCTGTTGGAGCATACGCTGCATGGAATTATGGACAGGGCACTTGAGGCCGAACAGAATCAGGAAGAGGAGGACTTCCTTGCCTCTCAAGGCCCCCTTTATCCAGACAGTGTTCTTTCTGTCCCACACATCACATAGGAGGAGGAGGAGGAGGATTGTGTCAGCATGGAGGTGGAGCCTGGCACTCAGCAAGCAGCAGTCTTTTAGGGATGATTTACAGTCCCAAGAAACCGGTGGACTTGTACGTGGCTGGGAGGAGGTGGCTGCGGATCATGTCGTCCTTAGTGACCCAGAGGACTGCGGAACGAATGCCTCAGCTAACCTATGCTGCATGGCCTTCCGGATCCTGCAAAGCCTGCGGAAGGATCCTTGTATTCTTTGGGTCAAAGAGAGGGACCATTACTGGCTGGCCACTCCCCTTAATCCACGGTACAAGGGTAAGGTCGTGGACCTTATCTTGCCGTCGCAGGGGGAGCAGAGGATGAGACATCTCCGGGAGGCCTTGCAGAAAGGTCTGTGCAACGTGTTCCCAGAGACTGGGAGGTTACAAACTCCTGGTCCTGGACAACAAGTTGCTGAGGCTTCGGTCAGTAACAGAAGGAGCGGTGGAGAAGGTGGCCGTCTGACCGATGTGTTCAGACAATTTTTTAGTCCGCAGCCCCAAGGTATGATAAGTTCCAGCAACCATCACCAGCGTCTGATTTACATGGTGCAGGAATACCTAGGGGCAAGGTCAGACTTGGACACCTTTCCCAACGAAAATCCTCTGGCTTACTGGGTCTTGAGGATGGATCACTGGCCAGAGCTTGCACAGTATGCAATTCAGCTACTGGCCTGTCCTGCATCCAGCGTTCTTTCGGGAACGCACATTCAGTGCTGCTGGAGGCTCTGTCAGCGATCACAGGGTGCGCCTGTCCACCGACTCGGTTGATCGACTGACCTTCATAAAGATGAATCAGTCTGGGATCACCACCAGCTACCAAGCACCTGAAGCTGATGTAACCAAATAATTTATTTTGAAATGTCACATCCCTTCAAGACTACCTATGCTGATGCTGAGTGACTGTCCTGTTATGTTGACTGACTATCCTCTTCCTCCTCAATGATCCTGCTGATAGCTTGGAAGAACATTTTTGGTTCTGGGTGCCGCCACCAGTGGCTAAGACCAATTTTTCAGCCCAGGGGCATGTAATTACCATTTTTTTTTGCAGGGCTCATCCCCGCACTCCAACTAGAGTATCTGGAAGAGGTTGCAGTGTCGTGGCACCAGCACCAGTGCCTAAAGCCCAATTTTTCAGCCCCTGTTTAACAGGGGCGTGTAATTACAATTTTTTTTTTTTTTTCTAAAGTAGAATTTTATTTATTTTCACACACAACAAACAATACAGAAAACAAACTATATATGGAGCGAACATCGCTCAAACCATTACATAATCTAGCAAACTGGTATACATTCAATGGAAATGTGACAACCTAAAGGTCAAATGTCTATTCTGCTTAATTAGAACCAATCAATGATCAAAGGGCTTAATTTAGTCTTTCAAGGAGCCGGTGGTATGGTACTTTCGGAGCTGACCCAAGAGCCCCAAATCTTAAGGAATTTTTTTGGGCATCCTCTGGCCTCATACGTCAACTTATATAATGGTATTGCCTGATTAATGATAGTGATCCAAAAGGCTATAGTGGGTGAGGATTGAGACTTCCAGTGCATAGTAATCGATTTCTTAGCATAGAACAATACTATGCGCAGAAAGGTTTGTACATTTTTAGATATACCTTCATCATCAATGTATCCCAGTAAACACCGTAGAGGGTTGCAGATATTGGGTATCTGAGTTAAGGAGCTGATGAAGGCCGTGACCTCCGACCAGAACTTCCTAATCGGGGTGCACTCCCACATCAGATGAAAGAATGTGCCATCTGCCATACCGCATCGAGAGCATAGTGCAGAGGGTAATCTGTTTAATTTGTATAGTAAACATGGTGTAAAATAGGATCACATATACAATTTTGGCTGTATCACCTTGTCACGAGAAGAAATGACTGAGGGGACGTAATTACAATTTTTGATGCAATACTTTGCAGCAGGGCTCATTCCTGCGCTCCAACTAGAGTATCTGTGAGGGGTTGCAGTGTTGTGGCACCAGTGCCTAAGGCCCGATTTTTCATCCCCTGTCTGTTTAACAGGTGCATGTAATTACAATTCTTGATATAATATTTCAAAGCAGGGCCCGTTCCAGCGCCCACCGAGAGTAACTGTGAGGACTTAAGCCCCATACACACGGTCGGATTATCCGCGGACCAGGTCGGTCGGATCCTGTCCGTCGTACTTTGTCCGATGTTGGTGTTGCGTACACACGGTCGGACTACGTTGTCGTAATATCCGGTCTGCAAGAACGTCGTGACGTAAGTCGTCTTCCACGAGATTAGAAAAGGGAAGTTCAGCACCACGTCAGGCACCCGTTGGGCTCCTTCTGCTGATCCCGTGTTTATCGCGAGTTAGTCGAAGTTTGGTGACTTAAGATTCGCGCTTCTCAGTTTTCTGACTCAGATCGTTACTGCTCTTCAGTTTGTGCTTGTTGTGCGTATCTGTTTATTAGTGCGTGTAGTCAGTTCGCATTTGTTGGTCATTGCGGCCTATATCTTGATATAGGACGCTTTGATTTGCACTGCTTATTGTCTGCTCGTTTCTGGTATTCATTTCGTTCTTTCAGGCCTTGCTGTTTATCGGTGCTTTCTGTTTGTCCGTTCTGACCAGCCGACCTTTTGTGACCTTGTGAGCGATGTTTCCCGTGCGTACTCGTCGCCGAGTTCGTGCTGTACGCGGAATTGGTGTCGGGCTTTTAGCTTTGACCCAAGACCCGTCCATGAACAGAGTGACGAGGAGTATGTGGACCAAGAATTGGTTGCTTCAGCGTGACCAATTCTCGCACATGCCTTTGCTTCGTGAGATCCGGGAGAATAATCCTGATGATTTCAGGAACTTTCTTCGGATGACGGACCCCGATTTTCACCGTCTTTTGGCTTTGCTGACCCCCTTTATCAGCCGGCAGGATACCTGCATGAGACAAGCCATTACTCCGGAGCAGAGGCTGGTTGCCACGTTGAGGTACTTGGCGACAGGAGAAGTCTTCAGGATTTGAAGTTCTCTTCAGGTATCTCTCCCCAGGCCCTGGGAATCATTATTCCAGAGACCTGTTCTGCCATCATCGAGGTCCTGCAGGAGGACTATATTAAGGTAACATTTCTACTTTACTATTCCCTTCTATGTATGCTCTGTTTGCTAATGTCTTCTATTTTTGACCTCCTTCCCTAATTACCATGATTGCAATATGCTCTAATATGCTGTGCCCCTTTTCTCCTTCATGCATTTTTCCCTTCACTTACCTCCCCAGCATGCTCTTCTGCCCCAATAGACACCTATGGCCTAGTCACTTAAGCAATGTCTTTTGTCTGCTGCATAGTATTGTTTGCCCCCAAACACCCCCTAAAATATGCACTAATGTTTGCTGTGTGGTTTACTTCATGTAGAGCCCCTTTTATTTTATTTTTTGGTGGGGGGGGGGGGCAAACTCATTAGGAACCCCCTCCCCCAACTGCTCTGTCAGATGGTACCAATCCTCTATCTGCTGGCTTTCCCAAGGTCAATACACACTATATACCTACCTCTTTATAGTGGGCATCTTTAGGGATGAATTCAGCAAAGCATGTAGTGCAAGGGGCTGGCTCCATACTTTCCATTTCCTAGTTTTTTGTGTTCTTTCCCTCCTATTAGCTTGCTTGGTAATTTCAGAATGTCACAATGTGCTTTCCTTTTTTTTTGGTGGGGGGGGGGGGGTTTGAAATGTTAGTTTAGCTTTCCTGGGGGCTGCCAATAGTGTTAAGTACAGAGGGTCTGGCCAAACTAGCACACATTATTGAGCCATTTGCCAATCAATGAAGTGCAGAGGGTTACCTGTCCAACACCCCCCCCCCCCCAAAACCCTAGTTATTGCCAATGGCCCATCAGAAGTGGGGGGATTGATGGGGGGTGAGTAATCTGTGAAGGGGAGCCTCTACTTTTCTGTGCAAATACTTTCCAGCCTCCAATTTTATACAATGCTCTTGTTCCAAGATGTTGATTGTCTAATCTGCTTGCAATGTTTATGTGCAAAGTGACTAATTATTTTTTCTTGTTTCACTCCACAGTTCCCTTCCACGCCACAGGAATGGCAGACTGTGGCCTCCCACTTTGCCAGCCGTTGGGACTTTCCTAACTGCGGAGGGGCAATTGATGGGAAACACGTCCGCATCGTCCCACCGCCCAACTCGGGGTCCTACTATTATAATTATAAAGGGTTTAATAGTGTAGTGATGTTGGCGGTGGTGTCGGCGACATATGAATTTATGTATGTGGACGTGGGGATGAACGGCCGGATCTCGGATGGTGGTGCCATTGCGCACACGGAGTTCTACTGGCGTCTCCAAAGTGGCAGTCTGTGCTTGCCACCTCCAGAGGAGAATGCAGAAGGACTCCCCTTCGTCTTTGTCGCAGATGAAGCGTTTGCGTTGACTCCCCATCTGATGAGGCCGTTCCCGATGAGGACCCTCACCCCAGACCAGAGGGTCTTCAACTACAGGCTGTCCAGAGCCCGAAGAGTTGTGGAGAACACTTTTGGCATCCTGGCCAGCCGCTTCCGCCTGTTCTTGACGGCAATTAACTTGGCGGAATACAAACTGAACCACATAGTTCTTGCCTGTTGCATATTGCACAACTTCCTCAAAAGACATAACAGGAACTATGTGGTGCCCGTTGGCCCAGATGTGGAGGGCCCTCCAAATGCTGACCTCACAGCCCTTCAAGTGGCACGTCCAGGCTTGCCCCCTCTAAATGCCCGCGCGGTCCGCGAGCAATATATGGACTACTTTGTGGGTAGGGGGGCCATTGCTCTGCCTGACGATGTGTGAGAGGCATTTTTAATAAATCTTATTTTTCAACCAACCTATGATTTCTTGTCATTTCCGTATTCCTTTTAGCTTATTTTACCTTGAAATTTTTTCCCTTTGCCTTCGACAGTGGGAATGCACTTTCTGGGCAAAAGGAGGTAACAGTCTCTTCTTCCCAAAAAGATTATTCTCATGTTGTGTGTTTGCTACCTAATCTTTGGTCTAGAGAAGGTTTGTACTGCATAACTGACACCCAAAATACTCCTTTTCATCACCAGGTCAGACATGTGTGTATTCTCAAAAATGCTGTGCTCCGTGTTTTCGTACAAAGCACTGTGGGTGTCATTTACATAAGTCAAATCGACTATGCTCTACAAGTGCAGTGAAAAAGTGCCCTGGAAAAGAAACTTGCAGTGCAAAGTGGACTTGCCTTTAGTAAATAACACCCATTGCCCCCCATATCCTTTACATTTGACATACATAATGCATTGTGTTTTTTAAATAAGGAAGCCACACATTTAGAAAATTAAAAAAGTTTACTTGGAAAACATTCACAAGTGCATTTACAATCTTCTTGCCCAAACTGACAACATCTTGGTTATTTACAACATTGTTTACAAACATTCCGCAATTGGTAAAACCAGGCATGGAGCAAAACAGAACCTATGAAGTAGGAAAGTTCAACTTTGTAAAGTGAAGACAAGATCAGACATGACTATATGCTCAAAGTGTGTTTGATCTTGCCTTCATCACATGGGGGGTCACCCCTGGAAAGTGGAAATTTAGAACATGCACACAATTTGGGTCTGAAAATGGTCATTAGATGGTAAAACACATGCCTAGAAGCTTCAAAGGTGCCATTTTCCATCATGGGGATGAATGGACGTTTTTTGGGGGTGCAACCCCTTCACCACAACCACTTTCTTAGTTCGTAAAGTGGTTGGACCCCCAAAAAAACGTTGGCATTCATCCACCATGATGGGAGCTAGCACATGTGGACACAATGTGTGCATGTTCCAAATTTCACACAGTTCTTAAGTTGCAAATGTGTTCAGAAGCAGGCACAAATGTGTGTTAATTACTTGGTGCGTTTTCATATTTTTCCTAAAACATCAATGATGTTCTTCAATTTTTGTTGAACATCATTGATGTTTTGCTTTATGTAATCTAGATCTCTATTGCAGACCATTATCTCCCCGATGAGTACGTGGGCACTCTCTGTGGTAAAGTGCGATTTTTCTTCCACAACATCCACGTCACCTAAAAACCACAAACAAACAAAAATCGGGTGTTGGAAATGAGGCAGCCATACATTGATTAGCTTACCAGTAGCTGTGTTCTCCCACACTCACCTGTTGTGGTGACAAGTTCTCCAAGTTCGATGATCTCTCCTTCCTCCTCCTCCTCCTCTGCTTCTGCTCTTTCCCCTTTTTTGGGAGGTGTTGGTTTTGGGGTTTCCTCAGACGGCCCAAGTTTTCGATCCCCTATGAGAATGTACAAAAGGAAGATTTAGCAACACAATCTATTGAGGGCAGAAATAGGAAATGACAAACATTGCTTGAAAGTGACGGACACTATTTTTGTTTGGCCAGTTACAAATGCCAACTACATGAATGTAGTCACTTTGTAAAGGTGCTAAACTTACTAGCTTTTTGGTAGAAGTTTGTGTGATGGAGACCCCCCTCTAGTATCCACTGGAGCACATGTGTGGAAAAGCCTAATAAAAAGGGGTTTTGGGTGTCCCAGCACTAGTGCTCTAGAGTCCAGATGGGTAAACAGCTACTGAGTGACCTCTCCTTTACATTGACTAAATTTGGTTTACGCTCTTGCTGACATCTCTAGTGAGAACAAACTTCCTTTCAATAAAAACTTCACCAAACCTCGTATTATAAGTGGCCGAACGATCGAGGTTGCGTACGATCGAATGGACACACACGATCATGACAGTGGCAGAAAGATCGAGGCTGAGTACGATCGAATGCACAGACGAACCTGAAAGTGGCCATTTTGGAATGTACAACTTTGTAAAAATCAAACCACATGGAGCAGTATGCAAGCAAGAAAGCAAACACAAAACACAACTACTTACTTTTTTGAAGAACTCGCTTGATCTTTCTGTACTGATCGGCCTCCCTCAGTTTCAGGTCTGACCAGCGTTTCCTCAGTTGCTCCTTGGATCGTTGTACCCCAAAATGATTGTACAGCCTCCTCACAACTTTAGACATGATCTTGGCCTTGCGGACATTGGGGTTGAGGTAAGGCCCATACTTCCCATCATAGTCGCTCCTCTTTAATATGTCCACCATCTCCAACATTTCTCCAAATGACATATTGGAGGCCTTGAATTTCAGGCTCCGGGATCGGGACGTTTCTGCCTCCGGACTTTCCTCGTCCTCCTCCTCGTTGGTGGGATATTTGGGGCGCACCTGCTGTGTCCCCGCCATGTGCTCTCCCCACTGCGCCGTAAAGAGAAGGGGTGGGGAATAGACGAGAAAGATCGTCAGGGGCGGGCGGAGTTTGACGCATGCGCACTGTATATAAAACGTCACACGCCTGTGTCGTAGCCACGATCTGGGAGACGAGGGGAGAGAAAGCTCACGCACGAGACGATCGCTACAAACGAAGGTACAATTTGACGTTGGTACATAACTAGCCTAGACTGATTCGAACTTGAGGCTTCTTTATGGAGAAGATTAGGAGAGTTTATACTGACATTATTTATATTGTTTTGTGTGGTGTTGTGTCTTGCAGAGGTGATGGAGGGCTTCTACGACGTGAGTTTTCTCCCCCTCTTCATTGATAAATACAGGGAATTTCCCCTATTATGGCAAGCAAAGCACCGCGACTACAGCAACAGACCAAAGAGGTACGCAGCCCTGCTGAAACTTGTGGCATTTGTAAAGCCAAACCTGCCCATGGCAACCGTGGCAAACTTAAAAGTCAAAATTAAGAACATGAGGAGTACCTATTTCTGGGAGCGCAATAGGGTCCGGAAGTCCCTAGCATCTGGAGCTGCAGCAGCTGATGTCTATGTCCCCACGCTGTGGTACTATGAGAGGCTCCACTTTCTCAAAGACCAGGCTAATGTCAGGAAGTCACTCTCGACTCTTCCTTGCACGCGTCCTTCCGCGTACGCCACCCCTGATGAGGCTTTCGAGGACCAACCTGGGCCTTCCAGTCTGGAAGATGTGCAGGAGCCCAGCTTGAGCCAGGTATAGTAGTTTTGTAACCATTTTTGGGAATAATGAATGATGTTCAGTTAATTCAGGATCCCCAATTGCTTAGTTCCTAACGTGATTGACATATCAACTGACAGTAGTGTTGGAGACATTTTTGGGAAGAATCTAAACTGCAGGGCTGAGAATTGTATGGTTTTCTATTTGTAAACATTTTGCAACAGTCACTAGATGAGAATTGTGTGTGTTTGATGAACAAATAACTGAAACGATGTCCCTTTTTCATACACAGGAAGACCTCAGCCAGGAGGTGGCTGTGGAATGTGGCAGTCAGGAGGAGGCAGGGGTTAGTGGCAGCCAAGAGGGGGGTAGGCGTAGGAGCCTGACTGTCTCCCAAGTCCCTCCCCTCCGCCTTCCCTACAGAAGGGCGAAAAGCATGGGGGAGGTGGGAGAGTCAGCGCTCCAGCTGATCAAAGATGCTTCAGCCTCCCTATATGCCACACCCACCTACGAGGAGGCCTTTGCCTCCTTGGTTGGCACTAAAATGACGGGTATGGAGGCGGGGCAACGCAGCATGTGTGAGGATGTCATCCTCAAAATCCTAAATGAGGGGATGGCTGGGGAGATGACTCCCCTCACACATGTTTGCGAGAGTGACCTTGCTCCGCCTCCTCCTCCTCCTTCTGCCACCCCACCAGCACCAGCACCACGGCGTGGAAGGAAGAGTACAAGGAAGACAAGAGAGTGATGACCTTGATTCAGTCTGGTCTGAGAGAAGATGGAGCCTCTCGTAGGACCAGAGCCTGGGGACCTAGATGGCATCTGCTGCAGTTCAGGATGTTTTGGACTTCAGGACCAGATTGCACTCCCTTATTATTTAGATAGGTACTCCTCAGGCCCCCAATTTTCTAAGCTTGAAAAATGATGGTTGCCGTGGGTGTCCAAGGCTTTGCAAATTCCCCAAGTTTCACCATGGCTGCGTTCCTCTTTGGTTTGTTGCTGAGACCTAAATAAATGTTTTTTGGATTTGAAATAATCATTGCCTATGTGTTTTACTTTTCTACAATGACAGTTTTTCTTTGAGTAGGCAGGTACATTTCACTAATCCTAAAGTAGAATTAACAAGGGGCACCAACAACCAACAAACTCCTAGTAAATTTAAGCAAGAAATACAAATGTTAATAATGTGGTTTTGCTAAGTTGAGACACACAACCCCCCTCCAAAAAAAAAAAAAAAAAAAAAAAAAAATATCCTTCAAATATGTATTCCCAAAAAAAAACAAAAAAAAAAGACAAATCATGCTAAAAATATAACAAAGATTCTTTTACGATCTGAGTAAAAATAAACATGTAGTGTATAAATGCTGAAAAGTAATAAAGAACTAAGTTTGTGAGAAGTGCGGGTGAATAGGAGCAGCTAAAACATGTCATTCTTGTTGCATTGTAAAGAAAAAGAGAATGCGCTGCATTAAAGACATTTTAACATTGCAGCGTGACGAATGTGCTGTGTCGATTAGGAAAGGTAGTTTTACCTGACCGAGCGCTTCCGTCACAGAATTTCTTCTGAGCATGCGTAGCACTTTGTCCGTCGGACAACCGTACACACGATCGGATTTGGTGTGATCGGACCGTGTTGTCGGCAAATCTATCCAGCAGGAGATAGGACTTTGTCCGTCGGACAATCCGACGTACACTGTCCGATGGTGCATACACACGGTCTGATTTTTCAACAACATTGTCCGATCGGACAGAATCCATGCAAAAATCCGACCGTGTGTATGGGGCTTTACAGTGTTGTGGCACCAGCACCACCACCACCAAAGACCCAATTTTTCTATCACTGTTTAACGATGGCATGTAATTACAATTCTTGATTAGGGATGAGCCGAACACCCCCGGGTTCGGTTCGCACCAGAACCTGCGAACGGACCGAAAGTTTGCACGAACGTTCGAACCCTATTAATTACAATGGACGCAAACGTTCGAAATCTAAAGTGCTATTTATAACGGCCAATATGCATGTTATTGTCCTAAAAAGGGTTTAGGGGCCCAGGTCCTGCCCCAGGGGACATGTATCAATGCAAAAAGATGTTTTAAAAACAGAAGTATTTTCTGGAGCACTCATTTTAAAGTGAAAAAAAAAAGTGAAATATTCCTTTAAATATCGTACCTGGGGGGTGTCTAAAGTATGCCTGTGAAGTGGCATGTGTTTCCCATGTTTAGATCTGTCCCTGCACAAAATTACATTTGTAAAGGGAAAAAAAGCCATTCGGCACTGCGTCGCTTTAACTGACAATTGCACGGTCGTGCGACGTGACTCCCAAACAAAATTGGTGTCCTTTTTTTCCCACAAATAGAGCTTTCTTTTGGTGGTATTTGATCACCTCTGCGGTTTTATTTTTTGCGCTATAAACTAAAATAGAGCGACAATTTTGAAAAAAATTCAATATTTTTTACTTTTTGCTATAATAAATATCCACAAAAAAAATATATAAAAAAACATATTTTTTCCTCAGTTTAAGCCCCTACGTATTCTTCTACATATTTTTGGTAAAAAAAAATCTCAATTAGCGATTATTGATTGGTTCGCGCAAAATTTTACAAAATATGGGATAGTTTTATAGCATTTTTATTAATATTTTTTTTTTACTAGTAATGGCGGCGATCAGCGATTTTTATTGTGACAACGACATTATGGCGGACACATAGGACATTTTTGGGACCATTGTAATTTATACAGCAATCAGTGCTATTTAAATTCATTTATTAGGCAGATGCCTGTGTTGCACAAATCAACCACACAACACCAGGAATGAGGGGGTAGATTCAGGTGTATGCTGTGCAGTTTGCAGGAGGCACACTACACTCACTGTAACAGCGCTAGGTTAGGAAGCAAAGCAAAGCTGACACTGTCCCTGCCTATCCTGCTCTCTCCCTGAACACTACACTCACAGCGCCATCTAAAGAAGTATAAAGCACAGCTGACATTTTCCCTGCCTATCCTTCTCTCTATGAACGCCGCACAACACTACACTAGGCCGTCGTACTGGTGGCCTTACATAGTGTGGGGCGTGTACCAAACCCCCCTGAGCTATAATTGGCCACAGGCATACTGCCTTTTTTTCTTTGGCTGCAAATTGGTCCGGGGCTTAAGTGGTTAAATGGCTTTTTTTTCCCTTTACAAATGTAATTTTGTGCAGGGACAGATCTAAACATGGGAAACACATGCCACTTCACAGGCATACTTTAGACACCCCCCAGGTACGATATTTAAAGGAATATTTCACTGTTTTTTTCACTTTAAAATGAGTGCTCCAGAAAATACTTCTGTTTTTAAAACATCTTTTTGCATTGATACATGTCCCCTGGGGCAGGACCTGGGCCCCTAAACCCTTTTTAGGACAATAACATGCATATTGGCCGTTATAAATAGCACTTTAGATTTCGAACGTTTGCGTCCATTGTAATTAATAGGGTTCGAACGTTCGTGCAAACTTTCGGTCCGTTCGCAGGTTCTGGTGCGAACCGAACCCGGGGGTGTTCGGCTCATCCCTAATCAAGAATTGTAATTACATGCCATCGTTAAACAGTGATAGAAAAATTGGGTCTTTGGTGGTGGTGGTGCTGGTGCCACAACACTGTAAAGCCCCATACACACGGTCGGATTTTTGCATGGATTCTGTCCGATCGGACAATGTTGTTGAAAAATCAGACCGTGTGTATGCACCATCGGACAGTGTACGTCGGATTGTCCGACGGACAAAGTCCTATCTCCTGCTGGATAGATTTGCCGACAACACGGTCCGATCACACCAAATCCGATCGTGTGTACGGTTGTCCGACGGACAAAGTGCTACGCATGCTCAGAAGAAATTCTGTGACGGAAGCGCTCGGTCAGGTAAAACTACCTTTCCTAATCGACACAGCACATTCGTCACGCTGCAATGTTAAAATGTCTTTAATGCAGCGCATTCTCTTTTTCTTTACAATGCAACAAGAATGACATGTTTTAGCTGCTCCTATTCACCCGCACTTCTCACAAACTTAGTTCTTTATTACTTTTCAGCATTTATACACTACATGTTTATTTTTACTCAGATCGTAAAAGAATCTTTGTTATATTTTTAGCATGATTTGTCTTTTTTTTTTGTTTTTTTTGGGAATACATATTTGAAGAATATTTTTTTTTTTTTTTTTGGAGGGGGGTTGTGTGTCTAAACTTAGCAAAACCACATTATTAACATTTGTATTTCTTGCTTAAATTTACTAGGAGTTTGTTGGTTGTTGGTGCCCCTTGTTAATTCTACTTTAGGATTAGTGAAATGTACCTGCCTACTCAAAGAAAAACTGTCATTGTAGAAAAGTAAAACGCATAGGCAATGATTATTTCAAATCCAAAAAAACATTTATTTAGGTCTCAGCAACAAACCAAAGAGGAACGCAGCCATGGTGAAACTTGGGGAATTTGCAAAGCCTTGGACACCCACGGCAACCATCATTTTTCAAGCTTAGAAAATTGGGGGCCTGAGGAGTACCTATCTAAATAATAAGGGAGTGCAATCTGGTCCTGAAGTCCAAAACATCCTGAAATGCAGCAGATGCCATCTAGGTCCCCAGGCTCTGGTCCTACGAGAGGCTCCATCTTCTCTCAGACCAGACTGAATCAAGGTCATCACTCTCTTGTCTTCCTTGTACTCTTCCTTCCACGCCGTGGTGCTGGTGCTGGTGGGGTGGCAGAAGGAGGAGAAGGAGGCGGAGCAAGGTCATTCTCGCAAACATGTGTGAGGGGAGTCATCTCCCCAGCCATCCCCTCATTTAGGATTTTGAGGATGACATCCTCACACATGCTGCGTTGCCCCGCCTCCATACCCGTCATTTTAGTGCCAACCAAGGAGGCAAAGGCCTCCTCGTAGGTGGGTGTGGCATATAGGGAGGCTGAAGCATCTTTCATCAGCTGGAGCGCTGACTCTCCCACCTCCCCCATGCTTTTCGCCCTTCTGTAGGGAAGGCGGAGGGGAGGGACTTGGGAGACAGTCAGGCTCCTACGCCTACCCCCCTCTTGGCTGCCACTAACCCCTGCCTCCTCCTGACTGCCACATTCCACAGCCACCTCCTGGCTGAGGTCTTCCTGTGTATGAAAAAGGGACATCGTTTCAGTTATTTGTTCATCAAACACACACAATTCTCATCTAGTGACTGTTGCAAAATGTTTACAAATAGAAAACCATACAATTCTCAGCCCTGCAGTTTAGATTCTTCCCAAAAATGTCTCCAACACTACTGTCAGTTGATATGTCAATCACGTTAGGAACTAAGCAATTGGGGATCCTGAATTAACTGAACATCATTCATTATTCCCAAAAATGGTTACAAAACTACTATACCTGGCTCATGCTGGGCTCCTGCACATCTTCCAGACTGGAAGGCCCAGGTTGGTCCTCGAAAGCCTCATCAGGGGTGGCGTACGCGGAAGGACGCGTGCAAGGAAGAGTCGAGAGTGACTTCCTGACATTAGCCTGGTCTTGGAGAAAGTGGAGCCTCTCATAGTACCACAGCGTGGGGACATAGACATCAGCTGCTGCAGCTCCAGATGCTAGGGACTTCCGGACCCTATTGCGCTCCCGGAAATAGGTACTCCTCATGTTCTTAATTTTGACTTTTAAGTTTGCCACGGTTGCCATGGGCAGGTTTGGCTTTACAAATGCCACAAGTTTCAGCAGGGCTGCGTACCTCTTTGGTCTGTTGCTGTAGTCGCGGTGCTTTGCTTGCCATAATAGGGGAAATTCCCTGTATTTATCAATGAAGAGGGGGAGAAAACTCACGTCGTAGAAGCCCTCCATCACCTCTGCAAGACACAACACCACACAAAAGAAATTGGTATATGTTGGAAGGCAACATGTTTTATTTCATAACACAAGATGCGTTTGAATATGAAATCTGGATACATCTAGCCTCATCACTCTTGGGTGCCGCCTGGAATGCCATTAAACAGGTTACCCATCAGGGCTTTGTAACATATCAGAACCTTCATCTGAAAGAAGAGTCATGCCCCCTGGCAGGGGAGTATGGGAACAAAAGCTTGGCTTCAGACCTCCTGGTGTAATAAAGATGGAAGTGTTTGATTAACACATCTGCAAACAAAGCTTCAAAAAAGCCACTGATGCCAAGATGACTGATGGGCTGAGTTACAGAAGATCAAAGACCAGCTGTCCATGAAGATTTTACCCGGGTCGGTTAGCAGTGATTCATGGATAAACGCTGCCCCCAGTGGACACTACCACAGGCTTCCTGGAGGATGGACAGAAATTTAGAAGGACTGCCTCTTATCTCTTTTCTATTGGATAGAAGGCTAGGTGGGTGTTGTGTATGGGTAGGGTCAGTTTAAAAGTGGGCCATGTATTTGATCACCTCTGCGGTTTTATTTTTTGCGCTATAAACTAAAATAGAGCGACAATTTTGAAAAAAATTCAATATTTTTTACTTTTTGCTATAATAAATATCCACAAAAAAATATATATAAAAAAACATATTTTTTTCCTCAGTTTAAGCCCCTACGTATTCTTCTACATATTTTTGGTAAAAAAAAATCTCAATTAGCGATTATTGATTGGTTCGCGCAAAATTTTACAAAATATGGGATAGTTTTATAGCATTTTTATTAATATTTTTTTTTTACTAGTAATGGCGGTGATCAGCGATTTTTATTGTGACAACGACATTATGGCGGACACATAGGACATTTTTGGGACCATTGTAATTTATACAGCAATCAGTGCTATTTAAATTCAGGTGTATGCTGTGCAGGAGGCACACTACACTGAGTGAATATTAGGCAGATGCCTGTGTTGCACAAATCAACTACACAACACCAGGAATGAGGGGGTAGATTCAGGTGTATGCTGTGCAGTTTGCAGGAGGCACACTACACTCACTGTAACAGCGCTAGGTTAGGAAGCAAAGCAAAGCTGACACTGTCCCTGCCTATCCTGCTCTCTCCCTGAACACTACACTCACAGCGCCATCTAAAGAAGTATAAAGCACAGCTGACATTTTCCCTGCCTATCCTTCTCTCTATGAACGCCGCACAACACTACACTAGGCCGTCGTACTGGTGGCCTTACATAGTGTGGGGCGTGTACCAAACCCCCCTGAGCTATAATTGGCCACAGGCATACTGCCTGTGGCCAATTATGGTTCTCCTCGCTGCCAGCGCTGTGATTGGCCAAGCATGCTGGGTCAGAGTGCATGCTTGGCCAATCATCAGCCAGCAATGCACTGCGGCTGGTGCAGTGCATTGTGGGCCGTTCGTATCCCACAAATTTGATGCGAACGCCCCACAAAGTTCTGGTTTCGACGAACGGATTAACGGCCGATGTTCGATTCGAACGTGGGTTCGAATCGAACACCAGGCTCATCCCTATTCTTGATATAATGGTTCACAGCAGGGCGCTCCAGAGCCCACCAAGAGTCACTTGGAGGGCTTACAGTGTTAACTTGTGACAACACCAACACCTTAGGGCCAAATTTCTGTAGAGCATATAGGGCATGCCCCTACTTTCAAACATCCAACTTACAAACGTCTCCTACTTGCAAACGGAAGGAGACAACAGGAAGTGAGATGAAAAAAGACAGACGGCTCAAAAAATGATACTGGGGTGATAACCCTTCTCTATGTTTTTCAAAAAGCTTAAAAATAGATTTTTTTGACTGGAGCTACACTTTAAAAATGTACCAGTTAAAAATTACAAACAGATTCTACTTAACACAACAAACCTACACAGTCAGGTGGGGCTACCCATGCCATTTCTTTCAATGATTTTTATCCATATTGCCGAAACCAGACATTACATTAAAACCGCAAGCAGGTTTAAATGACTTTTTTACGTTAAATTTAATTTTGTGCAGGGACTCTTCTAAACACAGGAAACACGTGCCACTTCACAGGCATACTATAGACACCCCCAGGCACGATATTTAAAGGAATATTTCACTTTTTTTTTTTTCACTTTAATCGTCATTAAAATCAGTGCTCCCGAAAAAAGTTTTTAAAAACATTTTTTGCATTGATCCATGTCCCCTGGGGCAGGACCCCAAACACTTTTTAAGACAACAACTTGCATATTAACCTTTAAAATTAGCACTTTTGATTTCTCCCATAGACTTTTAAAGGGTGTTCCACGGCTTTCGAATTTGCCGCAAACACCCCAAATTGTTTGCTATTCAGCGAACGGGCAAACAGCCAATGTTCGAGTTGAACTCATGTTTGACCCGAACATAAAGCCCATCCCTATTCTTCAGTACACCTTGTTTTAAACATGAGGGAAAGAGACAGTATCAGACCTGCTTACTACTGTTGAAACGAGAGAACATTAAAATCTCAACGTAACTTTGGTATGTAATCACCCAATATGTTCAAATGTTCTTGACAATCCCTCTCAGTAGTTATAAACTACCTGTTTGTACCCCTCTGAAAAGTTTTTTACATGGCTATATTACTGTTATTGTTACTAAACAGAACTTTCTATCGCTTCATTTTCTTCTGGGGCAGGAGCCGGGTCCCCAAACCCTTTTTAGGACAACATCTTGCATAGTAGCCTTTAAAATTAGCACTTTTGATTTTTAACGTTCGAGTCCCATAGACTTTAATGGGGTTCTAAAGTTTGCGTAAACTTTCGGTCCGTTCGAAGGTTCTGGTGCGAACCGAACCGGGGGGGTGTTCGGCTCATCCCTACAAAAGAATATAAAAGATACTTTATGCAAGGTCCTCCTCTGTGTTCAATAGCTTTTAGCTGGGCTCAAAATGGCAAGAGAGCCATGAGGCAAGAGAGAGATTTTCCATTCAATGAGCACTTTTAAACTGACCCTACCCATACACAACACCCACCTAGCCTTCTATCCAATGGAAAAGAGATAAGAGGCAGTCCTTCTAAATTTCTGTCCATCCTCCAGGAAGCCTGTGGTAGTGTCCACTGGGGGCAGCGTTTATCCATGAATCACTGCTAACCGACCCAGGTAAAATCTTCATGGACAGCTGGTCTTTGATCTTCTGTAACTCAGCCCATCAGTCATCTTGGCATCAGTGGCTTTTTTGAAGCTTTGTTTGCAGATGTGTTAATCAAACACTTCCATCTTTATTACACCAGGAGGTCTGAAGCCAAGCTTTTGTTCCCATACTCCCCTGCCAGGGGGCATGACTCTTCTTTCAGATGAAGGTTCTGATATGTTACAAAGCCCTGATGGGTAACCTGTTAAATGGCATTCCAGGCGGCACCCAAGAGTGATGAGGCTAGATGTATCCAGATTTCATATTCAAACGCATCTTGTGTTATGAAATAAAACATGTTGCCTTCCAACATATACCAACTTTATTTGATGTTGAATAAATATCTTTCTTTTTCTCAAACATGTATTTCTGTTATAACCATATAAGCATGACATTATGATTATAAACTATTTTAATAGATGCTTATGATTGGCTACTCCTAAAGAAGCAGCTTCTGCTGCGAAACTAGTAGAGGACAACCACCAAGACGCATCATATTCGATACCCTATATCAACACTGAGGGTCACCATCATTTTCTCTACAATATTCAAGCACTATATATGGCTGTAACTATTGAGTGTATCAAACATTTTTGTATACATGGTTTTTACCATATTGTTTGTATTATCTATTTTCTAGTAAATGCTATTTTTAAATATATATTTGTCTAAATCCTTGAGGTACCGAGATAGTCCACATTTACTTTCCCTCGCCAGGGGCACTTCTGAGGTGGCCCCAGGCTTTTCTATCTGTTTGGGTTTGCATGAACAGACAGAAGGATTTGAGGCAGGCTATGTCCACAGAAAGTTTGTGGTTAGTTCTCCTAAATGTTTGGAACAACCTACCCGCTGAGCTATTTCAAAAACTGTGTGCAAGTATACCTATTTTAAATGCAAAGGGTGGTCACACCAAACATTTATTTGAGTTAGATTTTTCTTCTGTTCATTTAATTTTAATTTTGATAATTGATAAAAAATAAACTATTAACACTTTTGTAGTGCTGACATCCTTGCATATTGATGTGTGTTTTCATACTTTAATACAAAGTCTATGGACATTGCTATGGTTCAGTATTTGGAGCCATCTAGTGACCAAATACTGGTAATGCACTTATATGATTATTACATCAGAACAAGCACAAAAGACTAATACAGGAAGTGACTGTTGTTTTGATGAGAAGGTTGACCTTTTTACCCAGGAGGCTTGGTGACCTACCCATGAACACTCTCTTGAACAGTGCATGCTGGTTAGAGCATAAAAGGAACCCGAGCAGCCATTTTAGGTCTCTTGGGATCGCCTGGCCTGCCTGTGAGGATCTGTGAGGAGGCTTCCCAGAGACATCGGCTTACAGCCATGGCGGGGTGCAACCCTGCTTGTTCGTGCAAGCAACCTGACAGTGCCTGAGGGACAGTGACCAGATTGAGTAGATCCAGAGACACTCATGCGAGCATCGGAGCGACTGGCCCAGCTGACAGAGAAGCAAGCTGCAGTCACCGGACCAAAGTTACTACACAGAGCTCCGATCCAGTTGGTGAGCGGGTCACAGCCCACAGTTTGTTAACTTTCACATGCAGTTAGACACACATACAGGCCTCACTGGAATTTGTAGTTCCACGGAGGAGGACCAGAGCAACTGACACTGAGCAGGCTTGAGGCCTATCTACTCTGATGTCTCAAGCATTGTAAAATAGTTATTGGAGTTACACCAGGAGCACTTTCACCTCAATTTAACTTACCATAAACTGTGGATTACAAATCATAAGGAGTTACTCTAGCTAGCAAAGACAAGAAGATCACGGACTAAGTAATTTAAGTGAGATCTCATGTATACCTTATAATGTAGGGGGAGCTCCCAGGTATAAATACATATATATATATATATATATATATATATATACTGTTTCAAATTGTTTATGTTGAAATCCATTGTGCTGTCGTCCTATGTTTGGATGACAGCACAATTACTGTAATCACCTCTTTGCATATTTTACAGTAAAATATATTTCTGGTTAAGTATCCAGTTGTGTGGTGTACTGTTTTTCCCCACTAGGTTGAGCCAGTGGATCCTGAGGTTACAATACAGGTACTTTGCATTTGTATTATATTGTATTGTATTACATTGCATCACAGCTGTGCCAAGGGGATTGAGCCAAGTTAGTGGGGTTATTGGTAGAGTGCAGGTCCAAATCAAACCAGCAGCTCCTTCGGGGGTCAGTGCTACATGTGGGGGCTCGTCCGGGATCCTGTCACACTACAAGCAAGCCTGCCCCCTTGGTACTACCATGGACCAAATCAAAGTGGTCCAATGGTGCGAAGCAGAAGGGACACGCTCAGAAGCGAGCGTGGCCATTGAACTTCCAGAAAGCGACTGGGGAAAAAAAACAAATTAAAGAAGTGGTACAAACATTGTCCCCGGACACAAAGGCTTACGTGGTCGCAGTGAGACCAGACCATGGGACTCACTGAACCTACGCACTGATAGAGTGGGGACAGGATGTCCCTGAAAACTTCCACGGTGCCAGTGTAAAATTGTCTTAAAAGACAGAGTTTCACCTGACACATCCCAGCAAGCATGAAGGGGACTCTCCCAGTCAGAAGCAGTTAGAACCCTTAGACAGGAAAGCAGGGGCTGCTGTTAAATCACAGGCAGAACAACAGCTGGCTGATCTGAAACGACTGTACCGCAATATACAGGAGAGGTTTCAAGAGACCTCCAGTATGATAGCTGAACACATTAATGGGTTACGTGTGGCTTTGGAGGATCAGAAGGATGGCCAGATAACACCCAACATTGGGAAGGTATTGAAGAAATGCACTCAGGGCCGCTTGCAGGAAGTAACCATCCGGAAGGATTTCCGCATTGAAGGCCAGATAGGAGAAAGAGGGCAGAAGGACAAACTGTCCTACACCAGCCTCCTACACCAAATAGAGTTGGGGCTACAGAAAGGATATCTGGAATCTGAAATTAGAGAGGCTGTAATCCATGCCATCATCCCAGGTTTAAGTGTCAGGGGCATGTTGGAGAGGAAGAGTGGATTGACCTTAAACCAGCTAAAGAGGATACTAAAAAGCTATTATGAGCTAAGATGCCGCTGAGCTATTTCATCGTCTGATAAATATGACACAGAATAGTCGAGAGACTCCTCAGAACTTCCTATTCCGGGCCATTGAGCTCAAGGACCGCCTGCTGTCCACATCAAAGGAAGAAGGAACTGGAGAGCACTTTGGACCCAAGCTAGTTCAAAGGAAATTCCGGAGATCTGTGATTACGGGATTGAGTAGTGACTATATCAAGCTACAACTGAAGCAGCACTTGGGAAGATCCCTCAACTCCGGATGAGGTACTCATTGAGAAAGTGAATGAAGCAGATAAGATGGAGATTGAGAGGGACCAAAAACAGAGTAAACTCCAACCTCCTAGCACCACAAGTGCTAAAGTACAACAAATAGATGTCCCCTCAGACACTGAGGAACTCAGTGTACTGGCAGCAAGCGCTGAACAGGGATCATGGCTTTCACCTACTCACCACCTACCCGCAGGTCAGACTGGGCTGGAGAAGCTGTTCCAGACCCAAAAAGAAATACTGGAGATGATGACAATGTTGATGACTCCGCCATATGAAACAAACACAGAGAGTCTGCTTCAAATGTGGAGGAGTAGGACATCTCAGGCTAGTGTGCTTCAGCCCAGTAGCTGAGACAAAGTCCAAACAGCCGGCGGAAAACTTCAGAGGGCCCCAGTGAAGGAGTCAACTGGGCGCCCGGTTGCCATAGCTAATTCCCCCCGACTCATACACCTCAAACCTCTGGGGTCGCCAAGACGCCAAGACGGAAGAGAGAGAGGCACCTAAAAACCAAAGGATGAAGGCACAAGCCACCAAGCAGGCCAAAGGTACTGCATTCAGTGGGTTTCCTCCCAAGCTAGTGGGACCCTCTCCAATCACCCCTATCCAAGTAGAGGGGATTTATACAAAAACCCTGTTGGACACTGGAGCCCAAGTGACCTTGCTCTACAGGGATTTCTATGACTGACATCTCAAGCACCTAAACTATAAACAAAAAAGAATTGCGCTAGGTGTGTAAAGATAAATGTGAATCAAAAAATACCATGATGTTTATCCTGCTGCTGGACACAAATAACAGAGATATAGGGCACAAAACTGGATGTATAAAAGGAAAAAGTGCAGGTACCCCTGATGACGTCATATCTGACGAAACGGTCATAGGGTGGACGCGTACACACGCACTGCGCATGCGGGATAGCATTTTCCCCTTTTGAGACGCTCAGAGCTGATTTCACCTACCTTGCAAGGTTATTCAAGTGTACTGGGATAATTTTATTCAATAAAATCCCTCTTTTTTTTTAAAACGCCTACACTATTGGAGTTTTCTTTATCTCTCCTGCTCCTCATCTATTGGAGGTTTTATCCATCTTGCGGAATCGAGGATCCTGCCACCATCCTTCATATAGGAGAAACACAGCAGTGAATGGTATATCGATTGGGATGTCGGTGATATCCAACAGCACCAAGGCTGTTCTTCTAAGCTTTGTTTGATCCCCCTGAATAAGGGCGGTCACTGGCTTTCTGGTAAGCCTTCCCTTTTGTTTTACTCTGTGGTGACGGGCAGCACAAGAGGTGAAAAGCATCTGTTGGAGCACTCTGTGGATGTTTTCACATAAGAGAAGTTTTCTCACAAGATCTCTTTAGACTTTCCTTTATGAACTTTTAGTTAGAATATTTTGAATATTGTTTACACATGGTTCACATTGTCTTATCCAGTTCTTGGGTTTAATATTTATTTATGAATTATTTGAACTTTTGAATAATATATATCATATATACTATATATATGTGGTTTACACCACTTTTATTCACATGATTTTGACAGCACTGAAATATTTGTCACTAAAATGTTTGTCAGTAATTAATGCACATTTATCATCTAGCGCTGCACTTTTTTCCTTTTATACATCTCAAGCACCTGCTGTTACAGAAATTGGAGGAACTAGAGATATGGGGGTTAGGCACTCAGAACATCCCATATGTTGGTTACCTGCCGGTCAGACTCACCATGGCAAGGTTCCAGTCAGTGTTCGCAACACAGCAGCTGTGCCAGTGAGGGTGGCAGCCAGACTACTGTTAGGACAGGTCAGCCCAGCAACCCCAGTCTCAGCATGTGACTTGACGGAAGGACCAGCAGCAGAGATCCCTCAGGAAGAATTATGCCCAAAAAACACTTACTCCTGCATGGAGGGAAAGAGCTAAGGCCCAACTTCTGAGATGGAGGGCAGCTTTCTCAAAAAGTGAGTTTGACGTGGGGTGGTCGAAGAGTGCCACCCACCAAATTCTACTGAAGGAAGACAAGCCTTTTCGAGAAAGGGTTAGCCTGGGTTCAGACTAGTGCGTTGCGATTTCAGGGCCCTGCGTGACTGCGCAGTGAAACGCCGACTGTTCTGCGGATTGTACGCGTTTTCGGTGCGAAGCCGCAGCAAATTCATTAGTAACCCTTCCTGCCTAATTTGAGTTGCTAATTTTGTGCTGACCAAGCTTTTTGGCTGATTGTGCGGCTGCTTATAAACCTGGTAGCTCAGTCTACACTTTCTGGTTGTCCAGCAGTCTGTACCTGTGTTGTGTGTGTTTCTTTGCAAGATGTGTGCTGCTCTGCCAATGATCATGCCAACTGTTGTTGCTGCCACAGCAGCAATCTTGCTGGAAGAAGAAAATCGTAGAAGGGTGCGGAGAAGAAGAAGATACTGGGTTCATCCCATCATTGCAAATCGAGAAGAAAGAGGCCAGTTCATGATATTGTATGGGCACCTCCGTGGGCATGAAGGGAAATTTTTCAATTTCACCCGCATAACAATTAGTAGGTGAGTACTGTTTCTGCCAAACCATACTTAATTTGTAGCCATAGATGTATAGTGTGTTTTATATTTGCAAGACACAAGTCCATCCAGTCTAACCTATGTGTGATTCTGTTATGTTAAGATTATTGTAACTTATAAGCCTTGTCCCCCCCCCCCCCCAAAAAAAAAATACCAACTGTACATTATTTCAGCATCCAACCTTAAGGGCACTAAATTATCCTCACCTTGCACCCCCCTCCTGGTGTAAGCCAGGTCATATTTCCATTTTTTTGTGTGGATGTTTTACCCCCCAAATACCTTGGCCCAAAATTGCTAGTGACAAGTTGCTTTGTGGGTGTTGGTGTTGCCATGCAGCTTTGTTTAGCATTTTTGGCTCAGACAATTGTTACTGTTAATTTAAAAGGCCAGTGGCTTCTTCTTTGTTGAAATGAGGACCCATATGCCTTTTTTTTTTTGTTCCTGTCACCTATTTTTAGCCATAATTAGATTGGAACTAAATATGCCTGCCTTGTTACCCTAAATAATGTCCTTAACCACTTACCTTACTTTTTTTTTTACAGTATGCCCCAATGTTTTTCACACATGTATGTATGTTTTTTTTGTTTTTTACTCAGTTTTGACGAATTGCTGGGCTTAATCTCCCCTCGCTTGCAGCGTCAGAACACAAGCTTCAGACCAAGTATCCAGCCTGCTGAAAGGTTATTGATCACATTAAGGTAATTATCATCACTCATGCCATTTGTCATGTGTTATATTGACCATGTTTTTTTGTTTTTTTTATGTTTTTTAACCTGGGTATTTGTAAAAATATGACGTCACAAAATATGTAGGAATAATTATTTATTCACGTATCATAAAATATGATAAAAATATAAACTTTAACCATGTATAAAACATAAATTAACTCTGCAATAACTTAATAACAAAAAACTTGCCTGTCAAGTAGGCCTCTTCCCTTTTTTTATCAAAATGTGTCATGTTGGTCCTTAACCATGAACAGACCTCATCACAGATTCTGATATGTTTTTGAAAAGGGGCATCATAGGAGTATTGAGTTGCGGAAGCTGGGTCATCACTGGCAGTGTGGGGAGCAGGCCTAGCCTCCCCAGGTTGACTTTGCCCATACATACCCTGGGTTTGGGGGGGGGGGGGCCCTAATTGAAGGAAGTGGGGATGGGATGGGATAGGGAAGGTTACTGTGCGGCACTTCATATCTGGAGATTGGCCTGTCATAACTTGAGGGATATGATGGTGGATTATAGGGGTAAGGATGGTGTTGCTGCTCAGGGTAGTGCGGGTATCTTGGGTAGTGATGGGGAGGTCTTGGTTGGGACACATTTGGGTATTTAAATGCAGCTTCCTCCTGTGGCTGGGAGAAGGAGTGCAGCATTTTTTCTATATTTTTGCGCATTTCATAGTACCGCTCTGGGGGTATCTTTTTAATTAGTGGTACAAAACTGAGCGCCAGGATTGTATCGGGACATAAACATGCATCCACCTTTCCGGTCATGTTTTTTAACATGTCTAATAAGCGCTCACTTAGGTCTGGTTGGGATAGTGCTGGGCACCTCCGTGGCACCTTGCCAGGCTGATCAATTTGTGCAGGAGCAAAGGATGGCCCAGGAACAGCCTCCTCTGCCCCTGAACATTGTTCTTCTGGCTGAGTTTCCCAGAGACTGGAAGATGTTTGGATTAGTGCTAAATCCTCTGTGTCTTCTGGAATATCAATGGGTGCTTCCTCCTCTGTTTGTTGTTCTTGTTCTTCCTCCAAAACATCTTGCTCCTCCCAACTAGATTCTGTCCTGTTTTATATTGTAAAAATGTTAAAAATTAACTTGGCATATTGATGATTACCAGATTGTGCGTTACATAGATGATGTAAATGAAAACTTACTCTCTCGTCTCCTCAATGGGTTGTAGAAACTCCCAGTCCCTGGCATACATATAGGGTACCCTAGGCGCTGCCCCCGTGCCACTCCTTGTTTCTCTGAGGTGCCTCATGTATTTTCTGTAAGCATCACGTATGCTACGTATCACGTATGCCATCTTGTCTGTAAGTAGCGCACTGAAAAATAAAGAACAACACAATGATTTGTTTTTTTTTTCATTTTAGGTACTTAGCAACAGGGAATTCCTTTGAATTCAAGGTTTGAAAATCAACGATTAGTGGCATTGTTCATGCTACCTGCCTAGTCATATGGGAAGAACTGAAGGACATTGTTATGAAGAAGCCCAAACCAGAAGAATGGCTGATGATAGCGGACCTATTCTGGGAGAGATGCAACTTCCCCAACTGTCTAGGAGCCATTGATGGCAAACATGTACGCATCCTCAAGCCTCCAGCTAGTGGGAGCCATTTTTTTAATTATAAAAAATATTTGTCGTTGGTATTAATGGCAGTGGCAGACGCAAATTATAAATTTATTTATGTTGATGTAGGTTCTTATGGCAGCAGCTCAGATTCTAGTGTATTCTCACATTCCTCATTTGGCCGCATGCTGCGTGACAATACACTAGACTTGCCCAATAATGGGACTGCCAGGGACTACAGAGCCTCTCCTTCCACATGTATTTGTCGGAGATGAAGCTTTCGCACTGTCCCAGAACATGCTCAGGCCTTATTCCAGTCGCTCTCTGACAACTGAAAAAAGAGTGTTTAATTATAGGCTGACTAGGGCACGACGAGTAGTAGAATGTACATTTGGAATTCTTTGCAATAAGTGGAGATTCCTGCATACCTCTATTAACCTGAGTATTGATCATGTGATCAGTGCGATTAAAGCTGCCTGTGCCTTGCACAACTATGTGCGTGAAAGAGAGGGGTTTCTTTTTGAAGATTCCCTGACCCATAACATGGAGCCAGCACATTGCAATATTCCTAGGGGCAGAACTACTGGTACACTTATTAGAGAAGAATTTAGGAATTTTTTTTTTGTCACCAGCTGGGGAGGTGCCTTGGCAGATGAATTCTATTGACTAAAAATAAATATGTATTTTTTTGCTGTATGTAAATGCATGATAATATAATGCTAAGTGTGCTGTATGAAAAGTGTTGTATGTAATTTTGGCTATGAAAAATAAAACTTTTTTATCTCACATTTGTGGTGTATGTCATATTACTGACCTTAGAAATTATAAGAATATGCATTTATTTAGGGCCTCATCCATCCCTAGATAAACCTGTTATGTGCACAATGTTTACAGCATGTGGCCTGGTACAGATTTGGGGGTGACCACATGCTGTTTGTTAAAATCTAAAAAACAAAATTAATGCCCACCATCTTAAAAATACATGACTCGTGTAGCCTAGTAAAGACCAACCACTTGTTGTGACCCCTTTATTCCAAAACCCCCTTTTTGTTACTCCCCTTAAATAATGGACCATACCGTACTTCTTGTGGAGTAAATGGCCACAACAGCCTTTATTAAACTTAACTCCAATTTTCCAAAATATATAAATAACCATATAAAACCGTATAAATAACCATATAAAAATAAACATAAATAACCATACACATTTTAGTGTAAACATAAATAACCATCGGTTATACCCTCTTATGTTGGTCAGTGACGGGGCTAACACTTGTAACACAACCAGTTAACTTAACCAATATATATATGACTATATATATATATAACACCAGGGGGCACTGCAGGATTTAACCGAACCAAGTAGGCCTCCATTTTAACCGCCCGGAGACAAAAACCCTATCCCGCAGTGCACACAGAGTAATCATCGAACTTCGATGTACTACACCGGAGGGGCCATCTCATGACGAGCCCCCCACACACTCACCAACTACATAACTGCCACCGTCACTGACCAACCTAAACACCGCCACAGACTGAAAGGGTGACCCCTTACCCTTGAAGGCACCTCCACACCCGCAGGGCCGTATGTATCCCCTCCTGTAGACCCAACGACCACAGGTCGATCCCGACATCCGTCAGGTGAACCCCATCCCTCCTCAAATAGAGGCCCACATTCTTCTCAAGTTCCCTGTGGCGAACCACTAAACCCCCTTGCCATGCCAGGAACCTCCCCACCACCTTATTTACCCGGATCCTCGCCTTGTTAAGGCGATACACTGATCTAGCCATCCTCCAGGACGTTCTAGCGACCATATCTGACCATACCAACAGCGTGTCTGGATACGTCTTGTGCAGGTAGGTCAGATCCCTCTTTATATCGGCAATAAGATCCCTTACTGTCCGCATTCCCAAATCGTTCCCGCCCGCGTGTATGACCAGGACCGCCGGTGGCCTGTCCAACCACGCGAAGCGTTCTATTTCGGGCACCACCCTATCCCATAACATTCCCGGCCTGCCCAGCCAACGTATGGTGGCCTCTCTCCTAGACACCCCCAACTGCCTCCCACCTGGTCTGGCATCCCCTCTCCGTGCTCCCCAACACACATATGAGTGCCCCAGGATCCAGACGAGGCGCGGAAGCCCTCCATCTGAAATGACAAACATAGTGTAAATGACCAGCACTATAACTTAACCACTAAGGCCACCATACTAACCATTGCAACTATAACAACACAGTATAAAAACTCCCCCTTTTTTTTTTTTTATATATCTATCCCCCTTATTCCTGAATCAACAGTGGCCTAACGTACGTCCGAAATCGCTTCGATTCCCACCTCCCCATTTTTTGCACATCCACCTCATCCAACCCACACCTGGCGGCTTCGGTGGCCGCCCCAATGCGGAAGGAGTGTGAGGCGTAGGCCGAACCTTCTAAACCCATACCATTTAAACATTTCCGCAGAACCGCCCCAAATTGGAATCGCGACAGGTATGATCCATCACTGTGCACCAACAACGGGCCCCCAACCTCCGGTCTCACCCCCATGAACTCCCCTATTGCCTTTACTGGGCATACCGCACAACCCTGTAACCTATGTAACGAAATCAGCACTCCCACTCCTTTTTGATCAGTTTTGGATTTTTTTAGATTCACCAACACCCTATCCCCCAAAACTTCCACGTCCCCCAACATTAAACCTCCCTCCTCTTTTTTTGATGGGCTAACCAACTCCCCAATCCAAAATGCCCCGAAAAACGCCAAAGAAAAAGCCGCTGTAAATAATAACCCCTCGTACCCATCTTTGCACACCCCACTCAACTGCTCCCTTAAGGCCAAAACATTGGCAAAAGTAATCGGCCGCCTCTCGTCCTGTTTGTTTTGCGATACCCTTTAACTGCCTGTTTTACCCAAAATTCTTTTGTCCAATCTACAATGCCTTGTAACTTGAACAAAAAGGCCAAACCTGCCAACCGTTTTTCAATGGCGGACACCGACCTGCCTTCCTCCATATTTCTGGACACGTAATACAGCACTAACAGCCTAAATTGTGACACATCTTGCCCCACGCCCGATTCCAGCAGCAACTCACCCCACTCCTTCCAGACTTTCTGGTATGCCATCCAGGACGACCTACTTACCGACCTCTGGATCCATCCCGCTGCTACCCTAGTGCCAAATCCCAGATCCAGGCCGGGCAAGGAACGCCCTCCTGCTGAGCCTCCGGTGCCAGAGTCCTGAATCTGTCCCACTGGAACCGAGACAAAGAATCAGCCAGCGTGTTCTCTACCCCCGGGATGTGTACCGCATAAAGAAAAATATTCAATTGCATGCAGCGCAACACTAGCTGACGCATCAGCCGGATGACAGGCTGTGAAGACGCCGACATACTATTGATTATTTGCACTACCCCCATATTATCACAATTCAATCTAAGCTTTAAATTTTTACAGGCCTTGCCCCACAGCTCCAATGCTACCACCACCGGAAACAACTCCAAAAGTGCTAAATTTTTTGTAAACCCTGCCTCCACCCAGGATCGTGGCCATGGCTCCGCACTCCAACACCCTTGAAAGTACGCTCCGTAACCTGTGGATCCTGCGGCATCGGTAACCAGCTCGACATCGAAATTGCTAACTGGACCCGACATCCAAACCGACCTCCCATTAAATTCCTGCAAAAACCGATGCCACACCTCCAGATCATCCCTGTGCTCCCTCCGAAGCCTAATATAGTGTGTGGGAGCTTTTACCCCTGCCGTGGACGATGACAATCGTCTACAAAAAATCCTCCCCATAGGAATGATCCTGCATGCAAAATTCAACTTTCCCAACAAGGATTGTAACGTGCGCAACTGCACTTTCTTGCACCCATGGATCTCCCTAATTTCCTTTTGTAAATCCCTCAACTTCTCTTCGGGTAACCTGCATTCCATAGCCATGGAATCGATCACTATCCCCAAAAAACTCAATTCTGTGCGCGGGCCCTCCGTCTTGTCAGGTGCTAACGGCACCCGAAAACTCTCCGCAATGTGCTGCAACGTGGACAACAGTATCGCACACACATTGGAAGCTGGAGGGCCCACGCAGAGGAAGTCATCCAAGTAATGGATGACGGAATCTGTGCCTGTCACATCCCTAACTACCCATTCTAAAAACGAACTGAACGCCTCAAACATGGCGCACGATATGGAACACCCCATGGGCAAACAACGATCGACATAAAATTGGTCTCGCCAACAGCAACCCAGCAAATGAAAACTGTCTGGGTGCACCGGTAGTAGTCGAAACGCGGATTCCACATCCGACTTAGCCATCAGTGCCCCCCGGCCATATCGCCGTACCCATCGCACCGCAGCATCGAATGACGTATACGATACCGTGCATGCCTCTGGGTCAATAAAATCATTTACCGATCCCCCTTTTGGGAACGATAAATGATGTATTAAACGAAACTTGTTGGGTTCCTTTTTGGGAACCACCCCCAACGGTGACACCACCAAGTTCGTTAACGGCTTAGCCCCGTACGGCCCCGCCTTCTTACAAGAAGTGGGGCTGTTTGATATGTGGAGAGTGAGAAACCCGGGGGTGCTGCAATTCTCATGTTTCTCAAGTTCCTATTCTACTCTTTCACGGATCGATTTAGCTTTGGGAAATGGAGAAGCATGTCAAACAGTAAGGGATATAGAATATCAGCCTAGGGGGGTATCGGACCATGCCTTGCTGATTGTCTCAATAAATTTGGAAGGGAAAAGACCTCCCAGAACATGGAAAATGAACCCAGTTTGGTTCGAAATAATAGGGGATCCAAATGAGGTGCTGTTAAAACTGGAAGAATTTATAGAGTTTAACAAAGAGACAGTGACAAGAGGAGTAATGTGGGATGCACTGAAGGCCTATCTGCGAGGTATCCTTATTCAATTAGTTTCAAAAATCAAAAAGTCTTCAAGAGAATGGGAGAAAAATAGTAAGATGGAGCTGATGAAAGCAGAAAGAGAATACGTTGAAGACCCCACCCCAGAAAAACAAAGTAGATGGCTAATTAAACAACAGGAATACAAAGAAGTAATTATTAGGAAATCAGAGAATAAAAGACTGTTTCAGAAACAAGTGGCTTATGGGGAGGGGGAAAAGGTTGGAAAGATGCTGGCACATTTAGTGAGAGCTAATTCCCCTCCCTCCACTGTCCCAGCGATTAGGACGGAGAAAGGAGAAATCTCATTAAAGACGTCAGTAATTACAGACACTTTTAGAATATACTATGATAAATTATATAGATCGCGGGGGACGATGGGGGAAGGGGAAGCGGACACATTTTTTAGAAATGTCGAAATTACGGCTCTCACTGAAGAAGAAAGGGAGGCAATGGAGGCACCGTTAACGCTGGAGGAAATCCAGCTGGCGGTGAAAGAAATGGCCAATCAGAAATCACCAGGACCAGATGGTCTCCCCGCGGAAACCTATAAGCAATATGGGAAAATTCTATTGCCAGAACTTCTTAAGGTATTAAACTGGGCAAAGGAGGAGGGGAAGTTGCCGACGTCTATGACAGAGGCAACGATAATAGTTCTGCATAAAGAGGGGAAGGACCCATTAGAGACCAAGTCTTATAGACCTATTTCCCTACTTTGCTCGGACGCTAAAATATTAGCTAAAGCAATGGCAATTAGATTAAACAAAATCATCTCTAGATTAATACACCCTGACCAAACAGGGTTTATACCCTGTAGATCTACCAGTATGAATATTAGGAGACTGTACCTTAATCTACAGATACCAATAGAGAACATGGGTACAAGGGCAGTCATGGCGTTAGATGTGGTTAAAGCTTTCGATAGCTTAGAGTGGGGATATTTATGGCAAGTCTTAAAGGAATTTGGATTTGGCCCCTCGTTTATTAAATGGATTAAAACCCTGTATAAGGGTCCCAGTGCTAAAATTAGGGTTAATGGCGAGTATTCCGAGGGGATTCAATTGGAGAGAGGGACAAGGCAGGGCTGTCCACTGTCCCCCCTGCTCTTCGCGCTTGCAATGGAACCCTTAGCAAGTGTAATTAGATCAAACACAAATATGCACGGGTTCCGAAGAGCAGGGGGTGAAGAGAGAATTGCACTGTATGCGGATGACGTCCTCCTCTTCCTGGGGGATACGGGGCAATCCCTCAGGCAGGTGATGAACATCCTCATGGACTTTGGTAAAATCTCAGGACTTACCATAAATTGGGAGAAATCCGCATTATTGCCTATAGATCCTCTAGGGAACCAGAACGTACAGGATATTTCACAGCTAGAGGTAGTTGAACAAATGAAATACTTAGGCATATATATAACAAGGAATCCTAACAATTACATAAATGATAATATAGCACCGCTTCTAGCCAGATTTAAAAGTAAAATTCCAATCTGGAGACGTCTCCCATTATCGATTGCAGGGAGATGTAAGTTAATCAAAATGCTGTGGCAGCCACAGCTTCTGTACCTGCTGCATAACTGTCCGATATGGATAGATAAAAAATGGTTCAGAAAGATAGATACGTTGTTTAGAGAACTTATATGGAAGGGAGGTCAGCCTAGGATTGGGTTACAAACACTACAACTAGCAACAAGAAAGGGAGGGATGGCAGTACCGCACCCACGGAGCTACTTCTTAGCAGCCCAACTGCAACATCTAGGAACTATGACAGGAGGAAGCAACAAGGAATTAATGATTGCAGGAACTCCGCATAAATCAATAGTAGAAGTCCTCGAGGCAAACTCATTTTTTCACAGAATCCCCACGGTGAGACTTGCTTTAAAAGTGTGGAAGTAGTAAAAGGGTTAGAGGGTATGACAAAATATGCCCCCCTCTGGAATAATAAAAACTTGCAGGAAGTAGAAATGATAGGGAAAATTAGAGAGTGGGAAATAAAAGGGATATATAAGTTGGCTCAGATATACGAGGGAAAGGTATTGAAGACATTTACAGCACTGAGAGTGAAATATGATATACCTAAATATTCATTTTATAAATATCTACAAATTAGACATGCTTTAAATAGACAATTTGAGAAACAAGGCCCAATTTGGAACAACTCCCCGGTGTACCAAAGAATAGGTTCCCAAAACAAGAGTAGAGGATTTATAGCAGAAATGTATTCGTACATATGCGAAGGTAGTATAGAAAATCCAGAACAGCTTAAGTGTAGGTCGAAATGGGAGAAAGAATTTGGAACGTTCTCAGACGAACAGTGGATGAGGATACTGGAGAAAGGACACGTAGTATCGGTCTCGCCTGCTCAGAAGGTCTCATATTTGATGCTGCTACATAGGACATATTATACACCTAAGAGACTATATGAGTTTGGATGGAGAACGGATGCCAGGTGCCCTAGGTGTCAGGATACTGGGGATTTAGCACATATGGTATGGAAGTGCCCAAAATTGTACCGCTACTGGACAGAAATCCTTAACACCTTGAACACCGTATTAGATGTAAGGCTAGAAATGAACCCCAGATTGTGTATATTGGGACTGGATGAGGGGATAAATGGTGGTCCCTCTGTAATCAATGCTGTAATGAGAGGTTTGTTCCAGGCGAGGAAGTTAATAGCGCAGAGGTGGCAGGCCGAGAAACCCCCAACGGTAGGAGAATGGATAAGGTTAACAACAGAAACAGTATGGAAAGAAAGAACAGTGTATATAAGGAGAGGAAACCTGAGAGAGTTTGAAACTATGTGGAGACCATGGCTGGATAAACTGGAAAACCCACTATGAGGGGGGGGGGGAGAGAGAGAGAGAGAACAAGTCGGGTGTCAAGAGGGAAGGATGGGAAGGATAAATAGAAGTAAAGGTTGAAGGGTACTCCTTGTAAAGTGTGAGAAATGGATTTTATTTAAATGTATGTACTATGTAAGTAAAGAATGTATTTTGTATGATAATGAAGAAAATAAATAAAGATTATATAATTTAAAAAAAAATATTTGGATATAGTCCCTTATCATCCCCTCCAATAATTTACCCACTATTAATGTTAGGAGGACTGGCCTGTAGTTTCCAGGGATTTGTCTCTGACCTTTTCTGAATATTGGTAACACATTGGCTATTCTCCAATCAGCTGCTACCAATCCTGTCAGTATGCTGTCAGTACTGCAGTATGCTGCAAAGATTAGGAACAATGGTCTGGCTATAACCGACTGAGTTCTCTGAGGACTCCCGGGTGTAAGCCATCTGGTCCTGGTGATTTATTCGTGTTAAGTTTATTAAGTCTTTCCTTGACTCCGGCCTCTGAAAGCCACAAGGGTATGTCCTGTGTTGTGTCACTAACACTACAGTCGTGGTCAGTAGACCCCTCGTTTTCCTGCGTAAAAAATGAGGAGAAGTAATTTAGCACAGTTGCATTTTTTGTGTCATCTGTAACCATCCTCCCATCCTCGTCTTTTATGTGTGCAATGTGCTCTGGTTTTGACTTTTTACTGTTAATATATCAAAAAAATGTATTTGTCTTTTTTACTCTCCTCCACTGTGTGTCTGTGTTGTAATATTTTTTAGCCACACCGATTAAGTTTTTACACTATATTGCATTCCTTGTAGTGTTGGAATGCTGACGGTGACATCCCTATATATATATATATATATATATATATATATATATATATATATATATACAAAATCTCTGTGTATAACTCGGCGGCGACATGCGTGTCAGCCTGGAATGCACTCGGTGCAGTCTGGAACCGGAAGTGACGTTGGGGCATTTGGGGCATGTCAGATGATGCGTTTCAAAGCTTCCGCTTTTTCCTCAGATCTAATTGGTAGTAGGGGCTGTCAGTCTTATATAGGCTCCCGGGGTGGAGCACAGCAAAAATGTAATGCTAAATGCTATTGGATGAGAGTAACTAGGTAACCAGCAGACACTTTATTTTTTATCTGTATTTTTATTTTTACTTTTAAGTTTATCATTTTTATTAACTCATATACAGTATCTCACAAAAGTGAGTACACCCCTCACATTTTTGTAAATATTTTATTATATCTTTTCATGTGACAAGAAACTGACACTTTGCTACCATGTAAAGTAGTGAGTGTACAGCTTGTATAACCGTGTAAATTTGCTGTCCCCTTGAAATAACTCAACACGTCATTAATGTCTAAACTGCTGGCAACAAAAGTGAGTACAACTTACAAAATTCCTGCTAACTTCCTACTAAATCTAAAAGCTAAAACTGTATTACATAGTAGGCGAGGTTGAAAAAAGACACAAGTCCAACCTATGTGTGTGATTTTATGTCAGAAATACATTGTATATCCCTGTATGTTGTTGTCGTTCAGGTGCTTATCTAATAGTTTTTTGAAATTATTGATGCTCCCCGCTGAAACCGCTGCCTCTGGAAGGGAATTCCACATCCTTACCGCTCTTAGGCACCTTTCACACTGGGACAGTTTTCAGGCGGTACATGGCTAAAAATAGCGCCTGTACACCGCCTGAAAAAACAGGCCCCATTCACTCCAGTGTGAAAGCCGGCGGGCTTTCACACTGGAGCGGTGCGCTAGCAGGACGGCAAAAAAAGTCCTGCTAGCAGCATCTTTGGAGCGGGATAGGAGCGGTGTATTCATCTCTCCTATACCGCTCCTTCCCATTGATTTGAATGGGACACCGCGGTAATACCGCGGCAATACCGCCGCAAAGCGCCGCTACGGCAGCGCTCTGCGGGGGATTTTAACCCTTTTTCTGTTGGAATGGTGCGGTTTTACCCCCCGAGAGCGGCCGAATCCCGCGGGCAAAACGACGGTAAAGCAGCCATAAATATAGTGCTGCTTTACCGTCACCGCGGCTCCCGCCCCAGTGTGAAAGGGGCCTTACAGTAAAGAACCCTCTATGCAGTTTAAGGTTAAACCGATTTTCTTCAAATTTTTGTGAATGGACACAGGTCTTATTAAATTCTCTTACATGGAAAAGTTTTATCCCTATTGTGGAGTCACCAGTACAGTATTTGTACATTGAAATCATATCCTCTCCCAATATTTATTCTTGTGAACTGGTGCCCAAAACTGAACTGCATATTCCAGATAAAGACTTTGCAAATTACTTAAACTGGTCACATAAAAGGTTTGACCAGTCTACAACCACAAAAAAAACAATAAAATGGGTAAAACAGTTCAACAATTGCCCAGACAAATATGCACATTCGATGAAGGGTTCGTATAGCCCTAGTGGTAGTCAAGACATGTGCAGGATGAAAAAATTTGTTTAGTTTTGTTTTGTTTCGATTCGTCATTTAACTAAATTTGTTTAGTTAAATTCGTTGCATTCGTTACATTCGTTTTCGGGATTCGTTTAGTTTCGTATTTGAATTTGAAAAAATTCTACCGCATTCGAAAAAATTCTACTGCATTCAAATTTTTTTTTTACCGAATTTGAAAAAGTAACCTATACATAACCATTTTGCGAAATTCGAAATTCGTATAGAATGAAATCGAATTCCAATTGAAAATAATATAAAAGAATAGCATAGAAAAACAATAGAACAGAATAGAAAAAAAATATAATATATTTCTATTCTAATCTTTTCTATTCAAATTCATTCTGTACCAAATTCCAATTTCAGATGATTGTTTTATATATATATATAAATATAACCAATTATATATTTTTTCTATTCTGTTTCATTGTTTTTCTATGCTTTTCTTTTCTATTCTATTCTAAACTTTTCTATTCGAATTTGAATTAATTCTATACCAAATTCGAATTTCGGAAGATGGCTTCTGAAATTCGAATTTCGTATAGAATGAATTTGAATAGTAAAGATTAGAATAGAAAATAAATAGAAAAGAATAGACTAGACACACAATAGAACAGAACATAATAAAATATAATATATATATATATATTTTATTCTATTGTTTTTCTAGGCTATTCTTTTCTACTCTATTCCAAACTTTTTTTTTTTTTTTAAATATAATCTTTATTAACGCCTCCAACGGGCGAAATCAGATCGGTACAATACAAAAGTAAAACAGCATACAAATCACAACTGAAATCTTTGTTCCTCTCGTATATGACAGCACAGATCAGCAAGGTCGCTTATAAAGCTAATCGCCCCCTGTTGTTTCCTATTAAAAATATGAAGAGAAGAAACAAAAAACAGAAAAAGAAAACAAATCTATCATCGCTCATTTCCCTTTTTCTTATTTACCAAAAACAACAATAAAATAAAACTAATTAACCACTTGCTTACTGGGCACTTAAACACCCTTCCTGCCCAGACCAATTTTCAGCTTTCGGTGCTCTCACACTTTGAATGAAAATTACTCAGTCATGCAATACTGTACCTAAATGAATTGTTTGTCCTTTTTTTTCCACAAATAGAGCTTTCTTTTGGTGGTATTTGATCACCTCTGGGTTTTTTATTTTTTGCGCTATAAATGAAAAAAGACAGAAAATTTTGAAAAAAAAACGAATTTTTCTTTGTTTCTGTGATAAAATTTAGCAAATTATTAATTTTTCTTCATAAATTTTGGCCACAATTTATACTGCTACATATCTTTGGTAAAAATAACCCAAATTATTGGATCTTATTTGGTCTTTGTGAAAGTTACAGACTCTACAAACTGTGGTGCGAATCATACAAAATTGATCACACCTGATGTACTGGTGGCCTATCTCATTTCTTGTGACCCGAACAAGCCAGGAAAGTGCAAATACCCCCCAAATGACCCCTTTTTTGAAAGTAGACATTCCAAGGTATTTAGTAAGAGGCATGTGAGCTTTTTGATGTTGTAATTTTTTTCCCACAATTCTTTGCAAAATTAATTATTTTTTTATTTTTTATTTTTTTCCACAAAATTGTCATTGTAATAGGTTATTTCTCTCACATGGCATGTGTATACCACAAATGACACCCCAAAATACATTTTGCTACTCCTCCTGAGTATTACGATACCACATGTGTGGGACTTTTTTACAGCCTAGCCACTTAGAGAGGCCCAAAATGCAGGGAGCGCCATCACGTGTTCTAGGAGCATAAATTACACATCTAACTTGTTGACTACCTATTACACTTTTGAAGGCCCTGGAGCACCAGGACAATGACACGTGACACTGACGTGGCACTGATGACAGGTGGCACTGATACGTGGCACTGATGACACATAACACTGATGTGGCACTGATGACAGATGGCACTAATACGGGGCACTGATGACACGTGACACTGATGACAGATGGCACTACTATGGGTCACTGATGACACATGACACTGACAGATGGCACTAATATGTGGCACTGGTGACAGATGGCACTTATACGTGGCACTGATATCATGTGGCACTAATTTGTGGCACTGATGACAGATGGCACCGATACGTGGCACTGATGACACGTGACACTGATGACAGATGGCACTGATACGTGGCATTGATGACACGTGACACTGATAACAGATGGCACGTGACACTGACAGGTGGCACTGATGACAGATGGCACTGATACGTGGCACTGATGACAGATGGCACTAATATGTGGCACCGATGACACGTGGCTCTGATATGGCACTGATGACAGATGGCACTGACGTGGCACTGATGACACATGGCACTGATGACAGATGGCACTGGGGACATGTGGCACTGGGGACAAGTGGCACTGGGGACAGGTGGCACTGGCAGATGGCACTGGGGACAGGTGGTACTGGGGACAGGTGGCAGTGGGGACAGATGGCAGCGGGGACAGGTGGCAGTGGGGACAGATGGCAGTGGGGACAGATCACACTTTTATTTTGTTTTTTTTGTTTGTTTTTTACTCACGGCTGCAGCCGTTCATCTCTCCCTCCTCACACGCTGTCTCTGTGTGAGGAGGGAGAGTGGCGCTGAGAGATGATCTCATATGTTTACATATGAGATCAACTCTCATTGGACACGCCGATCGCGCTGTAAACGGCCGCTGTGATTGGCTGTTTACAGCGATCTGTGACTGGCTGTGTCCGACGGGCACGGCCAGCACAGAACTTCCCCGATGCGCGCTCTCAGGAGCGCGCATTAGGGAAGTAAACAGTAGGACGTCCAGGGACGTCCACCCGGCAGGGAGCGTCCGCGCTGAAGCCGTCTTTCGGCTATAGCGCGGGCGCGAAGTGCTTAAACAACAAGAAACAACAACAACACAAACAAAAACAAAACAAAACAAAACAAGAAAAAAAGAAATTATAAGGGGGTGAGGGGAAAGAAAGAACAGGGGAAATTAGGTGTCATTGGTTCTGGGTAGCCATAGCCTATAGGGCACATCGTTCAATTATAACTCTCCTATCCAAGGAGGGCTGCCCCCTCCTCGGATAGGATGAACTGTTTCCAGGCATTCCAAGTCAAGGAGTATTTGTCCCTTTCATGTTACTTAACCGCTAGCAAGTCCTCCATTCCGCAGATATCTACTACCTTACGCAGCCAATCAGCCGCTGTTGGTGGTATTTGTTTTTTTCCAATATAGTGCAATGCATTCTAATCTTTTCTATTCAAATTCAAATTCATTATATACAAAACTCGAATTTGGGAAGATGTTATATATATATATATATATATATATATATATATATATATATATATATATATATAAAATATTTTTTCTATGCTATTCTTTTCTATTATTTTCTATTTTATTCTTATCTTTTCTATTTGAATGTGAATTCATTCTATACGAAATTCGAATTTCGGAAAATGGTTATGTAGAAATAGAATGAAATAGAATTCTAATAGAAAAGACTAGAACAGAAAAAACAATACAACAGAATAGAAAAAAATATAACATATATATATAATATATATATATATATATATATATATATATATATATATATATATATATATATATATATATATATATATATATATAAAACCATCTTCCGAAATTCGAATTTCGTATAAAATGAATTTGAATTTGAATAGAAAAGATTAGAATAGAGTAGAAAAGAATAGCCTAGAAAAACAATAAAACAGAAAAGAATAATATATATATATTATATTCTGTTCTGTTCTATTGTTTGTCTAGTCTAATCTTTTCTACTCTATTCTAATCTTTTCTATTCAAATTCAATTTATATGAAATTCGAATTTCGGACAATGGTTTTATATATATATATATATATATATATATATTTATTTATTTAAAGTTTTTCTATTCTAATCTTTTCTATTTGGATTCAAATTCAGTCTATTCTATACAAAATTCGAATTTTGGAAGATGTTATATATATATATATATGTATGTATGTATATATATATATATATAATATTTTTTCTATGCTGGTCTATTGTTTTTCTATTATTTTCTGTGTATTGTATTTTATTCTATTCTGTTCTATTGTTTTTCTAGTCTATTCTTTTCTATTACCGTATTTTCTATTCTAATCTTTTCTATTCAAATTCAAATTCATTCTATACGAAATTTGAACTTTAGAAGCCATGTTCCGAAATTAGAATTTTGTATAAGAATGAATTTGAATTTGAATAGAAAAGACTATTATAGAATAGAAAATAATAGAAAAGAATAGAAAAACAATAGAACAGAATGATAAAAAAATATTATATATATATTCTATTTGGAAAAAATACTGCGCTGTCCTTAAATTGTTATAAAATTAAAAAATATAGAAATAGTGCTGCTGCAAATCATAAATGTGAGATACCCACATAAAAACTACACAATAAAACCAAATGATTGCGCGGCTAACAGTGAAAGATTATATAAAAACCCACAAAAACAGAAATTAATTATATTCGTTAAAGGTATAATCAAATGTATACACACCCAAAAAGTGTTAAAATATTGAGATTAATATACATTAAGGTGTGCAAGTGAGTCATACAAAAGTGTAACAAAAACAATTGTATAATCATAAATGTCCATATAAACAGAAAGATCATAAAGTGTCCATGCAAAACACAGGAGTCCCGTTGGTGACAACACACGTATTGCACCCGTAGAAAGAAGTGGTCAATCAGATAGGACCTCCACCACCAAACACACTGTCCCTTACCAGAAGGAAAGATCTCCTGTTACAGAGATCTAAAAAGCTTTTGGCCTATTCTCCCAGCCACGGGTCTCTGGAGCAGGTATAATGGTATCCACAGGTCGCTATACAGACTCTCTCAGTATCCCCAATCAGGCATCATGCAAGGATAAAATGGAGAGGACTCATAGTGTATCACTTCAAGTAAAAGATTGACTCTTTTCAGAAATTCTTGTGTGTGAGAACCAAATGGTAGCTGCATCACCAGCTCTGTATCTGGAGATTTTATGATCGCTGTGATGTCAGAACCAATAACCTGAAAATGGTCACAAGGTGCAACTGCATGGTCTTTCTCCAGTCTGCAGTCTGATCCCTTCCTCCAGCCCATTCAGGGGTTCTGTTTCCTGTTCCCAGTCTGCTAAGCTATTGTCCAGACCCAGCCAGCTCTGCTAACCTGATTCTATTGCTGTATTATTTAATATTCTATTTTATCCGCTTAAGGACCATCTCACGCCGGTATACGTCGGCAGAATGACACGGCTGGGCACAACCACGTACCTGTACGTGGCCCTTTAGGAGCCCAGCCGTGGGTCGCGCGCGTGCCACTGACGGCGCGCTCGCGACCCGGTCCTGAGCTCCGTGACCGCGGGACCAGCAGACCCGATTGCCACTGGTGTCCCGTGATCGGGTCACAGAGCTGAAGAACGGGGACAGGTATGTGTAAACAAACCTCTCCCCATGCTTCCTATTGACGCTGCCACTGATCGCCTGTTCCATGTCATCGGGAAAGCCGATCAGTGATGTCAGACGCAAAGCCACGCCCCCTACAGTAAAAAAAAAACACACACACTTAATCCCTCCCCGCCCCTAGTGGTTAACTCCTTCACTGCCAGTGTCATTTACACAGGAATCCGTGCATTTAAATAGCATTGATTGCTGTATAAATGACAATGGTCCCAAAAATGTGTCAAAAATGTCCGATGCGTCCACCATAATGTCGCAGTCACAATAAAAATCGCTGATCGCCGCCATTACTAGTAAAAAAAAATATTAATAAAAATGCTATAAAAACTATCCCCAATTTTGTAAACGCTATAACTTTTGCGCAAACCAATCAATAATCTCTAATTGCGATTTTTTTTTACCAAAAATAAATAGAAGAATAGGTATCGGCCTAAACTGAGGAAAAAATATGTTTTTTTATTTATTTTTTTGGGGATATTTATTATAGCAAAAAGTAAAAAACATTGCATTTTTTTCAAAATTGTCGCTCTATTTTTGTTTATAGAGCAAAAAATAAAAACCACAGGGGCCATCAAATTATATCAAAAGAAAGCTCTATTTGTGGGAAAAAAAGGATGCCAATTTTGTTTGGGAGCCACGTCGCACGACTGCGCAATTGTCAGTTAAAACGACACAGTGCCGAATCGCAAAAAGGGGCCTGGTCTTTTGGCTGCAAATTGGTCCGGGGCTTAAGTGGTTATTGTATTTTTTAGAAAATCGTTTTCTATTTTTTTCGAATTCAATTCAAATCTGTTTACGAATTAGATTCAAATTTGTTTTCTAATTTGATTCGAATTTTGTTTTCAAATTCGATTTGAATTTTGTTTTCGAATTCGATTCGAATTTTGTTTTCGAATTCGATTCGAATTTTGTTTTCTAATTCGATTCAAATTTGTTTTCAAATTCGTTCGTTTTTTTTTCGGATTCGTTAAAATTTGTTATTTTGTTATACGGAAATTCGGATAACTTACGAATAATTAAAAATTTGTCTGAATTTTGATTCGGAACAAAACGAAATGCACATGTCTATCAACCATGTTCAGCAAGTGCACTTCAACCAAAAGGGGTATCGAGATGGAGGTGACTGACCAGATACACAGCACTATGTCTTGCCAGTAGTGTTTTTAATATGAGAACAATCCCAAAAAACATGCATGAAGTTTGCAAGCGGTGCAGAACATCTCCAGCATAAAGAGTGTCTATTAATATCTATTCATTTCCATATTAATTTCTATATACATTTTTTTTATTTCATATTTATCTTTAATTTACCAATTTCTCCAAGGTAGTATTAAGCAACTGTTATTATTATTACATCTGACCCCTTTTTATGAATTATCACTGTCATTATTTTACTGCATTGCATTGTATTGTATCCCTGTCCAATCCCTGCCCCTTGCCATACTATATAACATCCTTCTTTCATCTGTCCATCATGCTTGACAAAGGAGCATGGCTACTGTACCACTCTTACCAGGCATGCTCAGAAACGCGTCACATTATTGTTACGTCATCACTCTGTGCCACGCTGTTTGCGATCCAAGCCTCGTTTTGGCTCCAATACTGCACGGACGTCCTCCATCTTTAGCGGTGACCAGACGAGAGGTCTGACACTACAGCTGCAAATTTCTGCCAGGATTTGATGACTCACTGCCCTCCACGTCCCTGGGATTTGATGTGCTGCTTCCTGCCAGCCAAAAGGACCTTCTGCAACCTGTAGTTCCTCCTGTTCATCCCAGTGATGCACCAAAAGTCTTTTATTCCCATGTGAGTGGATATTGTTCATTATAATAAAGTGTTTTGATATATTCGCAGAGGCGCCCCTCTCCTTGTTTTTTTTTTTCTAGCTCAACTGGAACTTGCTTCTGGTCTCCTCTGGTGGCAGCCCTGACAGACTCACCTACTTTTGCTACCCTGATACTTGCCCCTCTTTGGACTATTATGGACCATATACAAGCAATACTGAGGTATCTGAACATTGCGCCTTTTACTTTTTAAAAGCATAAAGAGTGTTGGCCCCTAAACATCCTTGCTAACCTGGCTGAGGTAAGATAGATTCTATGTAAAAATTTGTACTAGATCAGACGAGGCACTGAAATGGAGCCCCCCAAATGTCATTCCAATCATCCTGGTCTAGACCAGGGGCTGCTGCCTCCCAGGCTAACTTACAGGTTTCCATCAGGGGGACCGTTTCCGAAAAGAGGTCTTTGTATAAACTGGAGACTGGTTTAGATAAGGAGTCACTGGGCTCAAGGACAAGAGGGTCCCCGCCAAATTGAGAGAAAAAAGCATGCCTCGGTTGAATATATCGAAAGAATTGTGAGTTTGGTAGACCGTAGCACTCTTTTAGGTCATCAAAGGTCATCAGAATGCCATTCGATACTACATGTTGTAAGGTCTTAACACCATATTTTGTCCAAACTACCGGGTCTGGGTAGTCAAAAAAATGTGTTGAATTTGGGTTTCTCCACAAAGGTAGATTGGGGGGAAAACTGGGTAGGAGTAGATGGCCCTGAGCCACAGACCATGACTTAATAAGTTATCACATAGAAGAGGTACGGTAAGTAAGTGAGAGGACTTAAGTGAGGGGACTTCAAACCTCTGTATACTAGGTGGTGGAGCGCCTTTTATGATCCCACACAGGCAGCTTCAAGGGACACGAGGCATCCTCTGTGGGAGTAGTCAGCCATCGGTGGGCTACTGTCAGCTAGCCAGCGAGGAAATATTTATACAAATTAGGCACCGCTAAGCACCCCTCCCCCCATGGCTTCTGTAGTATTGCCAATTTAAGGCGAGGATACCCTCCATGCCATAAAAAGGAGAAGAGCTCGCTATCAATTGATTTGAAAATTGATCTGGGGATCCACACTGGGGAATTTCTTAAAATGTATAAGAATAAGGGCAAAATTTTCATCTTAAACTAATTTATCTTCCAGATGAGCGACTAGGTGTGTAATTTCTTATTTAAAATAGTAAGCAACAAGGAGACATTAAGGCCTATGAAGTCAGTCACTGAGTTAGTTATAATGAGCCCCAAATATTTAATTTGTGTAACCCACTGTAAGGGATTATTTGGGACTGCCTGGCCAGGGGTGGGATGTGAACATAAAGGAAGTATTTTGGACAGTGCAGCCTGCAGGCAGGGTCTCATGTCCTGAATAAATAATACCAAGTCATCTGCATAAAGAGCCATCTTTTCAGTCAGAGTACCCACGTTAATCCCCTGTATTTGGGGAGATGAGCGTAGCGCAATTGCCAAAGGTTCCATGACCAGGGCAAATAGCCCTGGTGAAAGGGGGCACCCCTGTCTGGTGTCTCTGGACACTGGAAAGATGCTCAACTGTTCAGGCAGAGGGCAGCCACTGGATGTTCAAATGATATCCACTTAAGAAACGTAGGTCTGAGCCCCATGCGTTGTAATACAAGTGTCATATACTTCAAGTCAATGGAGTCAAACGCCTTTTCTAGATCAAAAAACACCAGAGCCCCCCCCCCCCCACTCAATCTCTCAGCTGCCAAATGAGTGTGTGTCTACACCCTCTGTATTTTATTGCCCGTGGCCTTTATAGGCATGAACCCTGTCTGATCTGGTGATATCAGGTGTAGTAGTACTGTTGTTAACCAATTTGGCGATCATTTTGGTAAGTATTTTGAGGTCCATATTGAGCAGTGCTATAGGCCGATTTCAGGAACAATAGAAAGGGTCCTTATCCAGCTTAGGCAATAACACAACATGACCCTCGTAAAAGGAAAACCGGTAAAGTCCCTATGTCAAAACAGTACCCATATAGTTGTAAAAGCCTAGGGGATAGGAGATCTAAATATTGTTTGCACCATTCAGCGGGGATCCCATCAGGGCCCGGCGAATTACCATTAGGAAAAAAAGCAACCGCCATCGCCAGCTCTTTTTCAGTGAAAGGTGCATCCAGGCCAGCAGAAACTTCATCTGGTAACACTGGGATCTGAAGGGAGTCCAGCAGGTCTACTAAAATCTGAAGGTCTTACGATGGGATAGGCGAGTATAACCCAGAGTAATAGGAGACAAACTCCTGCAAAATACACTCCCTATCCTTCACCAGGGTGCCCTCTGAAGAGTAACTGCATGATACTGCCGTGTGCACCCGTGAGTTTGCTGTTAGAATGGCTAAATGTTTCCCATTTCTGTCGCCCCTCTTAAAAACACATTGAGTGAGACTTTGGAACAAGTAGCGCTCGCCTAGACATCTGTAACTCGGACAGGGAGAAAGGAGAGGGCGAATCAGCATGGGCCTATGCACAGCATAATTCATGAGCCTGAAGCTCCTCAGATTTGGAGTTTTTTCCACCCTGGCATCTTTGATGGCAGACACGTACACCCCCTCTATGTCGATGCCTTAAAGACATCCCACATGTGCCCTCATTAAACCCCCAGAACTCCTTCAAGTGCAGCGAGACAAGGGCCTCAACCGAGGGCTCCGCCACCCAACCCGAGTGCAACTGCCAAACCCCTGTGCATCTGCTTTGTATGAAACCAATCGTGACCTGTAAGGATGTGTGATCCGAAATCCCCCCCTGCTAGGTAGCAAACCTCTTTGACCAGGGCTAGCCGAGCTGAGTTGCCAAAGGCTAGGTCAATACAGGAGAAGGAGGCACTGATGTGGGAAAGATAGGAGTAGCCCTTCTCCGCAGGGTGTTTCCAATGCCATAGCTCCTCCAGCATCACCGAGTCTGCCCAATGTCTGAGGTCAAGGTTTAGCACCCAAGTCGGATTGGAGGTGTCCAGAGCAGTGGCCGCTGGTGCTCAAAATTTTTGAGGGGGTGCAAAAAGCTGAAAAATTTTGAAAAAACCCATCAAACGCAGCCACTGTGTCATCAAACGCAGCCACTGTGCCATCAAACGCAGCCACTGGGCTATCAAATGCCGCCACTGTGCCCATCATATGCCGCCACTATGCCCATCAAATGCAGCCACTGTGCCATCAAATACCACCACTGTGCCCTTGAATTGCCACCACTGTGCCATCAAACAGTGCCACTGTGCCCATCAAATGCTCCCACTGTGCCCATCAAATGCTCCCACTGTGCCCATCAAATTCTCCCACTGTGCCCATTGAATGCTGCCACTGTGCCCATCGAATGCTGCCACTGTGATCCCCCCGCCCCCTCACTGTCTGCCCGGCACTTACCCTGTCTTTGTGGGGCAGCGGGTGATGGCAGCGAGCAGTGTGCTCCATGCTCCTCCATGGACATAAAGAGAAAGGAATGACACAAAGCGGGGTACAAGCACTGCGTTGTGAGACTAATTACATTACATAGAGGAACATGTATTAAGCAATTGGCTATCTGCAAGTTATAATGTAATCTGTAGTAAAGTAAATCGGCTTAATAAAAACAAAGTCCCGGTGTGAAACAAAGCAATATGTCAATAAAACGATAAAACAATAGCACAGATGGCAGCTCCCTTATGAGTGAAGCAGACTCTAGAAGACAGGATAAAAAAACAAAAAAGGGGCGCTTCTAAGTGCAATATGTTTTAAAAGAATAGTTTACATATAATATAATAAGCCAAATTGCTACTCACATGGCAGTAGTGAGAAACAGCTATGGGTTTATCTCAATGTGGGGTGTGCAGTCACTCTGTTGTCAGGGAATGCATCTTGAGTGTGGTCCCAGTGCTCTGAGGTGATCCTGGATGGAATGAGGGGATCCAGAGAGTGTTGTCAGCTGTGCTGGGTTATGCTAAGCAGGGGCAAGCATGTCTTGTTCTCTGCAATGGCGTGCATGTCAGCCTGGAACGCACTCTGTGCAGTCTGGAACCGGAAGTGACGTTGGGGCATGTCAGATGACGCATTTCAAAGCTTATGCTTTTTCCCCAGATCTAATTGGTAGTAAGGGCTCTTATATAGGCTCCCAGGACAGAGCACAGCAAAAATGTAAAGCTAAATGCTATTGGATGAGAGTAACTAGGTAACCAGTAGACACTTGAATACTGTCAGCAATGTAGTTGAATGGTAAAACATTAATGCACATACACATGTAAATCACAAAAGATCGAGGTATGTATATTGGAAAACATGAATTGAGTTATGATTAAAATTGAATCAATGGTATCAGTTGTAACGATCAAATATGGAGGTCATTAAAAGTACATGGGATAATATATTAAATTATGAATTCATAGAAATAGACAAAAATAAATATGTGACAAATTATGTACATGTGTAAAATAATTATATGCATATCTGAAATAGATGAATACGTGCATGTATGAAATAAATACATACAGTATCTCACAAAAGTGAGTAAACCCCTTACATTTTTGTAAATATTTTATTCTATATTTTCATGTGACAACACTAAAGAAATGATACTTTGCTACAATGTAAAGTATTGAGTGTACAGCTTGTATAACAGTGTCAATTTGCTGTCCCCTCAAAATAACTCAACACACAGCCATTAATGTCTAAACCTCTGGCAACAAAAGTGAGTACACCCCTAAGTGAAAATGTCCAAATTGGGCCCAAAGTGTCAATATGTTGTGTGGCCACCATTATTTTCCAGCACTGCCTTAACCCTCTTGGGCATCGAGTTCACCAGAGCTTCACAGGTTGCTTGGCCAGTCCATCAACTTTACCCTAAGCTTCTTTAGCAAGGCAGTGGTCATCTTGGAGGTGTGTTTGGGGTCGTTATCATGTTGGAATACTGCCCTGTGGCCCAGTCTCCAAAGTGAGGGGATCATGATCTGATTCAGTATGTCACAGCACATGTTGGCATTCAGGGTTCCCTCAGTGAACTGTAGCTCCCCAGTTCTGGCAGCACTCATGCAGCCAAAGACCATGACACTCCCACCACCATGCTTGACTGTAGGCAAGACACACTTGTCTTTATACTCCTCACCTGCTTGCCGCCACACATGCTTGACACCATCTGAACCAAATACATTTATCTTGGTCTCGTCAGACCATAGGACATGTTCCAGTAATCCATGTCCTTAGTCAAACTTTGCAGGTTTTCTTTTGCATCATCTTTAGAAGAGGCTTCCTTCTGGGACGACAGTCATGCAGATCAATTTGATGCAGCAGGCGGCGTATGGTCTGAGCACTTACAGGGTAACCCCCCCAGTCCTTCAACCTCTGCAGCAATGCTGGCAGCACTCATACTTCTATTTCCCAAAGTCAACCTCTGGATTAGGGATGAGCTCGGTGTTCGATTCAAACTCATGTTCGAATCGAACATCGGCAGTTCGCTCGTTCGTCGAAGCCAGAACTTTGTGGGCCGTTTGCACCAAATTTGTGTGACACGAACGGCCCCACAATGCACTGCGCCATTGCAGTGCATTGCTGGCTCATGATTGGCCAAGCATGCACTGTGACCCTGCATGCTTGGCCAATCACAGCGCTGGCAGCGAGGACAGCCATAATTGGCCACAGGCATGATGCCTGTGGCCAATTATAGCTCAGGGGGGTTTAGTACACGCCCCACACTATATAAGACTGCCAGGGCGGCGGCCTTGTGTAGTGTGTTGCGGCGTTCATACAGAGAAGGATAGGCAGGGACAGTGTCAGTGTCAGCTGTGCTTTTCAACCTAGCACTGTTACAGTGGGTGTAGTGTGCCTCCTGCACAGTATACACCTGAATCTACCCCCTCATTGCTGGTGCTGTGTAGTTCAGTTGTGCCACACCAAGGCATCTACCTAATATTCAGTGGGTGTAGTGTGCCTCCTGCACAGCATACACCTGAATCTACCCCCTCATTGCTGGTGTTGTGTAGTTCATTTGTGCAACACAGGCATCTGCCTAATCTTCAGTGGGTGTAGTGTGCCTTCTGCACAGTATACATCAGAATCTACCCCCTCATTGCTGGTGAAACACATTCCACTTCACAGGCATACTTTAGACAACCCCCAGGTACGATATTTAAAGGAATATTTCACTTTTTTTTTTACTTTATGCATCATTAAAATTACTGCTCCAGAAAAAACATCAATTTTTAAAACTTCTTTTTGCATTGATACATGTCCCCTGGGGCAGGACCCAGGTCCCCAAGCCCTTTTTAGGACAATAACATGCATATTAGCCGTTATAATTAGCACTTTAGATTTTGAACGTTCGCGTCCATTGTATTAAATAGGGTTCTAAAGTTTGTGCGAACTTTCGGTCCGTTCGCAGGTTCTGGTGCCAACCGAACCGGGGGGTGTTCGGCTCATCCCTACTCTGGATATGACGCTGAGCATGTGCACTCAACTTCTTTGGTCGACCATGGCGAGGCCTGTTCTGAGTGGAACCTGTCCTGTTAAACTGCCGTATGGTCTTGGCCACCGTGCTGCAGCTCACTTTCAGGGTCTTGCAATCAGGGGCGGGCTGGGCCGGGGGCAGGGTGGAAATTTCCCCCCAGGCTGGTGCCTACATTATTTAAAACGGCCGCTGGCTGTTTGTCATTTTTTTTTAATGGATGTCAGCCTTGGCGGCCGCCGATTGGCTAGCTGGATGCTGCAATGCCTTGTGGGAGATGTAGTACTGTCTGGCCGGCCGCCGATTGGCTAGCTTGATGCTGCAATGCCTTGTGGGAGATGTAGTACTGTCTGGCCGGCCGCCGATTGGCTAGCTGGATGCTGCAATGCCTTGTGGGAGATGTAGTACTGTCTGGCCGGCCGCCGATTGGCTAGCTTGATGCTGCTGGCTGCTGCATTGTGGGAGTTGTAGTCCGGCCGCCGATTGGCTAGCTAGATGCTGATGGCTGCTCTCACTGCATTGTGGGAGCAGCCCCTCCCTCCTCCACATGAATGGCTGGCAGAGGCTGGACCTGCTCTCTGAGCAGTCGGCTGGAATACAGAGAGTCTCCTGGGAGTCTGGGACCATCCAAGTAAGTGAGCTCCTCCTCCCTCCCCCTCTCTGCAGCCAAAGAGTTTAGTTTTTTTTTAGCAGTCTGTGCAGTACCTTGCCCTCCTAGCTGGTATGATGTGGGCTCACACTGGCATGCTGCAGTTTGGCTGCAGTGCTGATGTACTGGCAGTCTTCCTACATGTTGCCCCTGGCCCCATAGAGGTTGCACATTTACTGCATGTTCTGAAAGTGCACACAACGTCCTGCATGCTGCATCTTTGGTGCACTTTCAGAAAATGCAGCAAAATGTGTAACCTAAAATGTCTGAGGGACTGTGAAACCCACCAGTACACCCGCACTGCAGCCAAACTGCAGCACATCAGTGTGAGCCCAAAGGCTTGTATTCACTTGTAGCAGCCACTGCCACTCCACTGAAAAGTGATCCATGCTCAGGTCACTTTTCAGAGGCATTTGACAGGCAGTGAGGAGTTGATATCACATTTAATCCCTGCCTGTTTTAACCCCCGAAATGCCAGTCCCTGCAGGTAATGGCACGGTGGTTCACTTTGAAATCCACCTTATTTCCATTACTCTCTGTAGGTATTAGATGGGCTCTCACCTTTTTGTTCGGATATCTAATACCTAAGGGTACTTTCACACTGGGGCGGTAGTGGTAAAGTGCTGCTCGTTTTAGTGGCGGTCTCTCTCTGTGCAGGCACTGTGAATTAGTCTCTATCTCTCTCTCTCTCTCCCTCTCTCTCTCTCTCTCTCTGCAGGCAGTGTGAAGCGGTCTCTCTCTCTGCAGGCAGTGTGAAACAGTCTCTCTCTCTGTGTAGGCAGTGTGAAGCAGTCTCTCTCTCTCTGTGCAGGCAGTGTGAAGCGGTCTCTCTCTGTGCAGGCAGTGTGAAGCGGTCTCTCTGTGTGCAGGCAGTGTGAAGCGGTCTCTCTCTCTGTGCAGGCAGTGTGAAGCGGTCTCTCTCTACAGGCAGTGTGAAACGGTCTCTCTCTCTCTCTGTGCAGGCAGTGTGAAGCGGTCTCTCTCTCTGCAGGCAGTGTGAATCAGTCTCTCTCTCTGCAGGCAGTGTGAAGCGGTCTCTCTCTCTGCAGGCAGTGTTAAGCAGTCTCTCTCTGCAGGCAGTGTTAAGCAGTCTCTCTCTCTGCATGCAGTGTGAAACGGTCTCTCTCTATCTTTGTGCAGGCAGTGTGAAGCAGACTCTCTCTCTCTCTCTCTCTCTCTCTCTCTGCAGGCAGTGTGAAGCGGTCTCTCTCTCTGTGCAGGCAGTGTGAAGCGGTCTCTCTCTCTCTCTCTGCAGGCAGTGTGAAGCGGTCTCTCTCTTTCTGTGCAGGCAGCGTTAAGCAGTCTCTCTCTCTCTCTCTCTGTGCAGGCAGTGTGAAGCAGTCTCTCTCTCTCTGCAGGCAGTGTTAAGCAGTCTCTCTCTCTGCAGGCAGTGTTAAGCAGTCTCTCTCTATGCAGGCAGTGTTAAGCAGTCTCTCTCTCTGCAGGCACTGTGAAGCAGTCTCTCTCTCTCTCTCTGCAGGCAGTGTGAAGCGGTCTCTCTCTCTGCAGGCAGTGTGAAGCAGTCTCTCTCTCTCTGCAGGCAGTGTGAAGCAGTCTCTCTCTCTGCAGGCAGTGTGAAGCGGTCTCTCTCTATCTCTGTGCAGGCAGTGTGAAACGGTCTCTCTCTACAGGCAGTGTGAAGTGGTCTCTCTCTATCTTTGTGCAGGCAGTGTGAAGCAGACTCTCTCTCTCTCTCTCTCTCTCTCTCTCTCTGCAGGCAGTGTGAAGCAGTCTCTCTCTGTGCAGGCAGTGTGAAGCAGTCTCTCTCTCTCTCTCTCTCTCTCTCTGCAGGCAGTGTGAAGCAGTCTCTCTCTCCCTGCAGGCAGTGTTAAGCAGTCTCTCTCTCTGCAGGCAGTGTTAAGCAGTCTCTCTCTATGCAGGCAGTGTTAAGCAGTCTCTCTCTCTGCAGGCACTGTGAAGCAGTCTCTCTCTCTCTCTCTCTCTGCAGGCAGTGTGAAGCGGTCTCTCTCTCTGCAGGCAGTGTGGAGCAGTCTCTCTCTCTGCAGGCAGTGTGAAGCGGTCTCTCTCTATCTCTGTGCAGGCAGTGTGAAACGGTCTCTCTCTACAGGCAGTGTGAAGTGGTCTCTCTCTATCTTTGAGCAGGCAGTGTGAAGCAGACTCTCTCTCTCTCTCTCTCTCTGCAGGCAGTGTGAAGCGGTCTCTCTCTCTGCAGGCAGTGTGAAGCAGTCTCTCTCTCTCTCTCGCTCTCTGTGCAGGCAGTGTGAAGCAGTCTCTCTCTCTCTCTCTCTGCAGGCAGTTAAGCAGTCTCTCTCTCTCTGTAGGCAGTGTTAAGCAGTCTCTCTCTCTGCATGCAGTGTGAAACGGTCTCTCTCTCTGTGTGCAGGCAGTGTGAAGTGGTCTCTCTCTATCTTTGTGCAGGCAGTGTGAAGCGGTCTCTCTCTCTGCAGGCAGTGTGAAGCGGTCTCTCTCTCTGCAGGCAGTGTGAAGCGGTCTCTCTCTATCTCTGTGCAGGCAGTGTGAAGCGGCCTCTCTCTGTGCAGGCAGTGTGAAGCGGTCTCTTTCTGTGCAGGCAGTTTGAAGTGGTCTCTCTCTCTCTGTACAGGCAGTATGAAGTGGTCTCTCTCTCTCTCTCTCTCTCTGTGCAGGCAGTGTGAAGTGGTCTCTCTCTCTGTGCAGGCAGTGTGAAGTGGTCTCTCTCTCTGTGCAGGCAGTGTGAAGTGGTCTCTCTCTCTGTGCAGGCAGTGTGAAGTGGTCTCTTTCTCTCTGTGCAGGCAGTGTGAAGTGGTCTATCTCTCTGTGCAGGCAGTGTGAAGGGGTCTCTCTCTCTCTGTGCAGGCAGTGTGAAGCGGTCTCTCTCTCTCTGTGCAGGCAGTGTGAAGCGGTCTCTCTCTCTCTCTGTGCAGGCAATGTGAACCTGTCTGTCTCTCTCTGTGTGGGCAGTGTGAAGTGGTCTCTCTCTCTCTGCAGGCAGTGTGAAGCGGTCTCTCTCTCTGCAGGCAGTGTGAAGCGGTCTCTCTCTCTGCAGGCAGTGTGAAGCGGTCTCTCTCTCTGCAGGCAGTGTGAAGCGGTCTCTCTCTCTGCAGGCAGTGTGAAGCGGTCTCTCTCTCTGCAGGCAATGTGAAGCGGTCTCTCTCTCTGCAGGCAGTGTGAAGCGGTCTCTCTGCAGGCAGTGTGAAGCGGTCTCTCTCTCTGCAGGCAGTGTGAAACAGTCTCTCTCTCTGCAGGCAGTGTGAAGCGGTCTCTCTCTCTCTCTCTCTCTGCAGGCAGTGTGAAGCGGTCTCTCTCTCTCTCTCTGCAGGCAGTGTGAAGCGGTCTCTCTCTCTCTCTGCAGGCAGTCTGAAGCGGTCTCTCTCTCTCTCTCTCTCTGCAGGCAGTGTGAAGCGGTCTCTCTCTCTCTCTGCAGGCAGTGTGAAGCGGTCTCTCTCTCTCTCTCTCTCTCTGCAGGCAGTGTGAAGCGGTCTCTCTCTCTCTGCAGGCAGTGTGAAGCGGTCTCTCCTTCTCTGTGCAGGCAGTGTGAAGCGGTCTCTCCTTCTGTCTGCATGCAGTGTGAAACGGTCTCTCTCTATCTTTGTGCAGGCAGTGTGAAGCAGACTCTCTCTCTCTCTCTCTCTGCAGGCAGTGTGAAGCGGTCTCTCTCTCTGTGCAGGCAGTGTGAAGCGGTCTCTCTCTCTCTCTCTCTGCAGGCAGTGTGAAGCGGTCTCTCTCTTTCTGTGCAGGCAGCGTTAAGCAGTCTCTCTCTCTCTCTCTCTCTCTCTCTCTCTGTGCAGGCAGTGTGAAGCAGTCTCTCTCTCTCTGCAGGCAGTGTTAAGCAGTCTCTCTCTCTGCAGGCAGTGTTAAGCAGTCTCTCTCTATGCAGGCAGTGTTAAGCAGTCTCTCTCTCTGCAGGCACTTTGAAGCAGTCTCTCTCTCTCTCTCTGCAGGCAGTGTGAAGCGGTCTCTCTCTCTGCAGGCAGTGTGAAGCAGTCTCTCTCTCTGCAGGCAGTGTGAAGCGGTCTCTCTCTATCTCTGTGCAGGCAGTGTGAAACGGTCTCTCTCTACAGGCAGTGTGAAGTGGTCTCTCTCTATCTTTGTGCAGGCAGTGTGAAGCAGACTCTCTCTCTCTCTCTCTCTCTCTCTCTCTCTCTCTCTCTGCAGGCAGTGTGAAGCAGTCTCTCTCTCTGCAGGCAGTGTGAAGCAGTCTCTCTCTCTCTCTCTCTCTCTCTGTGCAGGCAGTGTGAAGCAGTCTCTCTCTCTCTCTCTCTCTGCAGGCAGTGTGAAGCAGTCTCTCTCTCTCTCTGCAGGCAGTGTTAAGCAGTCTCTCTCTCTGCAGGCAGTGTTAAGCAGTCTCTCTCTATGCAGGCAGTGTTAAGCAGTCTCTCTCTCTGCAGGCACTGTGAAGCAGTCTCTCTCTCTGCAGGCAGTGTGAAGCGGTCTCTCTCTCTGCAGGCAGTGTGGAGCAGTCTCTCTCTCTGCAGGCAGTGTGAAGCGGTCTCTCTCTATCTCTGTGCAGGCAGTGTGAAACGGTCTCTCTCTACAGGCAGTGTGAAGTGGTCTCTCTCTATCTTTGTGCAGGCAGTGTGAAGCAGACTCTCTCTCTCTCTCTCTCTGCAGGCAGTGTGAAGCGGTCTCTCTCTCTGCAGGCAGTGTGAAGCAGTCTCTCTCTCTCTCTCTCTCTCTCTCTGTGCAGGCAGTGTGAAGCAGTCTCTCTCTCTCTCTCTGCAGGCAGTTAAGCAGTCTCTCTCTCTGTAGGCAGTGTTAAGCAGTCTCTCTCTCTGCATGCAGTGTGAAACGGTCTCTCTCTCTGTGTGCAGGCAGTGTGAAGTGGTCTCTCTCTATCTTTGTGCAGGCAGTGTGAAGCGGTCTCTCTCTCTGCAGGCAGTGTGAAGCGGTCTCTCTCTCTGCAGGCAGTGTGAAGCGGTCTCTCTCTATCTCTGTGCAGGCAGTGTGAAGCGGTCTCTCTCTGTGCAGGCAGTGTGAAGCGGTCTCTTTCTGTGCAGGCAGTTTGAAGTGGTCTCTCTCTCTCTGTACAGGCAGTATGAAGTGGTCTCTCTCTCTATCTCTCTCTCTCTCTCTGTGCAGGCAGTGTGAAGTGGTCTCTCTCTCTGTGCAGGCAGTGTGAAGTGGTCTCTCTCTCTGTGCAGGCAGTGTGAAGTGGTCTCTTTCTCTCTGTGCAGGCAGTGTGAAGTGGTCTTTCTCTCTGTGCAGGCAGTGTGAAGTGGTCTCTCTCTCTCTGTGCAGGCAGTGTGAAGCGGTCTCTCTCTCTCTGTGCAGGCAGTGTGAAGCGGTCTCTCTCTCTCTCTGTGCAGGCAATGTGAACCTGTCTGTCTCTCTCTGCAGGCAGTGTGAAGCGGTCTCTCTCTCTGCAGGCAGTGTGAAGCGGTCTCTCTCTCTGCAGGCAGTGTGAAGCGGTCTCTCTCTCTCTGCAGGCAGTGTGAAGCGGTCTCTCTCTCTCTGCAGGCAGTGTGAAGTGGTCTCTCTCTCTGCAGGCAGTGTGAAGCGGTCTCTCTCTCTCTCTCTCTGCAGGCAGTGTGACTCGGTCTCTCTCTCTGCAGGCAGTGTGAAGCGGTCTCTCTCTCTGCAGGCAGTGTGAAGCAGTCTCTCTGCAGGCAGTGTGAAGCGGTCTCTCTCTCTGCAGGCAGTGTGAAACGGTCTCTCTCTCTGAATGAAGTGTGAAGCGGTCTCTCTCTCTCTCTCTCTGCTGGCAGTGTGAAGCGGTCTCTCTCTCTCTCTGCAGGCAGTGTGAAGCGGTCTCTCTCTCTCTCTGCAGGCAGTGTGAAGCGGTCTCTCTCTCTCTCTCTGCAGGCAGTGTGAAGCGGTCTCTCTCTCTCTCTGCAGGCAGTGTGAAGCGGTCTCTCTCTCTCTCTCTCTCTCTGCAGGCAGTGTGAAGCGGTCTCTCTCTCTCTGCAGGCAGTGTGAAGCGGTCTCTCCTTCTCTGTGCAGGCAGTATGAAGCGGTCTCTCCTTCTCTGTGCAGGCAGTGTGAAGCGGTCTCTTTTTGTGCAGGCAGTGTGAAGCGGTCTCTCTCTCTCTGCAGGCAGTATAAAGCGGTCTCTCTCTCTGCAGGCAATGTCAAGCAGTCTCTCTCTCTCTGGGGCAATGTGGAGCAGTCTCCCTCTCTCTCTGTACAGGGAATGTGGTGTAGATGGATGGTGGTCTGATTTGGTGGTTCAATGGGCCACTTGACTGGACTTGCCCCCCCAGGCCTAAGGCTGCCAGCCCTCCCCTGCTTGCAATCTTCTTAAAGCCTAGGCCATCTTTATGTAGAGCAACAATTCTTTTTTCCAGATCCTCAGACATTTCTTTCCCATGAGATGCCATGTTGAACTTCCAGTGACAAGTATGAGAGAGTGAGAGCGATAACACCAAATTTAACATACCTGCTCCCCATTCACACCTGAGACCTTGTAACACTAATGAGTCATATGACACCGGGGAGGGAAAATGGCTAATTGGGCCCAATTTGGACATTTTAACTTAGGGGTGTACTCACTTTTGTTGCCAGCGGTTTAGACATTAATGGTGTGTTGAGTTATTTTGAGGGGACAGCAAATTTACAATGTTATACAAGCTGTACACTCACTAGTTTACTGTACATTGTAGCAAAGTGTCATTTCTTCAGTGTTGTCACATGAAAAGATATAATAAAATATTTACAAAAATGTGAGGGGTGTACTCACTTTTGTGAGATAATGTATAAGAGTTAATAAAAATAAAAATGATAAAGTTAAAAGTAAAAATAAAAATAAAATAAAAATAAAGTGTCTGCTGGTTACTTAGTTACTCTCATCCAATAGCATTTTGTATTAAATTTTTTCTTCATTCTGTGCTCCGCCCCGGAAGCCTATATAAGACTGACAGCCCCTACTACCAATTAGATCTGAGGAAAAAGCGGAAGCTTTGAAACGCGTCATCTGACACGCCCCAACGTCACTTCCGGTTCCAGACTTCTCCTCCATGTCTTCTCCCGTCCTCTCCTATAGGCGATAGCGCCTGTCGTTTCAGCCAATCAGGTCATGGGTAACAGACCCGAGCACCTGATGGGTGGAGAAGCGGTTAAGTGTTAGGAAAGCGAATATTCATTCGCTTTTCTAACACACCTGGGTCACCTTTTTTGATGCCTATTAGAGCCTATGGCTCTAATCCGGTGCTTCAAAAACATCCCCCGCCACTGTAAATCAGGCGCCCGGCACCCGAAAAGGGGCTGGGTGCCTGAACAGAGGGTGGCAGCGGCGGCCATGGCTAGATTCATGCAATGCATTAATCTATTCATTGGTCATAGTGGGGGGTGGCTGGAGAGAGGGGGCGGTGCTCTGCACCCTTATGGACGCACCACGACTGGTCCAGAGTATAGTCTAGGATGTTGTTAAAATCACCAGCTACAAATAACTTTAATAGGCCAAAGTTGGCGACTTTCTCCAGAACAGTGTACAGTACCTCACTTTTGAAAGGGGGTGGGACATAAATGTTCACTATGGCTAATAACTGAGATTCAATGTCTAGTACCACAATCACATATCTCCCTTGGGGGTCTAAGACTACATGTTCAATAGAGCATGCCAATTTTTTGTGGATTAAAATAGCAACACCCCTAGCATATGAGGAGTGTGTAGAGTGTATCGTTCTATGTATCAAATTTCTGTGGGAGAGTATTTTACTACCAGTCAAATGGGTCTCTTGTAAGAGGACTACATGAAGATTCTGGGACTTGAGATACCGAAGGACCAGTGAGCTTTTGAACTTTGAATGTAGCCAACGGACATTCCATGACATTATTTTAAGATTACACATATAGTATTAGTCTGTGTGTCATATGGTCAGGATAAGAACAATTAAAGGGGAGGCAAAAGATGGAGAAACCTGAATGAGAACTACAGCTCACCAGACATCAGCATAATAGCAGAACATACGTATTGTGCAAGGCAAACGGAAGGCCCAATAACTTGAATTGTTTGGGCAAGACACAAAAAGTAAAAAAAAAATCCAGAAAAACAGAAACAGAAAAACAGTCTATATTCCCAGCACCCTGTTTGCTCTGGGCGAACAGACATAGTAAAGTAGTAAAACTTCCTGAGAAACTTTAGTCCCAAAAAGAAAAAAAAACACTAGCGGACTGTTCAAAGAGTGCATCCACTCATAGAAGGACTGTGGAGATGTATGATTAAGTCATATCGCCCAGAAACAGTACCTTAGTTCACGCCAGTGAACGGATAGGCGATATGGGGCTCTTCAATACGCCCAACCTCAACCACTTAGAAGAACAATGTCAATAGAAGAACAGTTGATAAATGGATAACAATAGCAACAACTCCCGGCAGTATCCTGGGAAAGGATAAGTAGCAGTGCCCACAGACCACGGGCACCAGGCAGGCAACTGAACCTCCTTCTTAAAGAGGTGTGTCCCTTAAAAATTTTTTTTTAAAAGTCAGCAGCTACAAATACTGCAGCTGCTGACTTTTAAGAATCGGACACTTACCTGTCCCAGGGTCCAGTGATGCGGGGGAACGAAGCCCCCCTCGTTCCCCGCTCAGCTTGCTGCGCCGGCATCCTTACTGTGGGCACCCGGCTGTGGCTTCACAGCCGTGCACCCACTGCGCATGCGCGAGCGGCACCTCGCACCGTGATACGCCGCTCAGTCATCTGGGACCTGTCACGTATCCCAGATGACTGACTGCTGAGGGGAAGTGACGTTTTTAGCCCGGGCTATGGAAGAGGCAGATTTAGTGGGACCGCCTAGCAACAGGGAGAAATAGGTAAGTGATTTTTTTTTTTTGCTGCACAGACCAATAATGTTGAAATTTTGAGGGAAACACCACTTTAAGCAATGGTATCGAACCAGTCAACTGCATCCGTAGGAGACTCAATGAACTCAAAGAACTTAGCTGAGCCATGATGGATGACCTTCGGGCGACTAGGGTACAACATGTTATAGATCAAGCCTTTCTCTCGCAGGCGCCTGAAGGAGCGCATTTTCCTTTGCAGGTCAGGAGAGAAATTAGGGTACAGATTTATCACTGCATTTTCACACTTCAGATCAGGGTGTTTACTGGCTTCTGCCAGGATCATATCTCTATCCCTGAAATTAGGCAGATGAACTAGAAAAGCATGTGGCATCGAACCAGCAGGCCTTGGACCAGCAGGCTCCCTGTGTGCACGCTCCCCAATATATAGTGGGGAGAGGTGCTGTAGGCCCAGGAACTGCTTAAAGAAGGCCTCAGCAAATACTACAGGTTTGGGGCCCTCTGAGCCTGATCACCCGGACATTATTGCGCCAGAGGTGATTGGTGGGAGCCTAAGCAGGGCACATCTTGTCTCTTGACACCCCAGCCATGCCCCCAGATGAATACTTACTAATGCTTTCTACAGGGGCAAAATTATATCTCTTTCTCTGCAGTCCATACCTCTATTAACCACTTACAGACCGGAAGATTTTTCCCCTTAATGACCAGGCCATTTTTTGCTATACAGCACTGCCTCTTTAAGTGACAATTGCGCGATTCTGCGATGATGTACTCAAACAAAAGTGTCCTTTTTTTCCCCACAAATAGAGCTTTCTTTTGGTGGTATTTGATCACCTCTGTCGTTTTTATTTTTTGCGCTATGAACAACAATTTTGATTAAAAAATTTTTTTACTTTTTGATATAATAAATATCCCAAATAAACAAAAAAAAAAACAAAAACTAATTTCTTCATCAGTTTAGACTAATATGTATTCTTCATACTTTTGGTAAAAAAATCGCAATAAGCATATATTGATGGTTTGTGTAAAAGTTATAGCATCTACAAAATATGGGAAGGATTTATGGTATTTTTTTTTACTAGAAATGGTGGCGATCTGTGAGCGGACTGCGACTTTGCGGCGGACAGATCGGACACTTTTGACACTGATCACTGTGAAAATGTCACTGGTAGGAAAGGGGTTAACACTGGGGGGCGATCAAGGGGTTAAATGTGTTCCACGGGAGGTGCTTCTAACTGTGGGGGAATGGGCTTGACTAGAGGAGGAGGAGAGAGATTGCGGTTCCTAATCACTAGGAACAGCAGATCTCTCTCTCTCTCTCCTCCCCTGTCAGAATGGGGATCTGTCTGTTTACATTGACAGATCCCCGTTCTGGCTCTCTATCCCATGATCGTGTGTGTCTGGTGGACATCGTGGCCGCCAGGCACGCGCACGGGTCCCCTGCTGTGCAGCGGCACGCACGCCTGCTATGGCTCTTAAGGGAGCCGATGTACACCTTTGGCGATTGGTGGGAATGAGCCGACCTGCCGCAGTATAATGATGGCGGCTGGTCGGCAAGTGGTTAATACAAGAAAGGATTTTGCTTGCTTCGGAAACTGCTGCTTGGCATTGCATTCTGTTATTAAGCTTATGATCTACCAGAACACCCAGATTCTCCACCATTGATTCCCCAAGTTGTACTCCCCCTAGTATGTAGGATGCATGCATATTTTTAGCCCCCAAGTGCATAACTTTATACATTTTTCAACATTAAACCTCATCTGCCACGCAGTTGAATACATTTAATTAAGTGCATTGAGGTTGGCTTGTAAGTTGGATACATTCTGTAAGGACGTTATACCACTCTGCATAGCTTGGTGTCATCTGCAAAGACTTAAATGGTACTTTTGGGCTAGGGTCCCAAAACTGAACCTTGGGGTACAGCACTAATAACCCTAGACCAGTCAGAGTATTGCCGCGTACACACGTGCGGACTTTTGCCGGCGGACCTAGTCCAGCGGACAATCCCGCGGGACTTTCCAGCTGGGTCCGCTGGACTTTCCGAGCATGTGGACTTGCCCACACACGCACGGACTTCTCCAGCGGATAATCCGCCGGCCAAAAGTCCGCGGGACTTTTGAAAATTAACGGACTTGCCCACACACGGAGCAGTCCGTTCATTTCGAACGTAACTTCAGGTTACGTAGCTAGCGTAGGCAGTAAATGCCGCCGCGCTAGCTCCGCAAGCTGGCATGGATTTAAAGGGAATCCCCACGCCGAAAAAACGGCGTGGGGGTTCCCCCCAAATCCATGTCAGACCCTCATCCGAGCACGCAGCCTGGCAGGCCAGGAAAGGGGTGGGGACGAACGAGCGCCCCCCCCCCTCCTGAGCCGTACCAGGCCACGTGCCCTCAACATGGGGGGTGCCCTGGGGAAAGGGGGGCCGTGCGGCCCCCCCACCCCAAAGCACCTTGTCCCCATGTTGATGAGGACAAGGGCCTCTTCCCGACAACCCTGGCCGTTGGTTGTCGGGGTCTGCGGGCGGGGGCTTATCGGAATCTGGGAGCCCCCTTTAATAAGGGGGCCCCCAGATACCGGCCCCCCACCCTATGTGAATGAGTATGGGGTACGATGTACCCCTACCCATTCACCTAAGGTGTAAAATGTAAAGTAAAAAAAAAACACCCACACTTTTGAAAAAATAGTTTATTGCACTGCTCCGGGGGTCTTCTTCCGTCTTGGGGGTCTTCTCGCCGGACTCCCCCGCCATTTACCAAGCTCTTTTACCGAGCGGGGGAAGTCCGGCTACCTTCTTCGTCGTCGCCGCCGTCTGGGGGTCTCGATCCGCCTTCGGGGGTCTTCTTCCGTCTTGGGAGGATGCTGGGACTGTGACATCGCAAGGGGGCGGGGTCACCATGTGACATGAACATGTGACCCTGTCCCCCATGTCCCTATATAAGTCGGATCGAGACCCCCAGACGACGGCGGCGACGACGAAGAAGGTAGCCGGACTCCCCCCGCTCGTGAAAGAGCTAGCGAAGCACAGTCCGGGCAGAGACAGCGACGGGTCAACATCGGAAGAAGAAGAACAAGAAGAAGGACAAGAAGAAGGAGAAGGCGCCGGCGGCGCGGAAGACGACGACCGCCGCAAGAACAGAAGAGACCCCCGGAAGACCCCCGAAGGCGGATCGAGACCCCCAGACGACGGCGGCGACGACGAAGAAGGTAGCCGGACTCCCCCCGCTCGTGAAAGAGCTAGGTAAAAGAGCAGAAGAGAGCGGAGGAGTCCGGCGAGAAGACCCCAAGACGGAAGAAGACCCCCGAAGGCGGATCGAGACCCCCAGACGGCGGCGACGACGAAGAAGGTAGCCGGACTTCCCCCGCTCGGTAAAAGAGCTTGGTAAATGGCGGGGGAGTCCGGCGAGAAGACCCCCAAGACGGAAGAAGACCCCCGGAGCAGTGCAATAAACTATTTTTTCAAAAGTGTGGGTGTTTTTTTTTTACTTTACATTTTACACCTTAGGTGAATGGGTAGGGGTACATCGTACCCCATACTCATTCACATAGGGTGGGGGGGCGGTATCTGGGGGGCCCCTTATTAAAGGGGGCTCCCAGATTCCGATAAGCCCCCGCCCGCAGACCCCGACAACCAACGGCCAGGGTTGTCGGGAAGAGGCCCTTGTCCTCATCAACATGGGGACAAGGTGCTTTGGGGTGGGGGGGGCCGCACGGCCCCCCTTTCCCCAGGGCACCCCCCATGTTGAGGGCACGCGGCCTGGTACGGCTCAGGAGGGGGGGGGGCGCTCGTTCGTCCCCACCCCTTTCCTGGCCTGCCAGGCTGCGTGCTCGGATGAGGGTCTGACATGGATTTGGGGGGAACCCCCACGCCGTTTTTTCGGCGTGGGGAGTCCCTTTAAATCCATGCCAGGTCACGGAGCTAGCGCGGCGGCATTTACTGCCTACGCTAGCTACGTAACCTGAAGTCACGTGCTAAATGAACGGACTTGCCGATGAGCGGCAAGTCCGTTCATTTCAAAAGTCCCGCGGACTTGCCCACTAACGGCGGGATTGTCCGCTGGACTGCCAAGTCCAGCGGATAATTTTAAAAACAAACTTAAAACTTTGGTCCGCCGGACTTTGGCGCCAAAAAGTCCGCCGGCGCCCACACACGAGGGGATTATCCGCTGGACTTCAGTCCAGAGGATAATCCCGCGGGATTGTCCCTTCGTGTGTACGCGGCATATGAATCATTAACCACTGCTCTCTGAATAGGTCTTTTAGCCAGTTTTCTATCTATTTACAGATTTTTTCCAAGCCTGTAGACTTTACCTTACAAATTAGCCATGTGTGGGGAACTGTGTCAAACGCTTTTTCAAAATCTAAGTTCAGGGGGTCCCCGGGTTACAAACAAGATAGGGACTGTAGGTTTGTTCTTAAGTTGAATCTGTTTGTAAGTCGGAACAGGTACATTTTTTAAGTGCAGCTCCAGCCAAAAAATCTATTTTTAAGTTTTTTAGATAACATAGAGAAGGGTTATCACCCCTGTAACATTTGTTTTGCTGTCTGTGCCCCTGTTCAGAAGAATTCACCTCACCTTCTTTCCCAATGACAAATGGATTTTGAAAATTTTGGGTTGTTAGGGAAACATGGAATGGTGATAAAGCATCAGTGGAGACACCTTTTTCCCATATTAACTCTTACAGGAGTGAATTTCCCTTCCTAGGGGTGGATTTCCTCTCACTTCCTGTTGTCTCCCTCCGTTTGTAAGTAGGAGTCGTTTGTAAGTCGGATGTTTGTAAGTAGGGGATCCCCTGTATACCACATCCACAGCCACCCCTGTCCAAAGTTTTGCTCACCACCTCATGAAAAGAAATTTGTCTGACAACTTCTGCTTTTCATGAATGCTTTTTCCTAGCAAAAAAAAACATATCCATGTGGTTTATAATTAAACTCTCCAGTATCTCCCCAACTATAGCAGTTAAACTAACAAGTCTATAGTTACTTGGTAAAGACTTTGACCCATTTTTAAATATAGGGACCAGGTTGGCCTTAAGCCCCAGACCATTTGGCTGGCCAAAGACCAGAGCACATTTTGCGTTTCGGCACTGCGTCGTTTTAACTGGCAATTGCGCGGTCGCGCGACGTGGCTCCCCAACAAAATCGATGTCCTTTTTTTCCCATAAATAGAGCTTTCTTTTGGTGGTATTTGATCACCTCTGTGGTTTTTATTTTTTGCGCTATAAACAAAAATAGAGTGACAATTTTAAAAGATACATTATTTTTTACTTTTTGCTATAATAAATATCCCCAAAAAATATATAAAAAAACATATTGTTTTCCTCAGTTTAGGCCGATACCTATTCTTCTACATATTTTTGGTAAAAAAAAATCACAATAAACGTTTATTGATTGGTTTGCGCAAAAGTTATAGCGTCTACAAAATAGGGGTTGGTTTTATGGCATTTTTATTAATATTTTTTTTATTTTTTACTAGTAATGGCGGCGATCTGCTATTTTTATCATGACTGCGACATTATTCAAAGGGACGTACCTGTATGCCCATTTGCCCAGCCGCGTCATTCTGTATATGTAAATGCGGTGGTTGGCAAGTGGTTAACAAGTCCCTAAAAATTAGAAACAATGGCTATGAAATGACAGAGCTCAATTCTTTTAGGATCCGTGAGTGTATGCCATTTCAATAAGGCTGGGTTCACACTATATGCGGCACGGCTCGCAGCAGGGAGTCTGTTGTGTCCCTGTTCGTTGTTTCACGTCTGAATTAGGTCCCGAATTTTTGCCTGAATTCAGACCTGAAACTGAGCCAAAGATGCACAGGGACCTTCTGCAGTGTCCTCTGTGGCCGCCCTGGAGATGTGTGAACCAGCTCCATTTAGAGTGGGTCACACTCTCCTGTCATGCGAATTAGATGCAAGGAAACCTGCATCCAATTTGCATAAGTGTGAGCCGAGCCTCACACCAAAGCAGCTGAAACTGATTAACAACCATCTCTGCTACTGACCAGACCAATATCCCAGGAGTATATTTGACTTGATGCTATACTCTGATTAAAAAGCTTTCCTTAAATCTTTTTGAGCAGTGTACTTCTGGACCATCACAATTTTGAGCCATTGTGGATCATTTGGGGCTTTGTCAATATCATCCCCAGGGGTGGACTGACCATTCTGGCACTCGGTCACAGACTGAGGGCCCCATGCCACTAGGGGGCACCATCAGAGTGGCCAGCCTTAGTAAAAGCAAGGACAGTATGTAAAAATCTGTGTTTTTTTTACATCTGTCCCTGAAATGTCCCATGCCAACATCATTTTGCTGTAAAAAAAATGAGCCTCTGTACTGCCTCCTCAGCCAATGGAAACACAGTGTACATGCCCCCTTCCTCTCAGAGGCTCATTTGATTTCAGAGCAGGAGTTTGCCAACATCTGGAGGAGGGGAGATGGAGGAGGGGACACAGAGTGCAGTGTGGGAAGGGCTGCAACTTGCTGGAAGGTAAGCTTGCTAAGATGAACTGAGTGTATTTTTGTCAGTGGCATAATCTGGTGAGCAGGAGGGAGGGGGAGGATGTGTTTTTCCTCTAGCAGGGCTCTTTCTGTCTCTGAAGATGTTAGTTTCTGTGTGAGAAGTGCCATGCTTCTGGAGGAAGGATGTTCTGAACTTCTCCCCCCTTTTTCTGCTACCCCACCTACTCATTACCTGCCCACCACTACACAGGCACAGTCCCCTCCTCTCCTGTATTACCACCTAAAGTGTCTGTGAGCTGCTGGGGCACTACAAGTCCCAGCATGTCAGGAGATGTGGGCAGCAGTGTGTTTCTTTTAGGCTGATTTTTGCGTGAAAAGTGCTGGTGTGTGTGTGTGTGTGTATATGTATATATGTATGGTGTGTGTGTGTGTATATGTATGGTGTGTGTGTGCAGTGTTGGTCATCTTACTTTAAAAAAGTAATTAGTTAAGTTACAAATTACTTCTCCCAAAAAGTAATTGCGTTAGTAACTCAGTTACTACATTGTAAAAGTAATTAGTTACGCAGCAAAGTAACTGACTTTTTTTTAAAATATTCTATACGTGTAACTAAGGGGCGGGTCTAGTATTACTGTAACCAAGGGGCGCATTTATTATTATTGTTATATATCGTGTAACCAAGGGGCTGCTCTATTATTACTCTAACCAACAGATCAGTTATAGCGTGTAAGCAAGTGGCGGGTCTATTATTATTATATCCTGTAAGGGGCGGATGGCTACAGAACAGGGCGAATGTTAAATTAATGGGCAGAGCTCGATATATAACAATAATAATAAATGCGCCCCTTGGTTACAGTAATACTAGACCCGCCCCTTACTTACACGATAGATGCCCCTTGCAGAGTAGCACGAGCATCAGGCGCGTGCGGCATCGCCTCATACAATTACATGTTAACTGCGCCTGCGCGGTGTAGAGTTCACTCAGAGCTGTTTAGGTTCGGCAATTTTCAGAAGCTCCGTAGTCCTTCGTACTGCGCAAGCCCTGCGCCTGCGCAGTACAGGGGGTCCTTATCCGGCGGGGGGAACTTTTTCAGCAGGACACCGGAATTACACTACTGCCATCTAGTGGCGGTAGATGTAATTGGGGTAACTAAGCCAAAGTAATGGGAACTGAGTTACCATGAGGGGAAAAGTAATTAGTTAGATTACTCGTTACCCTCTAAAGTAACTCAGTTTATTTTAACTCAGTTACTTACATCACTGTGTGTGTGTATATGTATATATGTATGGTGTGTGTGTGTGTATATGTATGTGTGTGTATATGTATATATATATATATATATATATATATATATATATATATATATATATATATATATACACACACTGTGTGTGTATATATGTATACTGCGTGTCTATGTGTATATGTATACTGTGTGTCTATCAGTGGCGATGCGTCCATAAGGGGCGCATGGGCGCTGCCCCCTCTCTCCTGGCACCTCTCTATCACCATAGATAGATTCATGCATTGCATGAATCTATCTATGGTCCCCGCTGACACCCCCTATTCAGGTGCCTGGCTCCTTTTCGGGCGCCGGGCACCTGAATTACAGTGTCGGGGGTGTTTTTGGGAAGCACCTGATTAGAGCCTTAGGCTCTAATAGGCGCCCACAAAGGTGAACAGCGGGCGCCATGCTGGACGTTTGCTGTTCACCCAGCTGTGTGTTAGCAAAGCAAAGGAATTCACTTGGCTAACACTGAACCGCCTCTCAGCCAATCAGGTGCTCGGGTCTGTTACCTGTCCCCTGATTGGCTGAAGCTCCAGGCGCTGTGATTGGATGCCTGACAGAGGACGGAGGAAGACATCGAGGAGCGTGCAGGACACCGCCACTGACTCCGAGACAGGTAAGTGTCGGGCAATGCACAGCAGCAGCAATTGATATGCACACTGGCAGTATTTGATGGGGAACAGTAGTGGCAATTGCTGGGCACACTGGCAGCATTTGATGGGCACACTGGCAGCAATTGATGGGCACACTGGCAGCAATTGATGGGCATACTGGCAGCAATTAATGGGCACAGTGGCTCCGTTTGATGGGCACAGTAGCTGCGATTCGTGGGAACAGTGGCTGCGCTTGGTGGGTACAGTGACGGCAATTTTTGGGCACAGTGGCTGCGCTTGATGGCACAGTGGCTGCATTTGATGGTACAGTGGCTGCGCTTGATGGGCACAGTAGCTGCGTTTGATGGGTACAGTGGCTGCAATTGATTTTTTTTTTTTTTTTTGCTGGCTCTAAGACTCAGTTCAGAGCCTGCAACAAGTGGATTTTTTTTTATCTAATTTAACCACTTTCAGACCGGACCAATTTGCAGCCAAAGGACCAGGCCCCTTTTTGCGATTCGGCACTGCGTCGCTTTAACTGACAATTGCGCGGTCATGCGACATGGCTCCCAAACAAAATTGACGTCCTTTTTTTCCCACAAATAGAGCTTTCTTTTGGTGTTATTTGATCGCCCCTGCGGTTTTTATTTTTTGCGCTATAAACAAAAAAGAGCGACAATTTAAAAAAAAAAAAACGCATTCTTTTTTACTTTTTGCTATAATAAATATCCCCAAAAATATATAAAAAAACTTTTTTTTTCCTCAGTTTAGGCCGATACGTATACGTCTACATATTTTTGGTAAAAAAAAATTGCAATAAGCAATTATTGATTGGTTTGCGCAGAAGTTATAGCGTTTACAAAATAGGGGATAGTTTTATAGCATTTTTTTTAATAATTTTTTTTTTTACTAGTAATGGCGGCGATCAGCGATTTTTATTGTGACTGCGACATTATGGCGGACACATCGGACATTTTTGACACATTTTTGGGACCATTGTCATTTATACAGCAATCAATGCTATTTAAATGCATTGATTCCTGTATAAATGACACTGCCAGTGAAGGGGTTAACCACTAGGTGGCAGTGTATGGGTTACATGTACCTAGAGGCGTGTTTGTAACTGTGGGGGGGGGGGCGTGGCTGTCAGCTAGTGAATGCTGATCTCTGCTCCAATCACAGGGAGCAGAGATCGGCTTCACTAGTTGCTAGGCCGAACGGGGAGATGCTGTTTATTTCCGCATCTCCCCTTTCAGCTTTCCCGTGAGACGATTGCGGGTATCCCCACGGCGATCAAGTCCGCGGGACACGCGACCGGCCTCACGGGGGTCCCGACCGGCGCGAGCGTGTGCCGCTGGCATGGTGGCATCTTAAAGGGGACTTACCTGTATGCCCTTATGCCTGTCCGTGCCATTCTGTCGTCGTACATCATCGTGCTCCGGTCGGAAAGCGGTTAAAGGCCTTTTCCTGCCAGCTGCCTGCCACACCAAGCACTAAGGTGTAAAGGTGTGTGTGTAAGGGGACACTGATAGAAGGTGACACACTGGGGGGGCTCTGCCATAAGGTAGGACTCTGCGGACTGTGATGTATAGGGAAAATGTTGGGACTTTGGTGTAAGGGAGGACTGATGTGAGCGTGGTGCTCACCCTGACTGCTGTACTCTATATGTTTCTTTTGTTACTTACTCCTGGCATGCCGGCCACCTGTAAGCCTGGGGGCCCCATAATCTTCTATTGCCCGGGGGCCCCATGAGTTGTCAGTCCGCCCCTGATCATCCCCATTATGGATATGAGCTCCCCCATGCTCCTTTGCATGCACGGAGCTAAATAAGGTATTTAATAAATTTGCCATCTTTGTCCCCAGTCACCCACTCTAGATTATTTTGTAAAGGGCCTACATGCTCAGACCTGACCTTTTTAGTATTAATAGATTTGAAAAATTTGGGTTTGTCTTCCTCTCTATTACAATCTTCCGTTCGGTTTGATTTTTATTTTTATTTTGTTACACTGTAGTAGTATATATATGGATGCAGCTGCGCTTCCCCTGTGAAAAAAGCTGCCAACACAACAATATGACCGATTGTGAAAAAGAATAAAAAGTGAAAAGTGTGGCGCTGTGAAACTTGTATCTGATCGGTAGCTATAAGGAAGAATCCAATCTCCGTTACACTGCTATCATCCAGATTTTAGTGACTAATCACCATATATAAAGGATGGTGAAAAGAAATTGGGTATAAACAATCCACGTCAGAACTGTTTATGCATAGGCAAAATAAAAAAATAAAAATAGAAATCACAAGTCTATGTGAATCATATGTGTGAATTAATTATAGTACAAAAGCAAGAAAGTACTACAATAATATATAGTGGAACACTGAGATAACGTGATACTCTGAAAATAAGAAATCATACAGTGTATTGCAATTGTTTTTTTACACCTATAACCATAACTTCAATTTGAATAAACAAAGTGCAATCATGATCCAAAAAAATATCATTCATAAAAGTATTAGACTTAATGATGACATATATGAGGAAATAAACTCAAACAAGTGCTGTAGTGACACGTGTTAAAATTAATTAAATGTATGAATTCAGGTGTCCCAGATGATGTATTTCATATGTGATGATATGCTGGTATTCTTATAATGCTATAGAATGTTCATCAACGTATCATCCTCATATACTTTGGACGGCGTCAAGAACTGTGAGATGCAGAAATGAGATCGGGTACGCTTACCGTCAAAGATGGACCCGCTGACCTTTGGTGAGGGGTCAAACAGAGCTTGAGTATGCCGATGGATGGCACTGGCAAGATGGTAGGCCGGGATCCCAGGCCGGGATCAGGAACTTGAGAAGGTAAGACTGGGCCGACACCACAGTCTGTACTCACCGAATCACCGGTCACAATATAGGAACTGCACTTTAAAGGACTGCACAGGAACACGGTTGTTACCCACGAGACCCCTCAATGGGTCAAGACCATGAAAAAAAGAGATAGAGAGGGCCTCCTCATAGTGTAAATCAATCCGGTAACGGAATGAATTTATTTAAAAATTCTTGTTTGTCAAGATAAAACGATCAAAGTAAAAACAGAGACAAATCAAGAAATAAAAGAATAAACGCAGTGGTGATGGGTATAGCGTATCCGCCCTACGCGTTTCGTCTTACAAGACTTCTACAGGGGCATAAGCTAATGCACCCCCTCTGCGTTATATATATACCACTATAAACAGATTAACACCTGAGCTAGTTAGGGGCAGTCACACTTCCGGTTGTGCCCTCCCATCTACCCCAAAAGGTCTGATTGGTTACAAACAGCCAATCATGGTATCTACTCACCAGAGAGGGAAGGTCCATTGTGGACATACCAGGGTGTATTGGGCTATCCGAGTGCCAATAAAAATGATACGGACGCCATTGGTTGATAAGCATCATAGACAAGCACAGCCTGTAGTAGTAGTATACAGTGATGTAAGTAACTGAGTTAAAATAAACGGAGTTACATAACGCAGTTACTTTAGTGGGTAACGAGTAATCTAACTGATTACTTTTCCCCTCATGGTAACTCAGTTCCCATTACTTTGGCTTAGTTACCGCAATTACATCTACCGCCACTAGATGGCAGTAGTGTAATTCCGGTGTCCTGCCGAAAAAGTTCCCCCGCCGGATAAGGACCCCCTGTACTGCGTAGGCACAGTGCTTGCGCAGTACGAAGGACTACGGAGCTTCCGAAAATTGCCGAACCTAAACAGCTCTGAGTGAACTCTACACTGCGCATGTAATTATACGAGGCGATGCCGCACGCTCCCGATGCTTGTGTTACTCTGCAAGGGGTGTCTATCGTGTAAGTAAGGGGCGGGTCTAGTATTACTGTAACCAAGGGGCGCATTTATTATTATTGTTATATATCGAGCTCTGCCCATTAATTTAACATTCCCCTCTTCTGTAGCCATCCGCCCCTTACATGATATGATAATAATAGACCCGCCCCTTACACGATATAATAATAATAGACCGGCACCTTACACGATATAATAATAATAGACCCGCCCCTTGCTTACACGCTATAACACATCTGCCCCTTGGTTACAGTAATACTAGACCCGCCCCTTAGTTACACGTATAGAATATTAAAAAAAAAGTCACAGTTACTTTGCTGAGTAACTAATTACTTTTCCAATGTAGTAACTGAGTTACTAACGCAATTACTTTTTGGAAGAAGTAATTTGTAACTTAACTAATTACTTTTTTAAAGTAAGATGACCAACACTGGTAGTATAGTAGTAGATTGTCTGTGAATTATTATCGTTATTATGTATAATAAATTGCTAAGGTGCTACTTATTATTATATCCTTTATTCAATGTATATCTCTTTGGAATCCACTACCACGTGATTGTATATTTCTACTTTCTTAGTCGTGCTTCATATAAAGTCCCAACCATTTCCCTTATTTGATTTTATATATATAATAGGGATGGAGGCAGATGAACCTACCCACTCAATGCCTCATTCAAAGTCCCAAACTCCCCTTTCCCCCCCTTTCTTTGCATATTCCTTGTAACATTTAATTGATGACAGTGTTCCTTCACTTTATATTTTTTTAAAGTTATTTTCTTATCTTTCTATAGCTTTTTTTTAACTTTAGCCACAAGCAACATTTTATTTTTAGCCTTTTAAACTTGTTGCCGATTGGAATATATTTTGCAGTGTGTTTGCATACAATGACATACAATTTCTGTTCTGTGTTCATCAATGTCAATATTCCCTTCCAGTCTAAGTCGGAGAGCAGCCATCATCCTTGGATTATTTGCTCTCTTAAAGTTATGTGTTTTTATCTTTCCAGTATGTGCCTGTTGTTTACAGCTAACCTTAAATTAAATCATGTTATGGTCACTGCCACCCAGATGTTTCTGATATGTTATATGAACATAAGTAATAAGCTTTGCATGGTTTGAGATTACCAGGTCCAGCAGAGCATTATTCCGAGTTGGGGCCTCTATGAAATGTACAATATAATTGTCTTGTAATAGGTTTATACATTTTTGCCCTTTAAATGTTCCTGCAGTGCCATTACTTCAGTCAATCTCTGGGTAGGTAAAATCCCCCATTATTATCACTGTCCCAGCCAGTGCAGCCCTTTCTATCTGTGCAAGGAACCGAGTCTCCACCTCCTCATTAACACTGGGTGGCCTATAACAATAACTCCAGTGGTTAACTTTGTTGTACACATACTCATATGCAATTCCACCCATAATTCTTCATCACACTCTACATCAACTAGGTCCTCTTTCACACTTGCTTTGAGATCACTTCTCACATAGGGACAGACACCACCACGTTTTCCTTTTTACCTTGTCTCTCCGAAAGAGAGCATAGCCAGAAATAATAATACCCCAGTCATGTGAAGAGTGAAGCCAAAATTCAGCAATATTAATGAAATCATAGTTTCCTTTGTGCACCAAAGCTTCCAACTCACCTATCTTGCTTTGCAGACTTCTGCCATTGGTTAACAAATACTTTAATACGTTGTGACATTTTGCACTCATATTTTTCATATTTTTATTTTTGTAGAAATAGTACAATTTCCAATGGTTGTTTGTAACATGGGGACCTTGTTATCACCTGCCATAACCCTCCCCCCATCTTTCCTCATTCCAGCCACCATTAGGGACTGACCTCTGTCTGACCTGTCACCCTCCCACCTCAATCCTAGTTTAAATACTCCTCCAGCCTTCCCATAAACCTCTCTCCCAGCACAACAGACCCCCTTCTGTTTAGGTGCAGGCCATCTTTAGCATATAGGTTGTACCTCAATGAAAAGTCAGCCTCATGCTCTAGAAACCCAAATCCTTCCCGGTTTTTAGCCATGCATTCAGTTCTTTAATCTCCCCATCTTTCCTGTGTTGAGCATGGCACTGGCAACATTTCAGAGAAAATCACCTTGGAGGTCCTTCCCTTCAACTTGCAGCCAAGTTTTTTAAATTGATTCTTAAGGAGCCTCCATCTTCCATGTGTGTAAAAATCATTATGAACTTGTATGTAAAAAAATAATTATGAACGTTAGATCCCTCTTTTTCCTATTTAAATACAGCAGGTATTTCATAAAATTTGCCTTCTCTCCAGTCACCAACTCTAAATTATAACGTAAATGGCCTACATGCTCATGTCTGAGTTTTTTACTATTAATATGTGTAGTGGCTGCTGCATAAGGATTACAGTGCCAAGTTGACCAGGACTCATTAAACAGGGACATGGTTGTCAGTTTTGCAAGAGTGATTTCACCCCTCCCTCCTTTTCTTCTCACAAGACATAGAGAAGGAGACACAGGAGAGACAGCCTACTCTGCCCTTTCCCCTGATTATTCATTGGCAGAATGAACTCAGCCAATCAAGGTAAGACTGTAGAAGGAGACAGTAACTGTGGGATATGAAGTCCCAGCACAAAGCAGCCTGACTGACTTTTAAGGTGACAGGACTGCAAATCCCAGGCTGCACAGAGAGTCAAGAGAATTGTGGGAAAGACTACAAAAAATACAGGGCGGACTAGGCCCAAGTTACATATACACAGTTGCATAGTAGGTGAGGTTGAAAAAAGACACAAGTCCATCAAGTCCAACCTATGTGTGTGATTATATGTCAGTATTACATTGTATATCCCTGTATGTTGCAGTCGTTCAGGTGCTTATCTAATAGTTTCTTGAAACTATCAATCCCCCCCCCCCCCTGCTGAGACCACTGCCTGTGGAAGGGAATTCCACATCTTTGCCACTCATACAGTAAAGAACCCTCTACGTAGTTTAAGGTTAAACCACTTTTCTTCTAATTTTAATTAGTGGCCACAAGTCTTGATAAACTCCCTTCTGCAAAAAAGTTTTGTTTCTATAAAATGTGGGAGGTGTAGGGTATGTTCTCTGAGTTCATGTACCCAGAGACGGACCACCACCTTCATCTCCACTGCCACACAAAAATGCCACACAATTAAGCCATGTCACATGTTCTACAGCTGGAGTACAGTGTATATGTGTGTATATATATATATATATATATATGTTGCAGTGCCCTTGCAGGCTTCAATATGTAGGGCGGACCAAATGTTCTCTTCAGGTTCGCTTAAATGAGCATATTACAAATATTAAGACTGGGTTCCAAAAGCATTCGGTGTCCAAGCATTATTTGCTGGCACATAATAGGGATCCCTCTAAGACCCTCTTTCTTGGCATTGACAAGTTTAAACCTTTATTGGAGAGGGAGCTCATTGGTAAGTTAGATATACAAACTTGAAATGCCATTGATTTATCGTTTAAAGTCATATGCCTCTTATGGGCTTAATATCAATATGGACGTTAACACGTTCATTGATAATTCATGATGAGTCTTTTGCAGGGATTTTTTTTCTCAAACAATAGGTGCTGGAACTCAATCACGACCCCCCACAACCCCCCACACACCCTCCAAATCACATCAAATAGTGGGTGTGGTCAGTCAAATTTCACGAACAGTAGGAGGGTCCTAAAGGGACATTAAATACCAAGATTGCATTACATACAGAGTGCAGAGTTCAGGGGGGTTACACACAGAGTGCAGAGCATTCATTTGTAAACACAGAAACCGGACTTCTGTGTTTACAAGTGATTGTGGTCAGCATGCCCCCCCAAGGGTCTTAGACAGAGGTGGTGGAACTGAGTTCCACCAAGTTTCCCCTGAAAAAAGCCCTGGCCTTTTGTAAACTTGGTCTGAGACGTGAGGGTGAGCTTATCACCATTCGTTTTATTTTTATTTTCATATTTATTTTTATGTTTACATTCATTCCCGTGGGGGTTACCTTGCGGGTGCGCTCCCGAGTCCAGCATTTGCGTCCATTGACACAAATGCCAGACTCGGCCCTGCCCTCCGGCGCCCGCGTCATTGGATTTGATTGACAGCAGTGGGAGCCAATGGCTGCGCTGCTATCAATCTATCCAATCAAGACCTGAGAACCCCCGGCAGAGGAAGAGCGTGTCTCCAGCGTGTGAAATTCCAGGGCTCAGGTAAGTAACAGGGCTGGGGGGCCAGTCACTGCCTGGTGTTTTTTCACCTTAATGCATACGATGCATTAAGGTAAAAAAAAAACACGAGGGTTTACAACCCCTTTAATCACTGAGACCCAATCAGTTCATCTGTTGCTTGCAACTATCTATTATCTGTGAGGCAATAGTGGGAGATAATAGACTAGTTAGAAAACCATATCCACTTCAATTAAACAAACTGGCAATAAAATAAACCTATACTAGCTTTCCCTGTCCGAAGAGCCCTGGTCTTGGAATCTATATAGAAATATGGCTTGGAGGGGGGCGTGGTTTGACCTCGGAGGAAGATGGGGGCTTAACCTGCGAGCTCCCGCCATCAGAGGATTCCTTCTATTGCTAAACGGAGGTAACCCGCTCGCTTCACAACCACAAATCATGGGGACATCCTCCCGTAGCTCTTCCGCCTCTCTCTACCGATCCCCTCGGGACACCAGCAGCACCCTGATCCAGAGTATCCCAGCGCTGTTCAGATCACGGAGGGCCAGCATGGCGGTGTCCTCTCAGGGCACCAGCCCCCGTGGATTTGTCCTCAGTCAGAGCGCCAAACACCAGCTCCACTCCTGACGCCACAACAGCAGCCCAGCCTGAATGGCCGCAGCAATAACAGACCTCCGGATTGACATTTAGTCAATCGCAGGCAGAGTGCAGGAGGTAGAAAAAGTGTCAGCACACCAAACCACAGCAATCTGCCATTTGCACCAACAAACACACACACCTTGCAGCTTAGAGATCTCAACCGCCACATGGAAAATCTTGACAATTCCCCTTCTGCCTGTCAGCTTCCACCCAATGCCTCAATGCTCTCCTCAGGATCCAGGAAAATCTGCAGCATTTCTGTGACACCCTAGATATACCACTGGTGGACTTACCAGAATGGTATGCTGAATTTTGCCCATCCACCGTGAACCTGGCTTGATCCAGAGTTGAATCCATGGAAATCCAAGAACAACGGTCTTCATCCGAAGCCCAGGCTCATCGCTCCGCTCCAGGTCTGCAGTATGCAAAATAAAAATAATGACAAAGTCCTCTGAAGGGTGATTTGCAATCTTCCAAAAAAGTACTAGATAATAAAGTGCTCCGTGAATTAAACAAAGAATAAAAGATAAAGTGACTTCCTTTCTTCTGTGACACCCTTCCGTGCTGTGCACTGTGATGATGGATAGCCTCTTACCTCACAGCTGTGGGATAACAGCATGTGTGTTTTAGTCACAGATGGTTCTTGGTAGTGGTCAAAACTTCTATGCTTGTATATTTCCAATATTGGAATGCCAGTCTGCTCCCTTTCAATCTAGTGCCACTTATCTTTTTACACATAACATAATGTGTAACTCTTGCAATACAGGTATATGTAAGATGGTGACACGTACCTTGTGGGTGAGCCTGACGTGCAGAGGGAGACCTCTCGTACAGCCCTGGTTCCTGGGACACTGTAGTTGGGGACAGTGACCGTAGGAGCACAGTGAGGTAGGAGTGCCTGCAGAGTTCTCTGGAGCTGGAGATGATGACCACTGGGGAGTGCTGAGGAACGCAGGTCGGCTGGATGCAGGTGCGCAGGATGCAGGTCAGCGGGATGCAGGTGCGCAGGATGCTGGTCAGCAGGATGCAGGTGCGCAGGATGCAGGTCAGCAGGATGCAGGTGCGCAGGATGCAGGTCAGCAGGATGCAGGTGCGCAGGATGCAGGTCAGCAGGATGCAGGTCAGCCGGATGCAGGTGCGCAGGATGCAGGTCAGCAGGATGCAGGTGCGCAGGATGCAGATCAGCAGGATGCAGGTGCGCAAGATGCAGGTCAGCAGGATGCAGGTGCACAGGATGCAGGTGCGCAGGATGCAGGTCAGCAGGATGCAGGTGCACACAGCGGGCAGGAACAAGGTCAGACAAGCCAGGTCATACACAGCGGATCAGATCAGACAGAATTGGCAGACAAGGGATGGTCAGAGTCCAGGCTTAGTCGGCAATGGAAGATCGGGTATGCAGGTAAACAAGCAAGGTCAAATGGCAGCCAGAGATCAGGAGAGGAGAGAGCAGCGTGGTCAGGAAGCCGGGTCAGGTGTGAGATCAGATGCAGATACAGGGGCGGGTCCCAGGGAAGTCTACAGATCAACCAGCAAGAGCTGAACAGTGGGAGCCTGCTGGCCGGGATGCGCCTCAGCCTTGCTGCAGTTCTGGAATCTGTATATTCATGACAGATGGCAAGGGGAAGAAGCGAGGGATCCCAGGATAGTGTAGTATGTTTTAAAACAACTTAATTTATTTAATAAAAATGGTGTATACAGGTTTCACAAGGTAAATTACAGTCATCAAACCACGAGCGCCGAGCTCGCCTGCATCACTTGCAGTGCCTCTACGTCCCTTCATGTATCGTCACGATCACGTGACTTCATCAGGGAATCTAGATAAAAGTAGATGCAACTCCTCCCATAAAATGGCCTCAGCTTCAATATCCAAACATACCAAATTCACCCTTAACATCCTAGAAAAAGGCTCCCAATTGCTTCTCTCAATGCATAAATATAAAGAAGACATAATCTTTCTACAGAAAACATACTTTAAAGCAGATACCGTCCCCAAATTATTCAACTCCCGCTACCCAAGAGCCATTCACGCACCCAATTACAAATCAAAGTCTAAAAGGGTTTCTGTCCTTTTTGCTAAACATTGTTCATTCCAAGTATCGTAATCCTATCTGGATAAGGAAGGTCGCTTCCTATATGGGAAACCGGTAACGCTAGCAAACATCTAAGCAGCTAATATGAAACAAGTCCCTTTCTTTCGATCCATGACACAATTGTTTTCGACTTTCCAAAAAGGTATGCTAATTTTAGGTGGCGACTTCAACAACCCCCTGAACCCCCTACAAGATACCTCAACGGGAACTTCAACACTACCTTACAAAGCACTGCGAGCAATCAAAACGCAACTACAGGAACTCACACTGCACGACACCTGGCACACGTAACACCCAAACGTAAAAGACTACACATTCTACTCAGCACCTCACAATCGCTATTCCCGACTTGACTACCTATTCATCTCACAAAGAGATTTACAGATGTCCATAGAATACTCGGACACTCCGTCCCGACCTTCGATCTGGTGGCTAGACCCCTCCCTGCTCACATACCAGACAATGGTCTCCAAGGTGCACAAATGCCTCCTTCAATACTTTCAAGAGAATAACTCTCCTGAAACGTCACCAATGACATATTGGGAAACACACAAATGAGTCATAACAGGGGAACTGATCGCAATCTCTGCAAAACGCGAACGAGAAAGGCTAGCCCACATAAATAACCTGACGGCCCGCATTCACACATTCGAACAAGCACATAAATCTACCCAGGCTTCATCCTCCCTCCAGGAACTTACCCACATCAGGACAGAACTACTAGAGGAATCGGATAAAAAAATCAAAAGGAACTACATACTCTCCCAAAAACTATACTACGAATTTGGAAACAAATCCGTAAATTTCCTGGCAAGAGCCCTCATGTCCAAAAAAGCAACCTCAACAGTGCACACTCTTACAGACCCCACGGGTCACAAAATAATATCCAACAACGAGATAGCAGACCAATTTGTCCAATACTATACGCAACTCTACAATCTAGGGCCGGCAGACCCACAAACTGACACTACCAGGGCCCAACTGATTAAGGATTTACTACAAAAATACAGCCCCAAACTACTATGCGATGCAGAAGCGAAAGGGCTGGAACATCCCCTTTTTTCTGCAGAAGTCGACTCTGCATTTAAACAACTTAAAACGGGAAAGAGCCCGGGCCCAGATGGCCTAACGGCTGAATACTATAAAACCTTTACAGAAAAGCTGAAACCACACTTCTTAAGAGCTTTCAACTCACTATCCTCTGACATGCCTCCCCCACAAGACCTGCTGACCGCCCACATAACTGTGATCCCTAAACTGGGTAAAGACCCCTCCCTAGTCACAAACTACCGCCCTATTTCCTTATTGAATGTAGACTTCAAGCTTTTTGCCAAAATCCTAGCCAACCGATTATTACCCTTACTATCTAACCTTGCCTCTCTAGACTAGGTAGGCTTCATACCAGGCAGAGTGTCAGATCACCTGAGACCAGGTGACAGGTGCACTCTGTAGGAGTTGGAAGTGCCCCACTAGGTAGTGGACCTTAGGACTGACTGCTGCGGATTGTACCCAGAGAGATTCAGGACACAGGTCTACTGAATCACTAACACAGATCCCAGTGGGAGCTAGAGCATAGATTCCCCAGGGCGCGGAGTCTAAGAGCCAGCAGGTGTTCGCCAGAGCCTCTAGCGGTGAGGATGGACTTTTCTGCAGTCTAGCTCCAGGTCGCGGCCCCTAGGGTCTCACAGCTCAAGCTCACAGTAGACCACAGGAGAAGGAAGCAGCAGGCTGGAATGACAAGGATAGTAAGGGGATAAGGCAGAGGTCAGGGCAACTAGCAGACAGGAACAACAGAGTACACGCCAAAGGTTCAGGGTCACAGGCAGACAGGAATGGTCGGGGACATGCCAAAAGGTCAAGGCCACAAGCAGACAGGAATCGTTGAGAACACGCCAAGATCGGTAACAGAGACAAACATAGAGCAAACAGCAAGCAGGAAACAGGAAGCCGAATACACCATGGATACACAATGGTTGATCAGCCCCACTGGCTTGCAGTGCACAGGTTAATATAGGTTTCCCTGATAGGGCCTGGGGTGGAGCCATGCTTAGAGGAGAGGTTATAAAAACCACCAGGTGGAAGTGGCTGGCCTCTTAGTCTGAACACATGAGGAGAGGTAAGCAAACAGAGGAAGATTACTGCATAACCATGACACAGAGAGGCGAGAGACAATACCCTGAAAGCAATAAATATGCATAAATAGTTAACATTGACACACCAACGTGGCTTTTTCTTGTCCCTGGATGCGGAGAAGGCATTCAAAAGAGTGGCCTGGGACTACATGTCTGAAGCTCTTAAAACACTCAGCATTCAGGAACATATGCTACAATTCATCATTTGCCCTTTACTCCTCTCCTACAGCCAAAGTCTGAGTCAATGCCCACCTATCGACTGCCTTCTCAATATCGAATGGAACAAGACAGGGTTGCCCTCTCTCCCCCCTAAACTTCATCCTTTTCATTGAACCTCTACTATGCCGCCTCAGGTCTAACCTCAATATAAAAGGGGTTTCGATATCCCAAACCACTACTAAACTAGCTGCTTTCGCAGATGATATTCTTTTATTTCATCACGGAACCACATATTACATTACCTAACTTGCTTAAGGACTTTTCTACTTTAAAGTCTTAACCAATCTACAAATAAATCTCTCCGCAAGTACTGAATATTTCCCTAAAAACAGATACGCTCGCTCAATGCCGATCAAATTATCCATTCAGATGGAGCAGGGATCCAACTACCTTCCAAACTATGTCACGATTCTCCAAAACATTCAATGGGACTTAAAGTCCTGGTCAGCAGGCATGTTTTCATGGTTTGGCACGGCATCTATTGTCAAGATGAACATTCTCCCCAGAATATTACATGTTATGCTGACAGTACCCATAAAAATACCACAGGCCTTTTTTGCCTCCTATCGCAGAGCCTGCACGGAATTGTCACTTTTATACATATGGTGGTCCTGTCCTATAATCCAACCCTTCTGGACAGAAGTACACTGCCTTATTACACAGATCACCACCTACTCGATCGACTTCTCTCCGGCCCAAATGCTCCTAAATCATTCTTCTATTCCTCAAAAAGACTGCAAGTGTTCCCTTACCTTACACTTAGTCAATGCAGCCAAAATGACTATACCAGCCAAGTGGAAAGCACCCAACCCACCAACAATAGCGGATTGGTTCCAGCACATAAACAAAGTTGAGGAAATGGAAGCCCTCGTACATCAAGCCAACGAGACATCTTCCAAGTTTTGGAAAATATGGTCTTGTTTGCAACACTTTAAAACATCTAACGAATACTCCCAAATACTGACCCATTGAAGGTTGTTCATTCGTCTTTATCAGATCGGGGGAGGAGGAAGGACCCCCCCATCTCTCTCCTCTTTTACACCTTGACTTTCCTCTCTCTCTACCACTGAAGGATGCCCTACTTATCCTCTCTTCCCCAGGGAGCATTTACCTAACCATATACCACTCCACCTCCCCCCCCCATACCCACAGTCCCTCTTTATGACCCCCCCCCCACCCCATATGAAATGCTTCCCATTACCTCTCATACCCACCAAAGTATGTAGCAAATACTCATCATTGTCTTGCCCGAGCAACTTAAGCGTAAACTAGGCCTTCCAGACACTCCTTCTTCCGTACTGGTTTCTAGAGGTCCGGCGACTGCATCCATACGGATCGCAGACACTTTTTGAGACTCCCGGCCGATTATCACTGCTACTATCACACGCTAGACCAGGGGTAGGCCACCTCGGCCTTCCAGCTCTGGTGAAACTACAAGTCCCATGAGACATTGCAAGACCCTGACAATCACAGGCATGACTCCTAGAGGCAGAGGCATGATGGGATTTGTAGTTTCACCACAGCTGGAGTACCGAGGTTGCTTACCCCTGCGCTAGACAAACCACACTGAAATATACACTTATAACGCATCCACGTACAATTAACACGTCCCCTATTGCGATTGGGTTTAGAACCAAGCTCCTAGACGACACAGACTTACTGACCCAAACATTACAATATGAATTAAAGTTTCAAGTTAACTATGATGCACTTTATTCTTCAGTAGGGATGGGCCGAACATCCCCTAGTTTGCACCAGAAAATGCGAACAGGCAAAAGATTTGTTTTGAACACGCGAACACCATTAAAGTCTATGGGACATGAACATAAAAAATCAAAAGTGCTAATTTTAAAGGCTTGCATGCATGGTATTGTCTTAAAAAGTGTTTGGGGACCTGGGCCCTGCCCCAGGGGACATGTAGCAATGCAAAAAAAAGTTTTAAAAACTGATGTTTTTTCGGGAGCAGTGATTTTAATAATGCTTAAAGTGAAACAATAAAAGTATAATATTCCTTTAAATTTCGTACCTGGGGGGTGTCTATAGTATGCCTGTAAAGTGGTGCATGTTTCCCGTGTATGGAACAGTCTGACAGCAAAATTACATTTCTAAAGGAAAAAAAGTCATTTGAAACTACTCGCGGCTATAAAGAAATTTCCGGCCTGGCAATACACATGAAAGTGTAACCTTGAACCAAAATAAAAAAAAACAAATGCGTGTGGGTCCCCCCCAAATTCCATACCAGGCCCTTCAGGTCTGGTATGGATTTTAAGGGGAACCCCACGCCAAAATTAAAAAAAATCCATACCAGACCCTTATCCTGCAGGCCGCAGGAAAAGAGGGGGGACAAGAGAGTGCCCCCTTTCTGAACCGTACCAGGCCACTGGTAAACGGGTGACCCCCACCCCCTCTGACACCATGGGGTAAGCCATAGGGAAGTCCCCGTGCGTCAGAGGGGGGGGGGTCATCGGGTTGCCCCGCCCTCCGTTTTATAAGAGCTGTCACCTGAACAGAAGCGTCACACAGCGGGAGACTCCCATGCCATTTTTATCAATGAACTTTTATGTGTATTGCCGGGACCGACAATTCATTATAGCCGCGAGTAGTTTTAAATTACTTTTTTTCCTTTAGAAATGTAATTTTGCTGTCAGACTGTTCTAAACACGGGAAACATGCGCCACTTTACAGGCATACTATAGACACCCCCAGGTACGAAATTTAAAGGAATCTTACACTTTTATTGTTTCACTTTAAGCATTATTAAAATCACTGCTCCGGAAAAAAACTGATGTTTTTAAAAGTTTTTTTTGCATTGATACATGTCCCCTGGGGCAGGACCCAGGTCCCCAAACACTTTTTATGACAATAACTTGCATATTAACCTTTAAAATGAGCACTTTTGATTTTTCCCATAGATTTTTAAAGGGTGTTCCACGGCTTTCAAATTTGCCTCGAACACCCCAAATTGTTCGCTATTTGGCGAACGGCAAACAGTCAATGTTCGAGTTGAACTCATGTTCGACCCGAACATATAGCCCATCACTATTCTTCAGTACACCTTGTTTTAAACATGAGGGAAAGAGGCAGTATCAGACCTGCTTACTACTGTTGAAATGAGAGAACATTAAAATCTCAATGTAACTTTGGTATGTAATCACCCAATATGTTCAACTGTTCTTGACAATCCCTCTCAGAAGTTATAAACTACCTGTTTGTACCCCTCTGAAAAGTTTTTTTACATGGCTATATTACTGTTATTGTAACTAAACAGAACTTTGTATCACTTCATTTTCTCTAAATAAAGCTTGTTTTGAAAAAAATTTTATAAAAAAAATATGGCTTGGAAAAAAGAAAAATTGGTTAAATAGTGTCTGCACTTTAACTGTCCTGCAAAGTCTTTAGGCAACGTACAGTTCTGCATTTGGTTATTAGGTGAAAGAAAAATATGCATGTCCTTTGGTTGTAGTTCTACATTCATCTAGTTTCTTCAGTGTTTTTCCAACATACAGGTAGCTTGGAAAAAACGTAAGAATTTATGTAATATAAATATGTATCTGATATGTTAAGAGAAGAAGGAAATGCTTTGATGTAATATCTCCATTGCATGTGGAAAGAAGGTGTGAACTGACCAATGAACCTTGTTCTAAACTAATTCTTAAATACTCAGAGGCATTTAACATATTTTTTATTGGTGAGGCAAATAAAAATATCCAAAACATATAATGGTTTTATTACAAATTGAATGCAACTATGTAGTAAGAATATGTTATAATAACAAAGTGAACACGAGGTTGTGAAAACAAAGAATGTAATTCAAAGAAAACCTAGTTCCCTGTCATTAACAGTAGAGTGATTTAGTATACCATTAAGAACTTTAAATGTCTCATTTAACAGTGTTCTCATATGCATGGTAGGTTGCATGAGTACAAAGAGTAGGTGAGACACATGATTTATTTTATGGGGCAAACACCCATGAGTTAACTAGTGCTGAAATTAGCCAAAAGTAGCATATCATTGCAGATAATAAAGCATGGTTGAATGCTTTAGTTTCATAAATTATTCATAAATAACCTTTGTATATTGTTTCCCCCCCCCGCGGACAAAGAATGATTAACTGTTTTGACCAATACAAAATGTACTGTCAAACAGATACCAGTGTAGAATGGCAGACACATGAGTTTTAAACCGTGGTGACTTAAATCAAATAAAGGTTGTAAATGTCTTATTTGTGGATTCTATAGAACCATTAATAATGTTTTTTTTTTTTTTTTTAATCTCTGTAGTCCAATATTTTCCCTAGCACATATAGGTTAAACATGTCCCCATGATTTATTAATGTTCAAATAAGTAATGGGTTAAACAAGATTGTATACAGTGCACCTGGAAAGTATTCACAGCGCTTCACTTTTTTTACACATTTTGTTATGTTACAGCCTTATTCCAAAATTGATTAAATTCCTTATTTTCCTCAAAATTCTACAAATAATACCCCATTAAGACAATGTAAAAGCAGAGCTGGTGCAAGTATTTTTGACACCCTAGGCAAAACCTAATTTTGTCGCCCCTATTGGCTCCTCCCCTGACTCCACTCCCTTTGACCTGCCCATATGTACCCCACCTTTTTAATGACTGGTACCATTTTGGGGGTGGAGTCAGTCACCGGCCTGGCACACAATACGCATTCAGCGTATGTAGGAGCCTGGAGGTAGTGGGAGGGAAGCACCGGAGCGGTGTCCCTGACTGATGTACGCCCTAAGCTGGCGCCTACCTTGCCTATGGGTAGTGCCGGCCCTGTACAGGGGATATGTACACAGATAATCAAGTGCCCTGATGATCAGTGCAGGCCCCTCAGCGTTGCCCATCAGGGTTGTCTATCAGTGCTGCCCATCAGTGTCACCTATCAGTGCCCATGTGCAGTGAGTGCCACTTGTATGTCTCCATCAGTGCCACCCATCAGTGCAGCCTCATCAGTGCCCATCAGTGCAGCCTATCAGTGCCCATCAGTGGGAAACCCCTCATAATGGGCACAGCAGGCATACAGACCTGGGAACTCAACACATGGATGGTGAGAACCCCTCTTAATGGGCACGGCAGGCATGCAGACCCAGGAACTCAGCATAGGGATGGTGGGAACCCCTCATAATGGGCAGATAAGGTATACAGACCCCTAGACAGAAGGGGGCAGCATTTACTAGAATTGATTGGCTGTATTTTCTTTCTGCAGCTGCCGACTGCTGGTGGAAGGAAGAGGAGGAGAAGACAGCTTTCAGATACTGCAAGTGTAGGAAAATACAGCCCACTTCTAGTAAATGCTGCACTAGTATCAGCAGTAACCAGGAGAATACATAAGGATTAGTGGGCAGCAGCCTGATCTGTAGGCAGTGTTTTCCCCGAGTGGTCACCAGCAGAAGAAAGAAACATAAAGAGAGCCAATACACTGACCGCCCTGCAAAGCACTGATATCATCTCCAGTAACAGCATGTGTACCAGGACTCCCATCACTCACCCACAGCCTCTGCTTCCAACCTGCCATGCCGTGACATGTGCAATGTTACCGGGGGAGGGGGTAGAACATTCCAGGGAGCTCTGGGTTACCAGGAGGAAACGCTGAATTGAACGCTGGTGTTATCCTTTCCTTAAAGTTGCAGAAAGCTGAAGAAACTGTTTACTGTGTGATATAATGGGGCGGGCAGAGCAGTCAGTGGGGTGCATGTGTTGCAATGTAAAGGCTCGGGAATCAGTGGTGTGTGTATAGGGCAGCGTTTACAAGCACCAGTTGGCTGTATTTTCCTCTGCTGATGTCTCCCTATAAACGGGATCTGCGGCTCCCCAGCTAGGACTTTATCAGTGTGTGTATGTCAGTGCCCAGGACAAGTGTCAGGAGCTGGGCAGAAGACACTTCTAGGCTGGTCTGTGTATTGTTCGTAGGAGGGGAGCTCAAATTGCTCCCATACACATGTAGTGCGGAGTGGCACTACCAAGCCCATCATTACAAAGTGAGGCAGGCAAACCACACAGGTAATATAACTACATTAATGACTGTTCGCTGTTCCTGACACAGGCAAAGTGTTATGCCGCGTACACACGATCGGAATTCTCGTCGGAAAAAGCTCTGACGGTTTTTCCGACGGAATTCCGACGGTCAATAACACTGCGGCATACAACACGTTCGACAGCACTATTAAAGGGAAGTTTAATACTTCTGAGCATGCGTTGAATTGTTTCCGAGCATGCGTCGGAATTTTGCGTGTCGGAATTTCATACACGCGATCGAAAAATCCGAAAGGTTTTCCGTCGGAAAAATTAAGAACAGGTTCTCAATCCAAAGTCCGTCGAAAATTCCAACAGAAAAAGACCGATGGGCATACACACGGTCTGAAAATCTGATGAAAAGCTCCCATCGGACTGTTTCCATCGGAGAAATTAGAGAAATTAGATGCATGCTTTATAATCATTTATAGTTACATAGTTACATAGTTAGTAAGGTTGAATAAAGACACCAGTCTATCCAGTTCAACCTGAGTGAGTGTCCACGATTGTCCCTATCCCTGTACATTGCACACTCACATCAGTCCCTACCCTCAAGGAGCCCACAATCCAAGGTCCCCATTCATATACTAGGGCCAATTTCTGGACAGAAGCCAATTAACCTACCTGCATGTTTTGGTAGTGTGGGAGGAAACCGGAGTACCCGGAGGAAACCCACGCAGGCACAGGGAGAACATGCAAACTCCAGGCAGGTAGTGTCGTGGTTGTGATTCGAACCAGCAACCCTTCTTACTGCTAGGTGAGAGTGCTATCCACTACACCACTGTGCCGCCCATTTATGCCTGCTTGCAAAAGATTGCTTAAAAAGTAGGATTGTTACATGTAACCCACAGAGTTGTTTCGATTCCTTTTGAAGTGCATATAAATCACAGGAGATAAGAGTTTCACTTCTGGACACAAGAAAAGAGTTTCATTTTTAATCAAAATAAATTAGTTTAATTTCTTGTAATATACGTAATCACAGCTAGATTCATTTTTATTTTAGTTTGTAAGACTACTTCTAAGATATGAAAAATAAGGTAATGCCCAGACATATACGTCAACCAATCATGTCCAGGAGAGGTGGCTAAATCGAGGCTTTTAAAAGGTATATAGATGCAAGTTTTACAATTGCCAGTCAGACAAGTCGAGATAGGCATCTATCAGGCTCACTGCTATGTATGCAGCCCTAATGCATCGGTCATATCGGTGAGAACCAATAGGCAAATATCTATTCCTTTGTTGTAACTTGTCTCCTGGTATGAGTCAAATAAAGAAAACTTCTTAACTTGATCCTGAGTGCGGGACTCAATCCTGTGAAGGGACCAGACCACTGGTGACCGTTACCGTATGGGAGAATCTCAGAACACACGGGATTCTTTATTCCAAAGCCCTCCGTCTGAATTGACGTTAACAGAGGCCGGTCCACCGACTGGTCCCTATCAGGTGATGGGTTCCCAAGAATTGGCAGAAAAGACCCATTCTTGTTCAAGTTGTTTTAATTTTGTTAGAGGATAAGAATACCAATGTTTTTTAGTAGAGCACAGGATTAGGAAAGAAATTCTGTGTCGATCTGCAAGTTGACAAAGGTATTAGAATACCAATGTTTTCTAGTAGTGCTAGGAGGGTTAAAAAAATACAGTAACCTCTTAAAGAATTTGTGCCGGTCTATGAGTTAACGAAAACATTGTGTATTAGTGTCTGTGTGAGAAGACCTTAAATTACTCCGTACGTACGTTAAAATGGCTAGAAGTGTATGAAATGAAATAAATGATGATACTAAACATATGTACAAATTAGACAAAGATAATGTATAATATCTTGAGAAATGGGTAAAATGTTATGACTTTGATTCATCATTAAGCAAGGATTCTTGTGTTAAAACTATGTAGAACAATTACATCTCTATGTGAAGGGAGTGAATGCCCCTCCCTCCAAATTCCTGTGTAAGCAGCCACGATAGTTCTGAAAATCTAAGAAATGTTTAATTATATAGCAATGTGAAATCCTAGGATTCATTTAAGGAAGGCATTTGCTGTAGAGGTTGTGTAATGTGGATGTTGCTGAAAGAGGTACAGAAAGGTTAAGAAACTCCCAATTTAGACCTCGCAACAAGGATTACAAGGGTAGGAAAGAAAGGGGTGAATGTTTTTTTGTGTGGCAGGAAAGGCCACTTGGCCAGGGATTGCAAGTTGAAAAAGGATGAACAGGCATGACTAGAGGGAAAAGAAATGTAAGAGACAGAATGTATGGACAATGAAATTAATTCAAAAGGGTCTAAAGTATTGGACATATGTAATGTGGAAATGTATTTACAGAGTGAGATTAAACCTGAAATAACACTTGTAAAAGGAAAATAAGTCACCTTTTTGTGTTACACAGGGACATGCAGCACCCTGATTCATCCCCAAGACAGGCCTGGAGGAGTTAAGGAAAAGGGTACAATTTTTGTAAAATCAGCAAACGGGTTAATGTGTGAGGAGGATATTTCAGAAAATCTTCCCATAGAGGACCCACTAATGGGCAAAAAAGCTGAATGTAAAATTGTGATATATAAACGATGTCTGGTTAACCTGTTGGGCAGGGATTTGTTGCATGCACTTGATATCTCAGTTATACCAGCTAAGGGGGGCTTGAGAGCCCACCGTACTTGCAAAACGCATGTAGTGAAGGCTAACAACGAGCCTTATCATTGGTATAGCCTTGTTTTATATACTGCAGGTCCTGGGTGCATGCAACAATCCCTCCTGAACAAGGTGGAAAAAAAAGTTAAAGTGAGGAACTACAAGGTCCAGCATCATTCTCATTGTACAATGTATTTCAAACATTCTTCAGGACCTGATATAGATTATGAAAAGAAACTTACTAAGTTTAAAGGGGTTAGAATTACCTTGAAAACCCTGTATTGGGATCGGGAGGGAAACAGCATGGCCTCCTGTTTCCTCCCCTATGAGGTATTCAAACTACACAGAGAAAGAGTTACACCCCATGTGTCAATCACTTGAAGCGATACAGTAGAATGGTAAGAGTTGAGAGATTTGTTAAATGATTGGGTTACACAAGGTACACCAGGGATGCACCTTTCAAGGGGATATTATGACGAGGAATGACTGGTCCTCTTGACCCAGGAGGAAGAGGATGCACTAAAAGACATCCCCAACCACCTTTGATCAAGAGGAAAAGGGGATGTAGGACTAATTAAAACAGCAAGTAAGGTGCATGTCACCCCCAAGGGTTCTATGAGACTGCATCGAAAACAGTACCCTTTGAGAAAAGATGCAGAGGTTGGAATAGATCCTGAAGTAGAAAAGATGTAGCTGGATAGCCACACTCCAAATTATTCAACTTTATTTAAAAAATATGATCAAAATCATAGCATCTAGGCTTGTATACAGACTAACTGCACAGCCACTGGCATGTTTCATGTTGGAATAGATCCTGTAATCAGGAGAATGCAGGGTAAGGGTATGATCATAGAATGTCCAGATTCACCCTGTATTACACCATTGTTTCCTGTTGAGAAGCCACAAGGAGGCTAGAGATTCGTTCAGGTTTTACAAGCAATAAATAAAGCTGTGGCAGTAGTGCCTGACCTCCATGTCCTCCTGAATGACCATTTTGCGAAAACCAGCAGAAATGCAGAGCGTGATAGATAAAAACATGTTTAAAAGAAATGCAAAAATCTGCACCCGAGACTGATAAACAAAAATGGTTGTCAAAAGGGGCAGTACAGATAGAAGGTATTTATACAAGCATAGATGGTAAACCTATATTTTCTACCTCATTGTTTAGATATGTAGTTTATTGAGTCATGGGCAGGCCCATGTCTCAAAAGGGGGGACGGTACAGATGATTAATAAAGTGTTTACAATGTATGGATTTACAAATTACTCAAAAAGAAAAAAATATTTTTGTCTGAAATAGTTCAGAGATTTGGGATTTCTTCCCTCATCTACAGTGACAGTGACAATGGTTTGCATTTTGTAAACCAGACAATACAGCAGATCGGTAAATGGTATAATATTGACTTAAAGCGGAGTTTCACACAGAAATTGAACATCCGCTTTTTTGGAACCCCACCCCCTCCGTTGTCACATTTGGCATGTTTCAGGGGGGTTGCAGATACCTTTCTAAGATGGGTATTTGCACCGACTTCCGGGCATCCCACGGAGTCTACGCCTCTAAAACCTGCCCCCCACGCTGTCTGCTGGGAAATACACAGGTCCCAGGAACAGCAGGGACAATTCGGATTGTGCTGCGTGACTCGCATATGCGCAGTAGGGAACCGGGAAGTGAAGCCGCAAGATGGTGGCAGCAGCATCCAAGGACCGAGGGACGGTTCGGCCTTTGGTGCCTGGGACAGGTGAGTGTCCTTATTTTAAAAGTCAGCAGCTGCAGTATTTGTAGCTGCTGACTTTAAAAAAAAAAAATTCACAGGACTCCAGCTTTAAAGAACCACTGTGTTTCGCACCCACATTCTGTAGGTACTGTGGAAAGGCATAATGGTACTACAAATAGTAAACTGAGGAAGCTAATGGAGGAAACTGGAAAAAAATCTGGGTTCAGTGTCTGCCACAGCAAAAGGGTTGACACCTTATGAGATACTATATGGGAGACCAGTCTATATTCCACAGCTTAAGCCATTTGCTAGGGAAGATAAGGAAATGGATTGTGAACTTGCAAACTACATGAGAAAACTATTCCTGTCTAAAGAGGTTTTGTCTCCAAACTCTCTTACAGGTCAAGATATATCAACAAAACAAGACACCCTAGTTCAACCAGGGGATTGGGTTTGGATGTAAATAATCAAGAGAAAGCAGTGGTCAGATCCATGGTGGGAAGGGCCGTACCAGGTACTATTGTCTACACCCACAGCAGTTCAAATAGCAGAAAGAGTACCCTGGATACACCTCTCACATTGCAAAAAGGTAAAAAGTCTAGGGCCAGACCAGGGAATGCCCACAGAGTCTTGAGTGCAAGTCCGGCTACAAAGGGGGGTGACTCCAATAGGGACCAACTCTGGTGAAGAAACATGGCACAATACAGTCTCATAGGGGTGGTAAAACAGCTCAGGGAAAGACAACTGTTAGAACCAGGGTACTTTACCAAAACATGGACAGGGAGATTTCTAATAGGGATAATGACAGTGGGAAGCATTGTAGCATTGGTACTAATACTCTTGGATCTAAACACTAATGCCGCGTACACACGATCGGAATTCTCGTCGGAGAAAACTCTGACGGTTTTTCCAACGGAATTCCGACGGAATTCCACTCAAGCTGTGTTGCCTACACACGATCACACCAAATTCCGACCGCCAAGAACGCGGTGAAGTCCACCACGTACGACGAGACCATAAAAGGAAAGTTCAGCACCACGTCCGGCACCCGTTGGGCTCCTTCTGCTGATCTCGTGTTTATCGCGTGTTAGTAGAAGTTTCGTTATAGACGATTCGTGCTTTTCAGACTTGTGCTTCAGATCATTCCTGCTGTACAGTTTGTGCTTGTCGGTGCGTATCTGCTTATCAGTACATGTAGTCAGTTTGCAAAAGTCACGTTTCTGAATCACCGCTGTGAACCACCATTGAAATTGGCGCGATGAAGATCTTTTTGATATAGAGGTGTCTGTCACACACTGTGGAAACCTCTCTATTTGACTTTATTTTTTCATTTTTAGGAACCTATTGTGGACTGGACTATTAACTCTATCATACATTTTTTATTATTTTTATTCTTACTGGACTATCATATTAATTACTATTGCGGTTTTTGGGCTCACACTCATGTAAATTTAGTTTTACTGATTTATTCAATTATTAGCCCCTCACGGGCCACTTTCCATATTTTTTCTTAATTTTATTTATTTTTCTTGTTTTTTGGCACTCTGGAAATTTGATATCACTGTTAACTAGAGGTAAAGTGGTTCACTTCAGGCATGGTATATGGAAGAGGCCACACACAGGATATTAATGTGTTCACTTACACTAAACACTAATCACTAAGGTGGGACTAACATTGGATCACTAATTCTACATAGGACTGTTTTTTTCACTTATAATTATATTTATTACAGTCACCAAGGCAATATTGGATTACGCACCTAATCCCTATGAGGGGTTGGGAGTACATACTGCCATACCTACTCAACACTGAGTATTGGAACACACCCCCCCCTTTTTCTTTCAATTATTTAGTGTCACTATTAGAATACATTTGGGGGCACTTAATAGTAAATACATATATATTAATTTATTTTACCTATAATAGGGCCACTCACGGATTTTTATTTAGCATATAGGGGAGCGCCAATCGCCCTTTTACGTTCACTTCTATATCTAATTTACCCTCTAGGGGGCTAAATTTTCCTTGGGCGGGCTGCATACCTGATCCTTGGTATCCTAAGCGCGGAGTTGCCTTTCAGTTTTACATTAGTCAGTTTGCATTTGTTTGTCTTTGCGGCCTATATATTTATATATAGTACGCTTTGATGTTCAGTGCTTATTGTCCGCTCATTGCTTGATTTGCATTTCGTTCTTTCAGGCCTTGCTGTTTATCAGTGCTTTCTTTAGTCCGTTCTCACCAGCCGACCGTTTAGAAGCGATGTTGCGTGTACGTACTCGTCGTAGAGTTCGTGCTGTGCGGGGGGCTTGGTGATGGGGTTCTTACTTTGACACAAGCCCAGTCCATGAACAGGGCGAGGAAGAGTTCATGGACCAAGAATTGGTTGCTCCAGCGTGACCAATTCTCGCACATGCCTCTGCTTCGTGAGATCCGTGAGAATAATCCTGATGATTTCAGGAATTATCTCAGGATGACGGACCCCATTTTTCACCGTCTGTTGGCTTTGCTGTCCCCTTTTATATTAGCAGGCAGGATACCTGCATGCGGCAAGCCATCACTGTGGAGCAGAGGTTAGTTGCCACGTTGAGGTACTTGGCGACAGGGAGAAGCCTTCAGGACCTCAAGTTCTCGACAGGCATCTCCCCCCAGGCTCTGGGGATCATTATTCCAGAGACCTGTTCTGCCATCATCCAGGTCCTGCAGAAGGACTATATGAGGGTAAGTTTTATTCTTTCACATCACATTCTATGTATTTACTGTTTGCTAATGTATGTATTTCTTTCCTCGTTCCCTAATTACCAGGATTTCAATATGCTGTAATATGCTGTAATATGCTGTGCCCCTTTGTCCTCATGCATGTTGGATTTTTGTACGTTCCTTTTTTGTCCTTCATGCATATTTGCCTTCACTAACCCCCACAGCATGCTATCCTTGGCCCATATACTCCTATAGTCTAGTCACTTAACAATGTATTTTGTCAGCTCCATTGTAATGCTTTACCCTAAACACCCCCTAAAATTTGTACAAATGTTATAGTTGTCCTTAAATTCATTCAGAGTGCCTGAGGCTTTGTTTTGTGGTGCCCAAAATCTTTTGGTAACCCTCCCTCCCCCCAACTGCTCAGTTAGCTGATACCTATCCTCTATCTGCTGACTTTGCCAAACCCAATACACACTATACCTACCTCTTTACTGATCATATTTATGGATGAATTTTTCAAAGCATGTAGTGCCAGGGCCTGCCTCAATACTTTCAAATGCTACTGTTTTAATTTTTCTTCTCCTGTGATTATTGTGATAGGTAATAGCAGAATCTAAAAATGTGCTTCCATTTTTTTTTTTTTTTTTTAGGCCACTTCTTCTTACCTGTCCAGTGGGCTGCCAATAGTGTAATGAAGGAGGGGCTGGCCAAACTATCACACATTACTTTGTTACTCCATTATGTAGTGGAGAGGGTGGTTACCTGTCCAAAACATACCTCCCCCTAAAATATTTACAAGGGGCAATCAGAGGGGGGGAGGAATCTGATAAATGGACCTTATATTTTAGCCTTTAAATACTACAAGAAATGTTATACTGATGTTTGCCAACAATGTTTGTGTATAATCTGCTTGTAATGTTTATTATCAAATGTACTAATTTATATTTTTCTTGTTTGACTCCACAGTTTCCTTCCACGCCACAAGAATCTGCCATTGTGGCAGATTCCTGTGGCCTCCCAGTTTGCCCAGCGGTGGGATTTTCCTAACTGCGGAGGGGCAATCGATGGGAAGCATGTCCACATCGTCCCACCACCCCATTTGGGGTCATACTATTTTAATTATAAGGGGTTCAATAGTATCATGTTGATGGCGGTGGTGTCGGCGACCTATGAGTTTATATATGTGGACGTGGGGAGGAATGGCCGGATGTCGGATGGAGGAGTCTTTTGCCGGACCGAGTTCTACCGATGTCTCAAGAGTGGTGGCTTGGGATTGCCACCCCCGGAGGAGAATGTCGAAGGACTCCCATTTGTGTTCATCGCAGATGAGGCTTTTGGTTTGGGAAACCATCTGATGAGACCATTCCCCCAGAGGACCCTCACCCCGGAGAAGAGGGTATTTAATTACCGGCTGGCCAGAGCCAGAAGAGTCGTGGAGAATGCGTTTGGTATTCTGGCCAGCCGGTTCCGCCTATTTCAAACGGCCATTAATATGGCGGAATACAAACTTAACACCATTGTGGTAGCGTGTTGCATCTTGCATAACTTTTTAAAAAGGACCAACCCCAATTATGTGGTTACACTTGGGCCTGATGCTGGACTGCAATCTCTGACGTCTCTGGAAGCGGCCCGCCCTGGCTTGCCCCCCCAAAGCGCCCGTGAAGTGCGCCAAAATTATTCCGAATATTTTTCGAGGAGGGAGGCCATTGCTTTGCCAGCACTTTTGGAATAAATTTTATCTTTAAAAATCTTGCTTTGAATTTCCTGCTTGTGTTTCTTTTTTGTGTCTCCTAGTGCACTTGTAGTGCCAAGTGGTTTGTACATTATTATCTAAACACCAATTATCACTGTAAACACCAATTTCAAACACAAACAACTGGTATTGATCATTAAAAGAAGAAGCCACACATTGTTGAGTAAAAAATACTTTTTTTACTCCATACACATTCACCTGTGTGTTTTTTCATTTTTTTTTTTTTTACAAAAATAACAAGTTTTGCATTTTCACCCCAAAAAATTGTGGTTACGTTACATAAACAGCCATGTTTCCAAACACAACATACACAACTCTGGAACATAACAAAGTTCAACTTAGAAAAACTTTTTAAGGCAAGATCACACATTACATTGTCCAAAATGTGTGGATCTTGCCTTCATCAGATGGGCTTAAGTCACCCCTGTAAAAGCCTAATTTTGAAGATGCACACAAATTGTGAGGCAAACTGGGGATTTACATCCTGATCCCATGCCAAATGTCAACATGTGCTATCTCCCATCATGGGGGATCAATGTATGTGTTTTGGGGGTGCAACCCCTTCCTCTCACTGACTTGAGTTTTGAGGAAGGGGTAGCAGGCACAAAACGCGTACATTGATATCCCCTGATGGCAGATATCACATGTTGACATACTGTGTGCATCTTCAAAAGTAGGCTTTTTAAAATGTTGTACAATTTATAAAAACAAAATGGCGGCAATTTTTGTGAAAATTATATTCTTCCAAGGACATCAATCATGTTTTTAAGTTTAACTTCAATATCCCTAGTTTTTTGCGAATAATTTCTAAATCCTGACTACACCACATGATTAGCCTTTGGGCACTGTCACTGGTGAAATGATCTGATTGTTCTTCCACAACCTGTACTTCACCTAAAAATAAAAAAAACACACCATGTATTATAAATAGGCAGGCATACATGTCTTATTACCTGAATCTGGGGTGTCAGACACTCACCTGTTGTGGTCTCAATCTCGACCACTTCTCCTTCCTCCACATCCTCATCTTGTGGTGACCTCTGTTTCCTTTCTTCAGGAGGTGGGCGGTCCCTGGTGACATGATATTTCCAGATTCTTTGTTCCCCTATGAGAATAAAACAAAAGGTATACTTAGCACACAGATATTTGAGCCAACAAATATGAATGATAAACATTGCTTGGAAGTGGTGGACAATTGTCTGGGCAGAATTCCAAGCTGAACACATGATTTATTCCCTTAATTCCTCAGGCTGGTTTACTTACCTTTTTTGGATAAGTTTCCCACCTGGAGACACCCCAAAGTATCCACTGGAGTACCTGTGTTTGAGACCCTAAAATGTTTGTTCTGGTGTCAGGTCACACTAGTGCACCTGAGTCCAGATGTGTAAACAGCTGCAGAGTGTCCTCTACATACATTACACTGAATGAAGATTGATATTCCTTCTAGGTTCAAACACATCTAGACAACAATGTCCTAAAAACTCTTTTGGATTAACTAAAAAATTTGAAGCAACAAATGTATTTAATCATTTATCTGTGAAAACATTGTATTTTGGATAACGAACAAGGTTTCCAACGAACGATTACTGTGCGTATGACCATGAAAGTAGTCATTTTGGAGTGTACAAGACCTTATTAAGGAAAAACACATGGCGCAGCATGCAATATTAATAATAATAGGTACACACGACGTATACTTACTTTTTCAAAGAACTTTCTTGATCTTCCTGTACTGATCCTGCTCCCTTAATTTGAGGTCCAACCATCGTTTCCTCAGTTGCTCCTTGGATCATCGTACCCCAAAATTACTGTACAGACTCTTCACAACTTTATTCATGATCTTGGCCTTTCTCATATTTGGGTTGGAGTACCATAATTCCCGTCATAGTCGTTACTTCTCAAGATGTCCACCATCTCCAACATCTCCACAAAGGACATATTTGAGGCCTTAAATCTCCTCCTCGATCGTGACGTTTCAGGCTCCGGGCTTTCCTCCTCCTCGTTCCTGCTATTATGCACCTGCTGTGTCTCCGCCATGTTCCGCTTCCACTGCAACAAAAGAGACGGGGCGGCGAATATTCTAGAAAGAACGTCAGGGGCGGATGGCGCGGGCGGAGATTTACGCATGCGCAGTGTATATAAAGCTTCAAAGACGTGTGTGTCATAACTATGTTTTGTGTGCAGAGGAAGGAGGAACGGACGCCACGAACAACGACGAACGTTAGAACGAAGGTAAGATTTGAATTTTGGAGACATGTGCAGCCTATACTGAATCTAGATTGAGGCCAATATTGTGTTGAAAGATTATCCTGAGATGTTTATTTTTGTATTTTGTTTGGTCTTGCAGACATAATGCTGCCATTTAAGGACCCAGAATTTCTTGGGGAATTCATTGATAAATATCGGGAGATGAGAAATCTCTGGGAGGTGAAAAACCCCTTGTATCATAATAAACCAGCTAGGAGGGCAACGCTGGAGAAATTGCTTGAATTTGTAAAGACCCGGGTCCCCGATGCAGACATCAAGTTTGTTGAAGCAAAAAATGGTAGCTTGAGAAGCACCTATAAGAAGGAGTACCAGAAGGTCCAGAAGTCCCTGAGGTCCGGAGCAGCAGCAGATAAGGTGTATGTACCCAGTCTGTGGTACTACAGCAGGATGCGGTTTATAGATGACCAGATTGAGGGCAGGGAATCCCTTTCCACTCTTCCGGCACCCCTTCCCTCCAGCCTTAAGTAGATGTTATTATTGCTAATACATGAATGAAGTAACAAAAATTGTTTCACATATCAATAGACAGAAGTGGCCAAAAAAGATTAGGACAAGAAGAGAAAATGCTGGGCTCACAATGATAGCCTTTTCTATTTCTTTAACATTAAATTTGCAACAGTCATGAGCTGAAAATTGTGTGTGTTTGATGAACAAAAAACTAAAACTATGTCCCTTTTTCATACACAGGATGACCTCAGCCAGGACGAGGTTCTGGCTAGTGGCACACAGGAGGAGGCAGGGGGAATTGTCAGCCAGGAGGTGGCAGGGCCCAGTAACACACAATCCCAGGTGCCTCCCCTCATCCTTCCCTACAAAAGACCCAGGAAGGGCACAAAAACAGAGGAGGCAGCACTGGCCCTCATGAAGGAGGCTAATGACGCCCTCAGATCCCCCCTCGATGCTATAGAGGCCTATGGCATCTACATAGCCTCAAATTTACAACAAATGGAGGAGGGCCAACGGCGGAAATGTGATAAACTCATTTTTAATACAATTCACAAGGGGTTGAGTGGGGAAATCTGTGAAGACGAACACCTGTGTTCTCTCCCCCATCCTCCTCCTCCTCCTTCTCCTGCCACAATGCCACCTCCAGAGCCACAGCCTCCAGGGAAGGCTGCATGGAAGGCTGCACGGAAGACCAGGAAGTGATCCCCTGCCTTCAGTTTGGTCTCAAAGAACCCACAGCCTGTTGTAGTACCACAGCCTGGGTACATATATCATCTGCTGCTGCTCCTGTTCTCTGGGATTCCTGGACCAGATTGGACTTCTCAAGCTACCAATTTTTTTGATGTCTGCCTTGGGGGCCAAAGGCTGCACAAATTCAAGCAATTTCTCCTGCGTTGTCTTTATCTTTATTTTGTTATTATGATGTTAAATAAATTTTTTTTTTTTGGTTTCAGAAAATACTTGCCTATGTGTTTTTCTACAAATAGCAAATCAATTTATTTTGGGTGAGGTAGGCAGGTACATTTCAAAAATACAATGTCAAAATTAACAAGGGACACCAACAACAAACAGGTTTAAAAATAATACATAATAATGGTGTTGTGGAAACGTAACAAAAAAAATTAAAATGAGAGCACGAGAAAATAATACAAATATTCTTATTAAAGAAAAAAAAGCACTTTATATTTATATATATATATTTTATGCAGATCTGGCTTAAATTCTAATATAAATATTATTCAGGAGAGACCTGGAAATAATAAAGAAATACGTTTGTGAAAACTCTGTGTGAATATGAGCAGCAAAACAACTTCATTCTTCTAGCATTATAAAGAAGAGAATGCGAGGTATTGAACAATTTAAAAAATTGCAGTGTGAAGAATCTGCTATCTCCATTACGAACGCTAGTTTTACCAGACCGAGCGGTTCCGTCTCATACTGGATTCTGAGCATGCGTGATTTTTGGCGTGTCGGAATTGCCTACACACGATCGGAAAATCTGATAGAAAGGTTTTCCGTCGGAAAAATTGAGAACAGGTTCTCAATCCAAAGCCCGTCGGAAATTCCGACAGAAAAAGACCGATGGGCATACACGCGGTCGGAAAATCCGATGAAAAGCTCCCATCGGACTGTTTCCATCGGAAATTCCGACCGTGTGTACGCGGCATTAGGCCCAAAAACAGGACAAACCAGTACATAAGAGAGAGCTGACAAAAATGCCCAATGGTAACCTAGTTATCACCATAAATGAAGGACCCATCACAGCAGTCTGATTTGATATCTGTCAGGTAATAGAATGCCCACGTAACTGGGAACTTGCATATAGTAATTACGAAAAGTATATGTGTGTAACTGACACCTGTTCTTCGTGGTCTGAGGTATGGTGGACTACATATTTGGTTGGTTACCTAACCTCCTCAGCCAAGGTTCCCCAACAAAAGAGGAGTCTAGCCCATCGTTTAAGATTGTATAAACTATTACCACGGGTATATGAAACTTAGGACCAAACTCCCTCCTAAATGGAAAGGGAGCTGTGCTTTAACCCATTTGCTTCTTCCCTTTTATATGATACCTGTAGGTGATGAGATAAAGTTGCCACAGTTGAAGAAACAACACTTCCGAATGAAAAGAAATGCACCAAAAGGATCATTTGACAATCAAGTCTACATTGATTCCATCGGAGTACCGCGAGGAGTCCCTAATGAATTCAAAGCACAAGACCAGATATCCACCGGTTTCACCTCCATCTTTTCGTGGATTCAACCTAACAAGATTGGATAAACTACATCTACTCTAACCAGCAAAGGTTTGTGAACTATACCAGAGATGCCCTTAAAGAAGTAGCCAGCCAACTGGATGCAACCTCATTGACAGCCTGGCAGAATCGTGCTGCTCTCTGGCAGAGAAGGGAGGGGTGTGCAAGATGTTCGGAGCCTTTTGTTGCACCTTCATTCCTAAGAATACAGCCCACAATGGTAGCATAACGGAGGCCCTGCAAGGATTGCAGAACTGGCAGAAAACTCTGGTGTAGAGGATCCTCTGGCTGGACTCTTTGAGACATGGTTCAGTAAGTAGGGTGAGCTGGTGAGAAATATGTTGGTTTCAATAGTGATGGCAGCCACAGTACTGACCCTGTGTGGTTGCTGTTGCATTCCCTGTGTCCGAGGACTCCTCCAACGACTCATTGACACATTCTTGACAAAGACTATGTTTCTCCAAAAGGAGCTAAACAAACTCTATTCTGGACTTCATTCTGAAACAGATGAGGATGAGTATAAGAACTTTATCCCTGACTCTCATGTGTGAACTATATGATGGACCTTGGTAAAATCATGATAGCTGAGGTGCCAAAAGAACTGTCATTAATCAGTATAAACAGGGGGGGAAATGTTAGAGAAATTAGATGCACACTTTATAATCATGTATGCCTGCTTGCAAAAGATTGCTTAAACGTAGTACTGTTACATGTAACCCAGAGAGGTGAGTGAGTGAACAGGAATAGAGACAGGGGACTATAGCGGTAATTATTAAATGAGAAAAACACTTGCAACTTTTTGTAAAGAAATTTTAGCAAAGCAATTTATTATTCAACATGTTTACAGTCATACAGACAAGACCAAAAAGAAACTTATATAGACATAGAAACATACTAAAACATTAGTCCGTTAGTCAGATCGGGTCCCATTTGGAAATGGGGAAAGAGGACTACGAGGTGACTAAAGAACCGAACATATACAATATTGGCTAGAGTGGGTTAAAAAAGGTCTATACTGTGTGTATAGATCATGGGTACAATGGAGTTGTTAGAGAGAGCTGACCGACATGTTTCGCCATACAATGGCTTCTTCAGGGTCACTGAGTCACTTTGTACCGGTAAGGAGTAAGTCTAATTGAATACAGAAAAGCAAAGAATTAATTATATAGGACAACATAAGCATGTCATTGTAGTTTGCAGGAACTCTAGAGACATGTCACCTCAAGGCCATAACCCCACCCACCCACACACACACACAGGGCTGAACCACCCAGTCCCGGTAGAGGATAGCGATACGTACCGCAAAGCAGCTAAAGCACCAAATCAAGTCGCAGATATGGTCATATAAATATTCCAAAAAAGCGGCCTAAAGGGAGCCTGGTAGAGAGCAATTGGTAAAGAAAATACTTATTATACAATGCCATCAAACTGAGTTGGTTGCCATACGTGGCTAACATAGCCTAAAATTCCCAAAACTTACCAATGTGTATGAAGAAGTTAATCATGAGTATGGAGCGCCAGACAAACGGAATTATAGTGAGGTCTGTAAAGCTTAATTGGAGAGCCACTGATTAGGGCGGGGAGAGAAAGAAAAAAAGTTTAAAGAAGGTCATAGGAAGAAAGAGGACTGAAAGTACATATATGAAATAAAAAGTGAGAAATCTCACCTGGGAGTAATATGCCTGTGTAATTTAACCTGAACACAGGAAGCCTCAAACAGGGCTATTTGAAAAAGCACACAACGGAGCTAGGATAAAGTTGGTCCTGGAATAAACAAGGGCCCGTGGCTAAGGAGGAAAAATGGAGATATAATATGCTGGTTCAGAGTTCTGAATTATCAATTCAATGGTAAAATAGAAAAGGAGAATAGAAATCAAAAATGTCAGACCTGAAATGACGGAGATCCAAACGAGCTGGCGCTCCAGTATCCACCACCTTGAATGGTGTGGATTAAGCAGGCTTTATAGGTCCTCCACACCTGATCACGGTGATCCGTGATCAGGCGGCGGGCAAACGGGCCTCCCGCGCATGCGCAAGGCAGAGGCGCGTTTGCCTACAACACCCATAGTGCTGAGGGATCGGTGGGTGCGCGCGCCGCTCACCACGTGCGCACACAGAGAGATCCTAGCTCAGGAGCCACCCTGAGGACAAGATGGGTACTGAGGGTAAACCAGCCACATAGGTCCATAGGACCTAATGCGCTGAATCCAATGAAAAGAGTGGAAAAGACCAGATATTTCAAAGGAGAGAGATGGAAACAGAGCTAATAGATGCCAGATGGAGAAGGAGCAAGAGGGAAGTTTTAAGGCTAGGAGGCTAAGCGGGCTGCAAATGTGAGATCGCAGCCCTGGGGTGCCCAAACAGATACCAATGCGATGAGGAAATGATATTGACCATAGGTGGTAACTGCGAGGACAAGGAAGCCAGCAGCAGAGCTGAACCCCACGCCATCCTCACACCCAAGGACAGGGGGGGAAAAAAGGAACAGCACCAGGCGGTGGGACTGGTAGGGGGGGCCAGGACCCGATCTACCCCATTAATAGTGGGATCCCTATTGAGGCGACACGCAGAAGAGCCTACAAGACAATGAACTGACAATGAATTAGCTAGGTAGACATGCTTATTTCAAATCAAAAGAATATGTATTTTTGACCAAAAACAATTATTGTGAGACCAAGAAGAATACAATATGTGTTGTGGTTTACTAGTTAGGTAATGGCCAAGTGGTCAAGATATTTGGATTGCGTGATTGTTAACATACTGAGATATATGTATGAACAACATTGCATGGTTATAATAGGGATGTGCATAGGTAAGTAGAAGACAAATAAACATTCAATAAATCATTAGTTGAGGTTGTAGCGGTGCCCGACCAACCCCAATCGGCCGACCACGCAAATGGTTCGGACCCGAGGTGCGGCAGAAGAGGGACATAATAATCAATGCAGTAAGTGGGTGAACTGGTATGGATATCCAAGAGCACAAGGGAGGGTAATAATTGGTCAGAAGCCATAGTATTCCAAACAATCATAAAAAAGATTTAAAGCTAATGTATTCATTAAGGCCGGGATATTTGACAGCATTGAGATTGTGTATCCATCTAGTTTCGAGTTGTAAGAGTTTTTCATCAATACCCCCTCCTCTAGCATGTGTCTCGACATGTTCAAGTGACGAGAAACATATGTGTTGGGGATCAAAGTTGTGTACCTGGCCGAGATGCCTATTAATGGCTGTGGTGGTAATGCGTTTTAGAGTAGGTTTAATGTGATCACGGATTCGGACTTGGAAGGGCCGCTTGGTTTTGCCGATATAAAAGCATCCGCAGGTACAGGTGGCAAGATATACAACTCCTATTGTTCTACAGTTTACATGGTGTGTAATTTGATGGAAGGATCCATTGGGCAGTAGAGTAGCCTTGGAATTTGCAACATATTGACACATATCACATGACCCACAAGGGTGTGTGCCATTTTCATGACGAATCTGAGTTACTAACGGGGCATGATGGCTTCTAGTGAGACGATCACGAAGTGAGGGACACCTTTTATAGGTGATGTCAGGGCGTGTGCCTATAAATTTGCTGACCGTGGGGTCAGCACGCAATAGGGGCCAAAAGTTGTTGACAACCTCACGGACGTGGGTGTGCATTGACGAAAAGCGAGTAATGAGTCTAACGGGTTGGGTATCTGTGGGATTCCTGGTATTATAGATCAATTTTGATCTATCCAGGTTTTTGACTTTGTTGAACGATCGTTTGAGTAGTGCACGACTGTAGCCTCTATTGATTAGTCTTGAATATAGTTCCTTGGATGATTTGTAAAAGTCAGTATCTGAGGTACAGTTGCGTCTGATCCTGAGGTATTGATTGTAAGGGATGCTATTAAGTAATGATTGGGGATGGGCACTTTCAGTGTGCAGAATAGTGTTACCAGCAGTTGGTTTTCTAAATAGGGACGTACTGATGATACCTAGATTGTCAATATTGATGGTTAAATCAAGGAAATTCACAGACTGCTGACTAGATTTCCTTGATTTAACCATCAATATTGACAATCTAGGTATCATCAGTACGTCCCTATTTAGAAAACCAACTGCTGGTAACACTATTCTGCACGCTGAAAGTGCCCATCCCCAATCATTACTTAATAGCATCCCTTACAGTCAATACCTCAGGATCAGACGCAACTGTACCTCAGATACTGACTTTTACAAATCATCCAAGGAACTATATTCGAGACTAATCAATAGAGGCTACAGTCATGCACTACTCAAACGATCGTTCAACAAAGTCAAAAACCTGGATAGATCAAAATTGATCTATAATACCAGGAATCCCACAGATACCCAACCCGTTAGACTCATTACTCGCTTTTCGTCAATGCACACCCACGGCCGTGAGGTTGTCAACAACTTTTGGCCCCTATTGCGTGCTGACCCCACGGTCAGCAAATTTATAGGCACACGCCCTGACATCACCTATAAAAGGTGTCCCTCACTTCGTGATCGTCTCACTAGAAGCCATCATGCCCAGTTAGTAACTCAGATTCGTCATGAAAATGGCACATACCCTTGTGGGTCATGTGATATGTGTCAATATGTTGCAAATTCCAAGGCTACTCTACTGCCCAATGGATCCTTCCATCAAATTACACACCATGTAAACTGTAGAACAATAGGAGTTGTATATCTTGCCACCTGTACCTGCGGATGCTTTTATATCGGCAAAACCAAGCGGCCCTTCCAAGTCCGAATCCGTGATCACATTAAACCTACTCTAAAACGCATTACCACCACAGCCATTAATAGGCATCTCGGCCAGGTACACAACTTTGATCCCCAACACATATGTTTCTCGGCACTTGAACATGTTGAGACACATGCTAGAGGAGGGGGTATTGATGAAAAACTCTTACAACTCGAAACTAGATGGATACACAATCTCAATGCTGTCAAATATCCCGGCCTTAATGAATACATTAGCTTTAAATCTTTTTTATGATTGTTTGGAATACTATGGCTTCTGACCAATTATTACCCTCCCTTGTGCTCTTGGATATCCATACCAGTTCACCCACTTACTGCATTGATTATTATGTCCCTCTTCTGCCACACCCCGGGTCCGAACCATTTGCGTGGTCGGCCGCTTGGGGTTGGTCGGGCACCGCTACAGCCTCAACTAATGATTTATTGAATGTTTATTTGTCTTCTACTTACCTATGCACATCCCTATTATAACCATGCAATGTTGTTCATACATATATCTCAGTATGTTAACAATCACGCAATCCAAATATCTTGACCACTTGGCCATTACCTAACTAGTAAACCACAACACATATTGTATTCTTCTTGGTCTCACAATAATTGTTTTTGGTCAAAAATACATATTCTTTTGATTTGAAATATGCATGTCTACCTAGCTAATTCATTGTCAGTTCATTGTCTTGTAGGCTCTTCTGTGTGTCGCCTCAATAGGGATCCCACTATTAATGGGGTAGATCGGGTCCTGGCCCCCCCTACCAGTCCCACCGCCTGGTGCTGTTCCTTTTTCCCCCCCCCTGTCCTTGGGTGTGAGGATGGCGTGGGGTTCAGCTCTGCTGCTGGCTTCCTTGTCCTCGCAGTTACCACCTATGGTCAATATCATTTCCTCATCGCATTGGTATCTGTTTGGGCACCCCAGGGCTGCGATCTCACATTTGCAGCCCGCTTAGCCTCCTAGCCTTAAAACTTCCCTCTTGCTCCTTCTCCATCTGGTATCTATTAGCTCTGTTTCCATCTCTCTCCTTTGAAATATCTGGTCTTTTCCACTCTTTTCATTGGATTCAGCGCATTAGGTCCTATGGACCTATGTGGCTGGTTTACCCTCAGTACCCATCTTGTCCTCAGGGTGGCTCCTGAGCTAGGATCTCTCTGTGTGCGCGCACGGTGAGCGGCGCGCGCACCCACCGATCCCTCAGCACTATGGGTGTTGTAGGCAAACGCGCCTCTGCCTTGCGCATGCGCGGGAGGCCCGTTTGCCCGCCGCCTGATCACGGATCACCGTGATCAGGTGTGGAGGACCTATAAAGCCTGCTTAATCCACACCATTCAAGGTGGTGGATACTGGAGCGCCAGCTCGTTTGGATCTCCGTCATTTCAGGTCTGACATTTTTGATCTCTATTCTCCTTTTTCTATTTTACCATTGAATTGATAATTCAGAACTCTGAACCAGCATATTATATCTCCATTTTTCCTCCTTAGCCACGGGCCCTTGTTTATTCCAGGACCAACTTTATCCTAGCTCCGTTGTGTGCTTTTTCAAATAGCCCTGTTTGAGGCTTCCTGTGTTCAGGTTAAATTACACAGGCATATTACTCCCAGGTGAGATTTCTCACTTTTTATTTCATATACAGGGGGTCCCCGAGTTACGAACTCGTTAGGGACTGGCCCCGTGTACGGAAGTCGGAAATGTTCGTAAGTCGGCGCGCATGCGCAGACCGACAAATACGGAGATTTCCGGACATTTCCGATGTTCCGTCTGTTGCCGTTCTGCGCATGCGCGGCAAATTACGGACATTTCCGGCATCTTTCGACGCTCCGTATGGCCGCGCATGCGCAGAACGGCCGAAAGACGCCGAAATCCACCGAAAAATGGCGGAGGGTCCCCGCAGCACCCCGTTCGTAAGTAGGGGTTGTTCGTAGGTCGGGTGTTCGTAAGTCGGGGACCCCCTGTATGTACTTTCAGTCCTCTTTCTTCCTATGACCTTCTTTAAACTTTTTTTCTTTCTCTCCCCGCCCTAATCAGTGGCTCTCCAATTAAGCTTTACAGACCTCACTATAATTCCGTTTGTCTGGCGCTCCATACTCATGATTAACTTCTTCATACACATTGGTAAGTTTTGGGAATTTTAGGCTATGTTAGCCACGTATGGCAAACTCAGTTTGATGCCATTGTATAATACGTATTTTCTTTACCAATTGCTCTCTACCAGGCTCCCTTTAGCCCCTTGGCAGTTCCTCGCTTTTTTGGAATATTTATATGACCATATTTGCGACTTGATTTGGTGCTTTAGCTGCTTTGCGGTACGTATCGCTATCCTCTACCGGGACTGGGTGGTTCAGCCCTGTGTGTGTGTGTGGGTGGGTGGGGTTATGGCCTTGAGGTGACATGTCTCTAGAGTTCCTGCAAACTACAATGACATGCTTATGTTGTCCTATATAATTCATTCTTTGCTTTTCTGTATTCAATTAGACTTACTCCTTACCGGTACAAAGTGACTCAGTGACCCTGAAGAAGCCATTGTATGGCGAAACATGTCGGTCAGCTCTCTCTAACAACTCCATTGTACCCATGATCTATACACACAGTATAGACCTTTTTTAACCCACTCTAGCCAATATTGTATATGTTCGGTTCTTTAGTCACCTCGTAGTCCTCTTTCCCCATTTCCAAATGGGACCCGATCTGACTAACGGACTAATGTTTTAGTATGTTTCTATGTCTATATAAGTTTCTTTTTGGTCTTGTCTGTATGACTGTAAACATGTTGAATAATAAATTGCTTTGCTAAAATTTCTTTACAAAAAGTTGCAAGTGTTTTTCTCATTTAATAATTACCGCTATAGTCCCCTGTCTCTATTCCTGTTCACTCACTCACCATTTAATCCGGGACGAGGTATAACTTTATCAGAGCTTTCCAAGCCTTCCTCTCTACATGTAACCCAGAGAGTTGTTTTGATTCCTTGAAGTTCATATAAATCACAGGAGATAAGAGTTTCACTTCTGGACACAAGGAAAGAGTTTTGTTTTTAATCACAACCAATTCGTTTAATTTCTTGTAATATATGTAATCACAGCTAGATTCATTTTTATTTTAGTTTAAGACTGAGCACACCTACTTCTAAGATATGAAAATAAAGTTTATGCCCAGACATATAGGTCAACCAATCATGCCTCCACCATCAGGAAAAGACTGGGCAAAAATGGCCTGCATGGCAGAGTTCCAAGGAGAAAACCACTGCTGAGCAAAAAGAACATCAAAGCTCGTCTCAATTTCTCCACAACACATCTTGATGATCCCCAAGACTTTTGGGACAACATTCTGTGGACCGATGAGACAAAAGTGGAACTCTTTGGAAGGTGTGTGTCCAAGTATATCTGGCGTAGAAGGAACACTGCATTTCAGAAAAAGAACATTATACCAACAGTAAAATATGGTGGTGGTAGTGTGATGGTCTGGGGCTGTTTTGCTGCTTCAGGACCTGGAAGACTTGCCGTGATAAAAGGAACTATGAATTCTGCTGTCTACCAAGAGATCCTGAAGGAGAATGTCCGACCATCTGTTCGTGTACTCAAGCTGAAACGAACTTGGGTTCTGCAGCAGGACAATGATCCTAAACACACCAGCAAGTCCACCACCGAATGTATGCAGCCCTATCTCACAGTTCATAGCGGTGAGAACCAATAGGCAAATATCTGTTCCTTTGTTGTAACTTGTCTCCTCGTACGAGTCAAATAAAGAAAACTTTGTAGTTTCAATAGTGATGGCAGCCACAGGCAAATATCCTGAGTGCAGTCTAAGGTGAATTTCCCTCACACAAAGCTGCTGTTTTTTTTGCAGTGTGCCACCACAGACTTGTGTTATACAGTACTGTGTGCCAAAGCACCACAAATGTTTACATCCTTTTGCCATAGATGCCATTAAATGTATGCATGCATTTCCCTTCCATGTGCTCCTTGCTGCAAAGGCAAGTTATAGGTGAGGACAGCGGACATTTGTTTGTATAGAAAGAAAAACAAAATGGTTGCACACTGGAACCAAGAGTTTGCTTGATGAAAAATCTTTATTGTTAAATGCCAGACAAGGGTACAGGAATCACAGTTGACACATTTCACACGGGTATATCATGCTTTTTGACAACATAGAGGTGTTCGCTGGACAGGCTATTTAAGAAGATCACCTGAATGAGGCCACACCCAAAACACAATTGTCCTAAGAGAACAATTAATGCACAACTCTCATTTGTAAATTTTAAAAACATTTCATAGAGTTAAAAATTTAAAAAACTGAAAAGTGATCAAAATATATGACGGGGCACTCGAAGAGGAGCGCCGCTGAGGAACCCCAGAAGAGGAGGATCGGGCCACTCTGTGCAAAACCAACTGCAAAGTGGAGGTATGTATGACATGTTTGTTTTTGTTGTGTTTTTTAAAACCCTGAACCTTTACAACCCCTTTCATGTTTATATTGGAAGAAGAATACAATCCCGTGTATCTAAGCATAATCTCATTGTCCTTTTTTGCCCCACCGTCATGCCAACTAACAGGGCCAAGATTGAGACACACATGGATCTCCATGCAAAAAATGTTTTACGGTTCAATGGTATGTAGGCATTAAACCATTAAAATCTTCTTTAAAATCATATATTTTCTGGTGCAAATGTTATCCACTTAACAACCGTTTGGCCGTATTGTAATGAGGATGGGTGGCCGCTGTAGGCAAAGCAATGTGCTGGTACATCCCTGCCTACTCCCATGTTTAGGGCACACACATGTTCACCCCATGTGATTGTACACAGCGTACCAATGTTTCACGCCCGGGACCAGCTGATAAGCTGTGTCCATTAACAGCCCAGAGCTCTGTGTTGGGTTGTGTATAGAGGGAGCGATTTGTCAGTGATCATTAGTATAAAGCAGCACACTGTACACCCATTACACCTAGTGTAATGTCTCAGGCAGTGAGCTAGTAGTGTTTATGTAGAGGATCACAGCTTCGGACTTATATACATACTATGTAGTTAAGTGGTTACACCTTATGGCAAATTACAGATAAAGGAACAAAGGTATGTTGAAGGATTAGTTGGGGTTTATTTAGAGAGTTTATATACAGCCATAACTTAGGTATCAGGAGGGTCAGCAAGGCATTAGCAGTTCAGAAGTACAAAGTTTATGCAGTTCAGGTATACTTGCATTGAGTTGCGTTATGCTGATGGGGACACTACCTAGGTCTGGAGAGATGGTGTTGAAGCGTTCATTGGCCCAAAACGAAGAGTAGTAAGTGGGGGCTCTGTCCGGCCTAAACGAAGAGGATGAAGTGGGGCTCTGTCCAGCCCAAACGAAGAGAATGAAGTGGGGCTCTGTCCAGCCCAAACGAAGAGGAGGAAGTGGGGCTCTGTCCGGCCCAAACGAAGAGGAGGAAGTGGGGCTCTATCTGGCCCATACGAAGAGGATGAAGTGGGGCTCTATCCAGCCCAAACGAAGAGGATGAAGTGGGGCTCTATCCAGCCCAAAAGAAGAGGATGCGGGTGAGGTGGATGGTCTTATGAAACCTTTCTTCAAATTTTCTTCTATATATTCTTTTAGGTGGGCCAATTCGGGCTGTGATAAAGAATATATATGTCCAAAAGGGATTTTGTTGCCTGGTAGTAACTCAATTGGGCAGTCATATGGTCTATGAGGGGGGAGAAGCTATGCGTTCTTTTTGTTGAAGACATCAGCAAAATCTTGGTAAGGCTTGGGAACCAGGCTGACTACGCCTAGGGACAGTGACTGCGCCTGTGATAAAGATATATCTTTATAACAGGTCATCTGGCAATATTGGGAGTCAAGGAGCACTGTGCTGTCTTCCCAATGTAAGGTGAGTTTGTGAGCATGCAGCCAGGGAAGACCTAGGATGAGAGGAAAATGGGGAGAAGGTATCACATCTAGACTGATATATTCTATGTGTGTTGCTTCTGTTACCATAAGTAGAGGTTGCCTTTGTGAAGTAATGGGACCCGAGGTTAAAGTAGTACCATCAATAAGTCTAAGGGAGACAGGGTTGCATTTAGTGGATACAGGAATTTTATTGGTTATAACTATATGAGAATCTATGAAATTCCCACACGCTCCGGTGTCAATCATAGCCTCAAGAGTAATTCGGGTTTGGTCCCACTGTAGGGAAACAAGAATGTTGAAATAATTAGTGTCTGGTAAGAGGGGGTTTATTAGCTTGCATAAGTAAGCTGACCTACCCGGTCTTTTTTTTTTGAGTATGGAACAGTCTTCCGGTATGTGATGTGGCGGGCCACAATACATACAAAGCTGAAGGGACCTAAGCCTCGTTCGCTCTGGCTGGGGTAAGTGGACCCCTAATTGCTCCGATATCCATGGGAACAACTGAGTCCGAAGTATGGCCTGAGGGAACTAGATATGAGGCCGTTGAGAGTCTCTCTGCTTTACGTTCTCTCATTCTTCTATCAATGGATATACTGAGTAGGATGAGAGCATCCAAGGTGGAGGGCATTGTAGTACGGGCTAACTCATCCTTCAAGGACTCTGATAATCCCAGCCTAAATTGATTTTTTTAGGGAGACTTGGTTCCACTCAGACTGCGTGGCCCAACGTTTGAATTGGGCGATGTAAATCTGGGGTCATCATATAGTAGGTCCATGGCGGCACTGAAGTCGCTAAATGAGTTAAGAATTGGATCATCTTTCTCAATGAACATATTAGCCCAGGCTCAGGGTTCACCTCTAAGGTAGGAAATGGCAGTGCAGACTTTGGTTCTGTCGGAGGCATAAGTACGTGGCTTCATGTCAAACAAAAGTTTGCACGCGTTAATGTATTCTCTGTAGTTTTTCCTATTGCCCGAAAAAATGTCTGGGGGGCTAATTTTTGGTTCTGGTGAGTCAGATTGTATAACCCGGTTGGGGAAGTTGTCAGAAACAAAAGTCTTGAGATTCTGGTTTTCAGTAGCGAGATCAGAGATCATCTGTGAAAGAGCGTCAAGTCTCTGAATGCCGCCATGTGTGTAACAACATCCGATGGATCCATTTTCCTACTTTGGTAGGGGGTTCGTGCTATCTGTGATGTCTCAGGCAGTGAGCTAATAGTGTTTTTGCAGAGGATCACAGCTTCGGACTTATATACATACTATGTAGTTAACCACTTTAGCCCCGGACCAATTGGCAGCCAAAGGACCAGGCCCCTTTTTGCGATTTGGCACTGCGTCGATTTAACTGACAATTGCGCGGTCGTGCGACGTGGCTCCCAAACAAAATTGGCGTCCTTTTTTTTCCCACAAATAGAGCTTTCTTTTGGTGGTATTTGATTTTTTGCGCTATAAACAAAAATAAAAAATAAACAAAAATAGAGCGACAATTTTGAAAAAAATGCAACATTTTTTGCTATAAGAAATATCCCCCAAAAATATATAAAAAAAATATTTTTTCTCAGTTTAGGCCGATACGTATTCTTCTACATATAAAGGTAAAAAAAAATTGCAATTAGCGATTATTGATTGGTTTGCGCAAAAGTTATAGCGTTTACAAAATAGGGGATAGTTTTATAGCATTTTTATTAATATTTTTTTTTTTACTAGTAATGGCGGCGATCAGTGATTTTTATTGTGACTGCGACATTATGGCGGACACATCGGACATTTTTGACACATTAGAGTCCGAATTATGGCCTGAGGGAACTAGATATGAGGCCGTTGAGAGTCTCTCTGCTTTACGTTCTCTCATTCTTCTATCAATGGATATACTGAGTAGGATGAGAGCATCCAAGGTGGAGGGCATTGTAGTACGGGCTAACTCATCCTTCAAGGACTCTGATAATCCCAGCCTAAATTGATTTTTTTAGGGAGACTTGGTTCCCTTCAGACTGCGTGGCCCAACGTTTGAATTGGGCGATGTAAATCTGGGGTCATCATATAGTAGGTCCATGGCGGCACTGAAGTCGCTAAATGAGTTAAGAATTGGATCATCTTTCTCAATGAACATATTAGCCCAGGCTCAGGGTTCACCTCTAAGGTAGGAAATGGCAGTGCAGACTTTGGTTCTGTCGGAGGCATAAGTACGTGGCTTCATGTCAAACAAAAGTTTGCACGCGTTAATGTATTCTCTGTAGTTTTTCCTATTGCCCGAAAAAATGTCTGGGGGGCTAATTTTTGGTTCTGGTGAGTCAGATTGTATAACCCGGTTGGGGAAGTTGTCAGAAACAAAAGTCTTGAGATTCTGGTTTTCAGTAGCGAGATCAGAGATCATCTGTGAAAGAGCGTCAAGTCTCTGAATGCCGCCATGTGTGTAACAACATCCGATGGATCCATTTTCCTACTTTGGTAGGGGGTTTGTGCTATCTGTGATGTCTCAGGCAGTGAGCTAATAGTGTTTTTGTAGAGGATGACAGCTTCGGACTTATATACATACTATGTAGTTAACCACTTTAGCCCCGGACCAATTGGCAGCCAAAGGACCAGGCCCCTTTTTGCGATTCAGGAACTGCGTCGATTTAACTGACAATTGCGCGGTCGTGCGACGTGGCTCCCAAACAAAATTGGCGTCCTTTTTTTTCCCACAAATAGAGCTTTCTTTTGGTGGTATTTGATTTTTTGCGCTATAAACAAAAATAAAAAATAAACAAAAATAGAGCGACAATTTTGAAAAAAATGCAACATTTTTTGCTTTTTGCTATAAGAAATATCCCCCAAAAATATATAAAAAAAAAATATTTTTTCTCAGTTTAGGCCGATACGTATTCTTCTACATATAAAGGTAAAAAAAAATTGCAATTAGCGATTATTGATTGGTTTGCGCAAAAGTTATAGCGTTTACAAAATAGGGGATAGTTTTATAGCATTTTTATTAATATTTTTTTTTTTACTAGTAATGGCGGCGATCAGCGATTTTTATTGTGACTGCGACATTATGGCGGACACATCGGACATTTTTGACACATTTTTGGGACCATTGTCATGTATACAGCAATCAATGCTATTTAAATGCATTGATTCCTGTATAAATGACAGTTGTAGTGAAAGAGTTAACCACTAGGGGGAGGGGTTATGGGCTGTGACGTGTGTGTGTTTTTTTTTACATTAGGGGGCGGGGCTGACGTTTGACGTCATTGATCGGCTTTCCCGATGACCGGGAACAGCAAATCAATGACAGGCAGAGTAGGAAGCGCGGGGAGAGGTTTGTTTACACATACCTCTCCCCGTTCTTCAGCTCCGTGACCCGATCACGGGACACCAGCGGCGATCGGGTCCACTGGTCCCGAGGCCGGGGTCACGGAGCTCCCGACCGCGTCGCGAGCGTGCCGCTGGCGGCGCGCGCATGACCCACGGGCAGGCATTTAAAGGGGACGTACAGGTACGTGCTTTTGCCTGCCCGTGCCATTCTGCTGACGTATATGTGCAGGAGGCGGTCGGGAAGCGGTTAAGTGGTTACACCTTATGGCAAATTACAGATAAAGGAAAGGAAAGGTATGTTGAAGGATTAGTTGGAGTTTTAGAGAGTTTATATACAGCCATAACTTTAGGTATCAGGAGGGTCAGCAAGGCATTAGTAGTTCAGAAGTACAAAGTTTATGCAGTTCAGGTATACTTGCAGTGAGTTGCGTTATGCTGATGGGGACGCTCTGTAGGTCTGGAGAGATGGTGTTGAAGCGTTCATTGCCCCAAAACAAAGAGTAGTAAGTGGGGGCTCTGTCTGGCCCAAAGGAAGAGGATGAAGTGGCGCTCTGTCCGGCCCAAATGAAGAGGAGGAAGTGGGACTCTATCCGGCCCAAACAAAGAGGAGGAAGTGGGGCTCTGTCCGGCCCAAACGAAGAGGAGGAAGTGGGGCTATATCCAGCCCAAACGAAGAGGATGAAGTGGGGCTCTGTCCGGCCCAAACTTGGAGAAGTAAGCAGCAATGTGCGGCTGATGCACTAGGCCTGGTAACGGGTTCCTAGCACGAACGATGAGTCATTGGTGGCAGCTGTTTAAATAGGAACAAGAGGAGGTATCAGGTGATGTGGCTGAGACCTTATCAATGTGCTGAGGGGATAGTGAAGATGACTGAGCCCCCAGTGGATGAATCAGACATTACATAAAGTTGGACGGTGAAAGTCGAGGTCTTTAGTGGGCAGAGGGGAAGAACTCTTTATGACTCACGTGTTCCTTCTGGCGTAGGCACCCGCGACCTTCGGCGCTGCCTCTGTGGTCTGGATTGGAGGTTTCTTTTGTGAGGGCTGCCATCAACCAGTTCTGGATCCTGATGGGGGCCGTGTCCAGGAATGAGAATAAAGCCGGTAGGTCCCTCGGAGAACCGAGGGTGAAGGATTGCTGGCCTCTTCTAATGGTCAATGATAGCGGGTATCCCCAGCGGCGGGCCATTTCTAGTACCGGGCGGAGCATGGCTGTTCTCTGCAGGGTGGCCCGGGAGATGTCAGGCAGAATCTTAACAATCGCTCCATCAAAGTCTATGTCCCCCGTTTCCCAGGCTTTGCGTATGATTGATTCCTTGTGGGAATAGTGGTGGGGGCGACAGTTAACATCCCTCGGTCTGTTGGGGTCTTGAGATCTCAGTCCCAGTGCTCGGTGGATACAATCAAACTCCAGTTTCTGAGGGAGCGGGTTGCCTGAGAGTCTGTGGAAGATAGCTGTGGCTGTATCCACCAGGTCTTCTGGTCATCTCGCCTCTGGGAGGCCACGCAGATGGAGGTTGTTTTGTCTGCCCTGTCCTCCATTTCCTCCAGGTGCAGTTGCAGCATCGTTGCGGTGTCTATGTGGGCATCTTGTAGATTTTCCAGTGCAGATACCCTCTGCACAAGGTCTGTCACTGAGGTCTCCCCTGCAGTCAGCCTAGTGGCCAAGGAACCCAGCCCTCCTCTCACCTCCTGGAAGTCCTTGCGGTGCTGTGCCTCCAGACGGCCGATTAGGGAATCTATATCAGCTTTGGTTGGAAGGGCCTTTAGAAGTGCCCACATCTCTGCTTCTCCTCCGACTCTTTTAGAGCCAAATAATGGGGTTTCAGATCCCGACTGCAAGGCGGCAGGGACATCCCTATAGGAGTCTGATTCCATCGAGGCAGCCAGCTGGCTGCCCTGGGCTTGGGCCTTGCTTGCCTCTCCACACGGTTCCGCCATCTTGGTAGCGGAGGGGGTGAGCCGAGGTTGTGTTAAGAATTGTTCAATAGTTCCCCCGGTTTAGTTCTCCCCTTTTTGTTCTTCACCTCTTTGAGTACATGCCTCGAGTAGTGGGGAAATATTAGAGCATAATAGGCTCGGCTAGTCGGGAGAAAGTCGGGAGCTCAAGATAGAAGCGTCCTCACTCATGTCCAGGCCATGCCCCAAAGATGGAGGTTTAATGCCGGTTTAGGGCGGCACAGTGGTGTAGTGGTTAGCACTCTCACCTAGCAGTAAGAAGGGTCGCTGGTTCGAATCCCAACCACAACACTTCCTGCCTGGAGTTTGCATGTTCTCCCTGTGCCTGCGTGGGTTTCCTCCAGGTACTCCGGTTTCCTCCCAAAATCCAAAGACATGCAGGTAGGTTAATTGGCTTCTGTCCAAAAATTGGCCCTAGTATATGAATGGGGACCTTGGTTTGTGGGCTCCTTGAGGGTAGGGACCAATGTGAGTGTGTGATGTACAGGGATTGGGACAATTGTAGACACTCACTCAGGTTGAACTGGATGGACTGATGTCTTTATTCAAATTTACTAACTATGAAACTATGAATGCCGAAATACCATTGAACCGTAAAATATTTTTTGTGTGGAGATCCATGTGTGTGTCTCATTATTGGCCCTGTTAATTGGCATGAATGTGGGGCAAAAAAGGACAATGAGATTGTGCTTAGAGACATGGATTGCATTCTTCTTCTAACATAAACATGAACTTCCATCAACACCAAACATGTAAATTGGTAAATAATAAACAATTGCTTTTATAAACAAATCCAGTCTACAAAGTTAACTTAAAGAGGGAGTCCGGCGACTAATTTCTTTTTTTTTTTTAAAGTCAGCAGCTACAAATACTGCAGTTGCTGACTTTTAAAATATGGACACTCACCTGTCCGATCGGCTCTTGGGTGCTGCCGCCGCCATCTTCAGTATGGGAATCAGGAAGTGAAGCCTTACGGCTTCACTTCCTGGTTTCCTACTGCGCATGCGCGAGTTGCGCTGTGCAATAAGGATGCTCCCTGCTGTCTCTGTGATCCGTGTGTTTCCCAGCAAACAGCGGGGGGATGACAGGAAGTGGCGTAAATACCCGCAGATTCTGCGGCTGTCTATGCCCGGAAGTGGGGGCAGATACCTGTATTATACAGGTATCTGCACCCCCCTCCCCCTGAAAGGTGCCAATTGTGGCATCGGAGGGGGCGAGGGTTCCGATCAGCGGAAGTTCCACTTTAGGGTGGAGCTCCGCTTTAAGGACAGCACTTTAACAGAAAGTACAAAACCTCCCAAAAATATTTTGTATTTCTGCAAATACCAGGTTCCTCTTCCTGTAATATTGTCTATTTGTTGTTTGTTACATTTAAGTTCATTTAAAAATGTGAAGTTGCGGAGGCCACATATTTCCTGTGACAGTGGAGCTCCAGCTTCAGAGATTCACAAAAAATTTCAGTGAAAAAAAAGGAGTGGAGTGGAGGTCACATGCTTTCTGTCATCAGTGGAGCTCCACTCTGCAGTCAGACCCCCTTGAAAACATTAGGTGAAAAGTTATTATTAATGGGAGAGATCACTGACCAAAAACATCAATGTTTTGGATATTAACCATATATATGCTATAAATGTCAACAGGCATGTGGAAAAATTACTGAAAACATGCAACAGGTATTCAACTCATGAACATCAGCGTGTGAGTCACGGCAATGTCTGTGGGGGAACCTGTGTGGCATAATTACACAGTTCTAACAAGCAACCCAAGTGCAATTCATCACTGCTGCAAAAAAAACATATCATGACATAGCAGGATAATAATTCCAATAGATGTTGATACAGAAACAGAGTGTCATTAGAGGCATCAACCAGCCAATGAAGCATATGAACACAGACTTGCAAACCTATAAAAACCCAGGAATGAATGAGAATAAAAATTGATTAAAAATGAATCCCACAAATGTGTAATATCCCATTCAAAATTTAACCCAACCGGTATACGTGTTTTAAACTGAAAAATTCCAAAAACCTCCCTTTTGCAGAGGAGTTTAAATATATCCCCCCTCTCTTGGTTGTTTGGACTTTTTCCAAAACCTGTACTCCCGCAGCTGAACTATTACCATCATGATACCAATTGAAATGTCGGGCAACATTCGTGGATAGGTTTTCTCAATGCTGTACAAGTGCTCCTAAAATATATTCCTAAGTCGCCTCGTAGTACGTCCTATGTACTGTACATTGGAATCTCTGCAGGTGACAACGTACACGACATAACGCACGTTGCAGTTGTAAAAAGATTTGAGAATGAGCGTACTAGTTCACCTTTGATGATATGTTTGCAACAAGAACAACCGGTTGCCCCACATCCATAGTTGCCCTTAAAGTGCAGCCATGTAGTGGATCTAATAATGGTGGGATCAAAAAAGCTTGGAGATAATGAGTTACCCAGTGTTGGCGCTCATCTAGAAACAACATTAATACCATCTTTGAGAAAATCTGCACAAATCCAGTCCTCCTTAGGAATGGGTAAATACCTGTGTACGAGGTTCCTAATGTCATTGAATTCCTCATTGAAAGGCGTGCTAAAAGTGGGTCTCTTTTTATTGAACAGTTTTTTTTTTTTTTACCACTATCCCAGCGACCAGATCCTTTTAAAAGATCCCGTCTATTCTTAGAGTTGGCAATAACCAAAACCATATCCAACATATATCTGGGGTATCCCCATTGTATGAAGCGAGAGTATAAAACTCATACCTCCCTGTCATAAGTATCTTGATCACTACATATTCTACGAATTCTCAAGAATTGACCAACGGGATACCCCTGATAGTATGTCGGGATGAACTGAATAGGCCATTAACAGCATGTTGCCCGACTAAGGTTTCCTAAATAGGCTGGTATGAATGTCAGATCCAATGCCACACAGGTGAACATCTAGAAAATCTATTTCATTTTTATCACACTGTCCTGTGAAATGTAAGTTGCTGTCATTCTGATTTAAATAGACCAGGAATCCGGAGAGCCAAAATCATCGTCCACAATGAAGATCAGGTAATCAATGTAGTGACAGAACATTCTAATAGATGATCTGTATGGATTATTGGTACCATATAGGTGATGGTGTTCCCACCATCCAATATATAGATTTGCAAGCGAAGTCGAAAATTTGGCCTCCATAGCTGCGCCGCATTTCTGGAGAAACCATTCTCCATTAAAGGAAAAAAAAGTTGTGTGTTAATAGGTATTGAAGAACATCCAAAACAAACAGTCTGTTCTCAATGCCAAGGAAGGTGTCACTTTCTAAATAGAAGCCAACCACCTCCAAAGCCCTATCATGTGGGATACAAGAATACAGGCTCACAGGTGATCCACATGAGATCACTCTCCTATTTCGTGCCACCTGCAATGCTCAGTAAGTAATTGGTGTCTTTGAGGCAACTAGAAAGTTTACACACCAGAGGTTGCAATACACTATCCAACCACTGACCCAATTTCTCATTAAACGAGCCTCTGCTGGAGGTAATGCGTCTCCCATGCAACAGATCAAACCCCTTATGAATCTTGGGGAGGTGGTGAAAAATGGGGGCCACAGGATAATCAGGAATCAATCCTGATGCAATTTTGTCATCAAACACACCTAGATTAACCCTTTCATTGACCAACCTAGTCAATGACATCTTGAATTTCTTAGTGGGATCACCTGTAAGTTTTAAATAGGTATCTGGATTATACAGTTGTCGCTCTGCTTCACATCTATATTGTTCTGCAGCCATGACAACCACCAACCCCCCTTTATCTGAGTTTTTTTATTACTATCGAAGTGTAATTTTCAAGACTTTTAAGGACTTTCCTTTCCTTGCATAAAAGATTATCCTGCGGAACTAGACAGGGATGCCCTCTTTCCCCCCTGCTGTACATCCTTACTCTGGAACCTCTATTGCGCTGTATTCGAGCAAATTCTAACATAAAGGGAATCGAGGTCCATCAAAGGGAATACAAGATAGCCACCTTTGCGGACGACATCCTACTCTTCCTTTCATCCCCACTGACGCCCCTGCCCAATCTGTTGCCGATATTAGAACAATTTAATACCATATCAAACTTGAAAATTAATTATTCAAAGTCCTTTGCACTAAATATTTCATTACCCCCTAAACTAGTACAACGTTGTCAGTCGAATTTCCCTTTCGGGGATGGTATAGGTTTGGTATAGGTTTGCCAGATCTCCAGAGGTACTACTGGGCAGTCCATCTAGCCAGGGTGGTTGACTGGCGATTACACACGCAATGCAAGAGGTGGGTGCTGCTCGAGCAGTTAATCTCGGGATCGGAACTTCGTCTAATCCCCTGGATCTCCAAAAAACACAGAACGCCTCTTATACATACGCACTACTTATTGGGGCGAAACTTCAAGCATTTGATAGGGCCTGCAAAACTCACATGATATCAGACAAAGACTGTGCAATCACCCACGTTAAGGGCAACCCAGACTTTTTATTCCGTCGGTATCAGACCGATGCTGGAGATGCGAACAAGAACTGGGCACCTTTCTCCACATATGGTGGAAATGCCCTATGATCCAGCCTTACTGGCGAAGGGTTCACAACCTCACGACTGCAATTTCCTCTCTCCCTTTGGAATTTTCACCAGCACAGTACCTCCTTCACCTCTCCAAAATTGCTCCCAAAAGATACAATAAGTCACTGGCCATGCATATGATTAACCCAGCCAAACTCTGTCTCCCGGTTCACTGGCGGTCTAAATCCCCCCCCCCCTCAATGAAAGAATGGACATCACGCATTAACCGAATAGATGGAGAAGCTGATATATACCACTCAAGACAGGATCTCTAAGTTTACAGCAACATGGGCCAATTGGTTTGAATTCCGAACCTCTCAGCAATATCAAGAGCTACTACAAAGAATTACCTAACCTGTGTCCAAATAGTATGGACACACTTTGATACAACCCTATACGCTCTGGATTGGAGGGCTCTGGTGGTGCATCCAGTGGCGGGCGGAGGGGGTAGCTGGTGGTCTCCCACCTACCCTCCTATCAGGCTCTCATACTCATCCTCCCTCTTCTTCTTTCCTCTGCTATTCTTTCTTCTCTTTTCCCTCTCCACCTAAGGTGGGGGGGGGCTCGTTGGCCCCAATACATAGAACGCAAATCGGGGGGTGACCAGGAGGACCTAGTCCTCTTGATTGCCCTGAAAGGAATATAATCCTAATGCCGCGTACACACGAAGGGACAATCCCGCGGGATTATCCGCTGGACTGAAGTCCAGCGCATAATCCCCTCGTGTGTGGGTCGCCGGCGGACTTTTTGGCGCCAAAGTCCGGCGGACCAAAGTTTTAAGTTTGGTTTTAAAATTATCCGCTGGACTTGGCAGTCCAGCGGACAATCCCGCCGTTAGTAGGCAAGTCTGCGGGACTTTTGAAAATGAACGGACTTGCCCACACACGGAGCAGTCCGTTCATTTAGCACGTGACTTCAGGTACGTAGCTAGCGTAGGCAGTAAATGCCGCCGCGCTAGCTCCGTCACCTGTCATGGATTTAAAGGGAATCCCCACGCCGAAAAACGGCGTGGGGGTCCCCCCCAAATCCATGTCAGACCCTTATCCGAGCACGCAGCCTGGCAGGCCAGGAAAGGGGTGGGGACGAACGAGCGCCCCCCCCCCTCCTGAGCCGTACCAGGCCGCGTGCCCTCAACATGGGGGGTGCCCTGGGGAAAGGGGGGCCGTGCGGCCCCCCCACCCCAAAGCACCTTGTCCCCATGTTGATGAGGACAAGGGCCTCTTCCCGACAACCCTGGCCGTTGGTTGTCGGGGTCTGCGGGCGGGGGCTTATCGGAATCTGAGAGACCCCTTTTATAAGGGGGCCTCAGATCCCGGCCCCCCACCCTATGTGAATGAGTATGGGGTACGGTGTACCCCTACCCATTCACCTAAGGTGTAAAATGTAAAGTAAAAAAAAAACACACACACTTTTGAAAAAATAGTTTATTGCACTGCTCCGGGGGTCTTCTTCCGTCTTGGGGGTCTTCTCGCCGGACTCCCCCGCCATTTACCAAGCTCTTTTACCGAGCGGGGGAAGTCCGGCTACCTTCTTCGTCGTCGCCGCCGTCTGGGGGTCTCGATCCGCCTTCGGGGGTCTTCCGGGGGTCTTCTTCCGTCTTGGGGGTCTTCTCGCCGGACTCCCCCGCCATTTACCAAGCTCTTTTACCGAGCGGGGGAAGTCCGGCTACCTTCTTCGTCATCGCCGCCGTCGTCTGGGGTTCTCGATCCGCCTTCGGGGGTCTTCTGGGGGTCTCTTCTGTTCTTGCGGCGGTCGTCGTCTTCCGCGCCGCCGGCGCCTTCTCCTTCTTCTTGTCCTTCTTCTTGTCCTTCTTCTTGTTCTTGTTCTTGTTCTTGTTCTTGTTCTTCTTCTTCTTCTTCTTCTTCTTCCGATGTTGACCCGACGCTCTCTCTGCCCGGAATGCCTGTGCCGCTCTGCGCTAGGACTTATATAGGGGCATGGAGACAGGGTCACATGTTCATGTCACATGGTGACCCCGCCCCCTTGCGATGTCACAGTCCCAGCATCCTCCGGGACCATGTGACCCTGTCTCCATGCCCCTATATAAGTCCTAGCGCAGAGCGGCACAGGCATTCCGGGCAAAGAGAGCGTCGGGTCAACATCGGAAGAAGAAGAAGAAGAAGAAGAACAAGAACAAGAACAAGAACAAGAAGAAGCACAAGAAGAAGGACAAGGCGCCGGCGGCGCGGAAGACGACGACCGCCGCAAGAACAGAAGAGACCCCCGGAAGACCCCCGAAGGCGGATCGAGACCCCCAGACGGCGGCGACGACGAAGAAGGTAGCCGGACTTCCCCCGCTCGGTAAAAGAGCTTGGTAAATGGCGGGGGAGTCCGGCGAGAAGACCCCCAAGACGGAAGAAGACCCCCGAAGGCGGATCGAGACCCCCAGACGGCGGCGACGACGAAGAAGGTAGCCGGACTTCCCCCGCTCGGTAAAAGAGCTTGGTAAATGGCGGGGGAGTCCGGCGAGAAGACCCCCAAGACGGAAGAAGACCCCCGGAGCAGTGCAATAAACTATTTTTTCAAAAGTGTGGGTGTTTTTTTTTACTTTACATTTTACACCTTAGGTGAATGGGTAGGGGTACATCGTACCCCATACTCATTCACATAGGGTGGGGGGCCGGGATTTGGGGGCCCCCTTATTAAAGGGGTCTCTCAGATTCCGATAAGTCCCCGCCCGCAGACCCCGACAACCAACGGCCAGGGTTGTCGGGAAGAGGCCCTTGTCCTCATCAACATGGGGACAAGGTGCCTTGGGATGGGGGGGCCGCACGGCCCCCCTTTCCCCAGGGCACCCCCCATGTTGAGGGCACGCGGCCTGGTACGGCTCAGGAGGGGGGGGCGCTCGTTCGTCCCCACCCCTTTCCTGGCCTGCCAGGCTGCGTGCTCGGATAAGGGTCTGACATGGATTTGGGGGGGACCCCCACGCCGTTTTTTCGGCGTGTTGAGTCCCTTTAAATCCATGCCAGCTTACGGAGCTAGCGCGGCGGCATTTACTGCCTACGCTAGCTACGTAACCTGAAGTCACGTGCTAAATGAACGGACTTGCCGATGAGCGGCAAGTCCGTTCATTTTCAAAAGTCCCGCGGACTTTGGCCGGCGGATTATCCGCCGGAGAAGTCCGTGCGTGTGTGGGCAAGTCCGCACGTGTGTGGGCAAGTCCACACGCTCGGAAAGTCCAGCGGACCCAGCTGGAAAGTCCGGCGGGATTGTCCGCTGGACTAGGTCCGCCGGCAAAAGTCCGCACGTGTGTACGCGGCATAATGCCGCGTACACACGTGCGGACTTTTGCCGGCGGACCTAGTCCAGCGGACAATCCCGCGGGACTTTCCAGCTAGGTCCGCTGGACTTTCCGAGCGTGTGGACTTGCCCACACACGCACGGACTTCTCCAGCGGATAATCCGCCGGCCAAAAGTCCGTGGGACTTTTGAAAATGAACGGACTTGCCCACACACGGAGCAGTCCGTTCATTTCGAACGTAACTTCAGGTTACGTAGCTAGCGTAGGCAGTAAATGCCGCCGCGCTAGCTCCGCAAGCTGGCATGGATTTAAAGGGAATCCCCACGCCGAATAAACGGCGTGGGGGTTCCCCCCAAATCCAAGTCAGACCCTCATCCGAGCACGCAGCCTGGCAGGCCAGGAAAGGGGTGGGGACCCCCCCCTCCTGAGCCGTACCAGGCCGCGTGCCCTCAACATGGGGGGTGCCCTGGGGAAAGGGGGGCCGTGCGCCCCCCCCCCCCCAAAGCACCTTGTCCCCATGTTGATGAGGACAAGGGCCTCTTCCCGACAACCCTGGCCGTTGGTTGTCGGGGTCTGCGGGCGGGGGCTTATCGGAATCTGGGAGCCCCCTTTAATAATGGGGCCCCCAGATCCCGGCCCCCCACCCTATGTGAATGAGTATGGGGTACGATGTACCCCTACCCATTCACCTAAGGTGTAAAATGTAAAGTACAAAAACACACACACTTTTGAAAAAATATTTTATTGCACTGCTCCGGGGGTCTTCTTCCGTCTTGGGGGTCTTCTCGCCGGACTCCTCCGCTCTCTTCTGCTCTTTTACCTAGCTCTTTCACGAACGGAGGAGTCCGGCTACCTTCTTCGTCGTCGCCGCCGTCGTCTGGGGGTCTCGATCCGCCTTCGGGGGTCTTCCGGGGGTCTCTTCTGTTCTTGCGGCGGAGCCTTCTTCTTCTTCTTGTCCTTCTTCTTGTTCTTCTTCTTCCGATGTTGAGCATCCTCCGGGACTGTGACAACACAAGGGGGCGGGGTCACCATGTGACATGTGCATGTGACCCTGTCCCCATGCCCCTATATAAGTCCAAGCGCAGCGCGGCACAAGCATTCCGGGCAGAGAGAGCGTCGGGTCAACATCGGAAGAAGAAGAACAAGAAGAAGGACAAGAAGAAGAAGAAGGCTCCGGCGGCGCGGAAGACGACGACCGCCGCAAGAACAGAAGAGACCCCCGGAAGACCCCCGAAGGCGGATCGAGACCCTCAGACGACGGCGGCGACGACGAAGAAGGTAGCCGGACTCCTCCGTTCATGAAAGAGCTAGGTAAAAGAGCAGAAGAGAGCGGAGGAGTCCGGCGAGAAGACCCCCAAGACGGAAGAAGACCCCCGGAGCAGTGCAATAAAATATTTTTTCAAAAGTGTGTGTGTTTTTGTACTTTACATTTTATACCTTAGGTGAATGGGTAGGGGTACATCGTACCCCATACTCATTCACATAGGGTGGGGGGCCGGGATCTGGGGGCCCCCTTATTAAAGGGGGGTTCCCAGATTCCGATAAGCCCCCGCCCGCAGACCCCGACAACCAACGGCCAGGGTTGTCGGGAAGAGGCCCTTGTCCTCATCAACATGGGGACAAGGTGCTTTGGGGTGGGGGGGCCGCACGGCCCCCCTTTCCCCAGGGCACCCCCCATGTTGAGGGCACGCGGCCTGGTACGGCTCAGGAGGGGGGGGCGCTCGTTCGTCCCCACCCCTTTCCTGGCCTGCCAGGCTGCGTGCTCGGATGAGGGTCTGACATGGATTTGGGGGGAACCCCCACGCCGTTTTTTTCGGCGTGGGGAGTCCCTTTAAATCCATGCCAGGTCACGGAGCTAGCGCGGCGGCAGTAACTGCCTACGCTAGCTACGTAACCTGAAGTCACGTGCTAAATGAACGGACTTGCCGATGAGCGGCAAGTCCGTTCATTTCAAAAGTCCCGCGGACTTGCCCACTAACGGCGGGATTGTCCGCCGGACTGCCAAGTCCAGCGGATAATTTTAAAACCAAACTTAAAACTTTGGTCCGCCGGACTTTGGCGCCAAAAAGTCCGCCGGCGCCCACACACGAGGGGATTATCCGCTGGACTTCAGTCCAGAGGATAATCCCGCGGGATTGTCCCTTCGTGTGTACGCGGCATAAGAAACACCAGATATATCATTGGGAACAAGTGCAGAGCCAGAAGAAAATATCTTAGTGGATCACAGACAGAAAAAAACAAAATTGCCAACTAAAGGAGAAATGGCAGAAATGTTTGATCGACTGGATTCATCTATCAAAGGAGAAATGGCTACACTTCATGAGAACTTGAGTCAGATTCTAAGAGGGGTGGAGGAAACAGAGGAACAACTGGACTTACAAATGGCTGATATAAATGTGCAAAAAGCCCAGATGGCAGAAATACAGAAAACACAGATATAAAGGTAAAGACTGGAAAACCAGGAAAACCGTAATCGAAGGAAAAATCTTAGAATACGGGGTGTACCAGACCAGCAAGAGGAAGATCTCCAAGAAAAAGGGAGTACTGCTCTGGAATTGTCCAAGATTAAGAAAAATAGATTAAAAGCCTCTGCTCGCTGTGCTCTTGAGAGATGGAATGAAGAGGAGCCCTGGGTGGAGAATGGTAGTGAGGACCCAGAACACAGTGAGCAGAGATGACTACCCTTAAATTTATGACATACAATGTACGTGGTTTAAATACTCCTAAAAAAAGATATAACATAATAAGAGAGATCAAACACTATAAAACAGGAGACACATATTTCACATGACTAGTGTAGTCACGATCAAACCCCTTAGCTGTAACCATAAAACCCCATAAACTTAACTTAATTAATAAATGAGAGACCACACCGGTTATGGAGTAAAATGGCCATAACAGCTAATTTATTTAAATAACCAATAATAAGAACTCCAGTTTCTTATTAGAAAATAAAACATAAATAACAATAACAATAAACAATAAACACTTTCAGACCCCTTGCTGAAAACAAAACAAAACAGGTTAAACCCCTATATACATGTTGGTCAGTGACGGAGCTAAGTGCTTATCACACAACCTGATATCAACGGATATCAACACAAGGGGGCACTGCGGGCTAAAGAAACCAAATGGGTCTCTACCGTACCGCCCGATAACCAACATACCCGCAGTGCACAAAACCATTGGACATCAACAACGTTTGATGTAACAAGGAGGGGCCATCTATTGATGAGCCCCCCACCCACTTACCACCAGTATAACTGCTGCCGTCACTGACCAACAAACAACTAACGCCAACCCCCCCAGCTGTCATGACGAAAAAAGAATTCTTCCAAAGACCTGAAACGACAATGAAAACATTAATACATGCCATCACATACCTATAAAAAAGGGGAGGGTGGGTGGGGAAAAACCTGCCTCCTCGTGCTCTGTCTTTCCCGCACTGACCTCCCGGCTCCGCCCCCCTCTTTTATATGGCCGCTCCTCCCAGCTCTCCCAGCTGCCCACCCCTAAAATTGTTAACTCACTCCTGCTTGCTGTGTAACCTGACACACTGTCATGGGCGGACCTGCATGACATTTCCTTGCAGTGCATTAAATTCCGGTCCTTACTTGACTAGTGTAGTCACGATCAAACCCCTTAGCTGTAACCATAAAACCCCATAAACTTAACTTAATTAATAAATGAGAGACCACACCGGTTATGGAGTAAAATGGCCATAACAGCTAATTTATTTAAATAACCAATAATAAGAACTCCAGTTTCTTATTAGAAAATAAAACATAAATAACAATAACAATAAACAATAAACACTTTCAGACCCCTTGCTGAAAACAAAACAAAACAGGTTAAACCCCTATATACATGTTGGTCAGTGACGGAGCTAAGTGCTTATCACACAACCTGATATCAACTGATATCAACACAAGGGGGCACTGCGGGCTAAAGAAACCAAATGGGTCTCTACCGTACCGCCCGATAACCAACATACCCGCAGTGCACAAAACCATTGGACATCAACAACGTTTGATGTAACAAGGAGGGGCCATCTATTGATGAGCCCCCCACCCACTTACCACCAGTATAACTGCTGCCGTCACTGACCAACAAACAACTAACGCCACAGCCTGAAAGGGGGACCACCTCACCCTTGATGGCACCTCCACACCCGCAGGGCCGCCTGGATACCCTCCTGCAGACCCAATGACCAGAGGTCAATACCCACATCTGTAAGATGCACTCCATCCCGCCTCAAGTACATCCCTACATTTACTTCCAACTCCCGGTGGCGAACAACTAGGCCACCTTGCCATGCTATGAACCGTCCCACCACTTTATTGACCCGGATTCTGGCTTTATTAATCCTAAACACCGACCTGGCCATGCGCCAGTTGGTCCTGGCTACCATATCCGACCAAATCAGAATGGTGCCCGGGAAAGTGGCCCGGAGGAACATAATGTCTGCCTTGATATCAGCTATCAAGTCCCTCACGGTCCTTACACCCAAGTCATTGCCGCCTGCATGAATGACCAACACTTCAGGTGGTCTATCGAGCCAGGCGTATCTCTCAACCTCCGGGACCACCCTGCCCCACATCATACCAGGCCTACCTAACCACCTGATAACTGCATCCCTCCTGGAGATGCCCAGCTGTCTCCCACCTGGTCTCACGTCCCCCCTTCTGGCACCCCAGCACACGTAAGAATGGCCGAGGATCCATACAAGGAGTTGTCGCCCTGCATCTGTAACAACAAGAACAACGTTACACGCACAACACCCCTTACTACATCCACCTTATGCAGTACCCCTACATACCCACCAATACTACTATTGGCACTTTAATTAAATCAACAACCAAACCCCCTTTTTTTTTTTTTTTTTTTATTCACACACCAACTGTGGCCGAACATAACTGCGGAATCGCTGAGATTCCCATCTCCCTAACTTTTGCACATCCGCTTCATCCAACCCACACCTGGCGGCTTCAGTAGCTGCCCCAATGCGGAAGGAGTGTGAAGCGTAGGCGTTACTATCCAATCCCAACCTCCCCAAACACTTTCTCAACACCGCCACAAACTGAAATTTGGACAAGTACCGTCCATCCGCATGTAACAACAGCGGACCCTCCCCCCCTGGTCTTACTGCCAGAAACTTCGTCACCGTTAATAAAGGGCAAACACCGCACCCCTGTACAGCATACAAACTCACCTGCGTCCCTCGTCCTCTTTGGTCTGTTTTTGATCTTCTCAACCTGACCATCACCTTATCTTCCCCTATATCCACATCCTGAACCATCAAGCCCCCCGCCACCTCTTTTGATGGGCTGACCAATTCCCCAATACGGAACGCTCCAAAGAATGCCAATGCAAATGCAGCTGAAAACAACCTCACCTCGTACGCTGACTGACACACCCCTTTAAGCTGTACACTTATATCCAACAAGTTCCCAAATGTGATGGGGCGCCGCTTGTCCTTGCTCCTATGCAACTTCCGATACCCCTTTATGGCTTGCTTCACCCAGAAATCCTTCGTTAGATCCTCCCTTCTCCTCAATTTAAACCAAAACGTAAGCCCTGCCATCCTCTTTTCAATAGACGACACCGATTTTCCCATTTCCATATCCCTGGCCACCCAATCCAGCAATAACAACCTGTCTCCCGGGTCCTCCCCCCCGGCTTGTGCCATACCCCGAAGGTCAGTCCATTCCTTCCACACTTTAGAGTAGGCCAGCCATGTCGACTCACTTACAGACCTCCGTATCCACTCTGCCGCGGTTCCAATGCTAAATCCCACATCCAGCCCGGGCATGGAACACCCTCCGCTCTTGCTGTCGGCGCCAGCTCCCTGAACTTGTCCCACTGAAAGCGAGACAAGGCGTCAGCTAAAGTGTTCTCAACACCCGGGATGTGAACAGCATACAAAAAGATGTTCAACCGCATGCAACGCAACACCAGATGTCTCATCAATCTGATGACAGGAGGAGAAGCCGCAGACATGTTGTTGATCACCTGAACCACCCCCATATTATCGCAGTTCAGCCTCAACTTGAGGTTCCTGCACGACTCCCCCCACAACTCCAAAGCCAGCACCACCGGAAACAGTTCCAGCAGTACCAAGTTTTTCTGAAAACCCACCCGTAACCATGATTGCGGCCAAGGCTCCGCACTCCACTGTCCCTGGAAGAAAGCCCCATAACCTGTAGATCCAGCGGCGTCTGTCACCAGCTCCACATCAAAGTTACTGACCGGTCCCGACATCCAAACCGCCCTGCCATTGTAACCTTCCAGGAACTGATCCCATATCTTCAAATCCTCTCTATGTTCCTTGTTAAGCCTAATGAAATGTGTCGGTATTCGCACCCCCTTAGTCGCTGCCGACAACCGCCTACAAAATATCCTACCCATGGGAATAATCCTGCACGCAAAATTCACCTTTCCCAACAACGATTGTAACGTGCGCAACTGAACTTTTTTCCAACCATAAACCTCTCCCACCATTTTCCTCAAATCCCCTACCTTCTCTTCCGGCAGTCTACATTCCATGGCCATGGAATCTATTACTATACCCAAAAAACTCAACTCTGTACGCGGGCCCTCCGTTTTATTGGCTGCCAATGGCACCCGAAATTTGTCCGCAATGTGCTGCAACGTGGACAACAGTATCGCACACACATTGGAAGACGGAGGACCCACGCACAAGAAATCATCCAGGTAGTGGATGACAGAATCGATCCCTGTCACATCCCTCACTACCCATTCCAAGAAGGAACTAAACGCCTCAAACATGGCGCAAGAAATGGAGCATCCCATCGGTAAACACCGATCAACATAAAACTCGCCCTCCCAGCAACAGCCCAATAACCGAAAGCTCTCTGGGTGTACCGGTAATAGCTGAAATGCTGCTTCCACGTCAGATTTTGCCATTAGCGCCCCTTTTCCGTACCGTCGCACCCAACGCACTGCGGCGTCGAATGACGTGTAAGACACCGTACACTCATCTGGGTCTATGAAGTCATTGACCGAGCCCCCTTTTGGGAACGACAAATGGTGAATGAGCCGAAACTTGTTCGGCTCTTTCTTGGGTACCACACCTAACGGCGACACCACCAGGTCCTCTAACGGCTTAACCTTAAAAGGCCCCGCCATCCTACCCAACCCCACTTCCTTGGAAAGTTTCTCCGACACTACCTCAGGGTGTTGCAAGGCGGATCTCAAGTTCTTGGCCAGTGGTGGAATCACTGACAAGTTACACGGAATCTTGAAACCCTCCCTGAAACCCCTGCTCAACAAAACCGCCGCCCCTTTGTCTGGATATCTATTTAGGAAAGGTTGCATCCTTTCCCACATCACCGGCGTCGTCCCTCTTGTGGCCAGATTCGCCTCCCCGCTTGCCTTTTTTAAAACATCTGGCGAGGGTGTGACCCCCCCCGCATCCTGAACATTCATGCTTGAATTTACAGGTCCCTCCAAACTTACAGGCCCCTTCATTAAATTGCCAGCATACCCCCCACTTCTTACCGGCCGGAGGTCCCGAGGCCTGGCTGCCTCCGGCCCCCCCTTGAAATGTCTGAGTCGGCGTCTTAGCCGACGCCATCAGCTTCATCCAGAGGCTAATATCTTTGTGATCCCACCTTAAAGCCGGGCGTACAGCCCTACGCTGGCGGAACTGCTCGTCGTACCGCAGCCACGCCGTTCCACCGTACACCCGATAAGCCTCCCCAATTGCGTCCATGTAGCAGAACAACGCCGAACAATGTTCGGGGTTCTTCTCCCCAATCACTCCCGCCAAAATGGCAAACGCCTGGAGCCAATTGGCGAAAGTCCTCGGAATGAGTCTATACCTCCTTTTTTCCTCATCATCCTTTTTGCTACTATCCGGTTTTACCCTGTCCAGGTTGAATTTTTCCAGGGGGAGTAAGGAGAAAATCTCCACGTACTCCCCCTTCCAAATCTTCTCCCTGACCTCCTGTTTTAAATGAGCCCCGAGCGGTCCTTCAAAACAGACATAGACCTCGCATTTCGCTGCATCGGCCATCCGTACTATATCATCCCTCACCGTCTGTTCCTTTTCCCCTTTTTCCACCTCATTCCCCTTCTCTGCTCCCACCACAACGGAGGTCGGCTGACTTCCTGCCGTGGCCTCTGCCGCCACCCCTCCCCTGACTGTTACACCAGCCCCCACTTCTCCAACTTCCATACTCACCCCTACTGCTGGAGCATCCCTCCTCTCGCCAAAACGGCCTATCAGCACCTTTAACCCTTCCAACAATTCCTGCAGTTGCCCAGGACTAGTATCCGCCCTACCGCTCACCGCTCGCGGTTGGTCCGTCTCTGCCAACGACGATGCGGGAGGTATCCCTGGGCTTCCCCCACTGCTACCTGTCCCTAACAGGGATTGTAAAACTTTTACAAAAGAATTATTGTCAGTGGACTTACCGGGCTGACCGGGGCGGGATTCCCACAGCCGCTGCACGGGCCTCCACCGGCGGGATAGGGCGACTGAGCTCCTCCTCCTCTTCCGACAATTCACCTTCAGACCGAGAAACGTCCTCCTGCGTAAAAGACAAGGCACGCACCCTAGGGGAGGGGGTCCTGTAAGAGTTACGATCCCGCCTGCCCGTTCCCACTTCGGGCTGCTGGCTGGTCCCTGGCTGATCCAAACTCGCATGCGCAGGTGGGCCGGTTCGGGCTCCGCTCCTGCTGACTCGGGTCACTGCCGTGCTTGCTGGTGGCGTCCCGCCATCCCTTGCCCGTTGTGCTGAGTGGGTCCCCCTCCCCCCCACCCGTGATGACCCTCTGACCCTTCCGTCCTCCCCCCCTGACTCGTGCAGAGCCTCTGGGGGGTTCGCTGAAAAGGCATGTCCGGGGGGTGTGACCCCCCTCCTGGCCGTTGCCCGAGTGGCCCTTGAATCCCCTCCCCCCTGCTCGTGCAGAGCTGCTGGGGCGGACGTGGTCCCTGAAGAGCCTGATGCGCCGGCCATCTTCCTCCCCCTTGCCGCGGCCCCCCCACCCCCCTCCCCCCAGTGTTCCTACTGCCCCCCACCACGTGTGAAGGTGCTGGGGCTGCTGAGGCTGTTGTAGCACTGCCATCTGATGTTAAGGATCCTCTTCCCGGTCGGCCCCTCGCCCCCCCCTCCCCCCCCAGGCCTGAGTCCTGCCTGCTTGTGTGACCCTCCAGCGCTGTCCCTCTGCACTCTCTTGGCTGGGGGGGTGGATCGCTCCCCCCTCGGGCTCCTTACCAGTCTTGAAGGTCCTGCTGTGGCCCCTGGAGAGTAGCGCTCCGGCGCCCTGGACACTCGGCCACGCTGTCCGGCGCCGCCATCTTGGATGTCCCTCACTGCTGCCTGGTCTCTTGAGCCCCCTCCTGAGCCATCCAGGACCGCTGCTATCTGCTCCATGACCCATCCGGGTCCTTTCTGCGCCGCCGCCGCCCTCACGATCGCCGCAAAATCCCCTCCGTCGGCCATGTTTTTTGGAAGCACTGAGGAGCAGAGTGAAAAACCTGCCTCCTCGTGCTCTGTCTTTCCCGCACTGACCTCCCGGCTCCGCCCCCCTCTTTTATATGGCCGCTCCTCCCAGCTCTCCCAGCTGCCCACCCCTAAAATTGTTAACTCACTCCTGCTTGCTGTGTAACCTGACACACTGTCATGGGCGGACCTGCATGACATTTCCTTGCAGTGCATTAAATTCCGGTCCTTACTAGACTCTAACCTTAAAATTATTTCAAAAGACTACCCAGTCTGGCTTTTTTACGGGGACTCTCCAACAAAAAGAGCTAAAGGAATAGCCATAGGATTTGCCAGAGGAGTAAGGTTCACCTTGGAAAAGAGAAATACGGATCCGGAAGGGCGATATCTATTTTTGAGGGGTAGAATTAACAAAGTGGAGTACGCCCTGGCAAATATCTATTGCCCAAATAACAATCCGATAAAATACTCAATAGACGCTATAAAAAAAATTGTATATTTTAAGAGAGGAGGCACCATCATGGGCGGTGACTTTAATTTCTGTATGATACCAGGTTTCGATAGTACGTCAAGTGTACAGAGGACTGGGAAAGTACAGAGGAAGTTATTAAAAAGATTGTGCAACAGAATCAATTGACAGATGTATGGCGAATACAACATGCCAAATGCCGGGACTATACGTTCCACTCCTCTGTACACCGGACATACTCAAGAATTTTTTTTCTATCTGGTCCAACATAGACTGCTGGAAACGTCAACACGAATATTTAAAACTCTACATTCTCTGACCACACCCCTGTGATTATGAGAATAAAGCGAGCGAAGCGATCCCTGTTACTATGTGCTACCGTATATCCACTTGGATGGTGGGTCTTGAACCTGCACTCACTGGGCAGCGCCGCTCATCTTCGGAGATTTTCGGAATCTCCTTGTCCTCCGTACTGCGCAAGCGCTGCGCCTGTGCAGTACAGGCCGGACAGTTTTTGTCAGAACAACGGTATACATGTCTATTCTGCACAAGGTACAGACAAGTCCTGTTGGATCCATGCCTGGTTAATTTTAATGAACGTGAGCTTGTCCACATTGGCTCTGAACAGGTGGCTGCGCTTGTCTGTGATAACGCCCCCTGCCGTGCTAAACACAAGTTCAGATAATACACTGGCTGCAGGGCAGGCCAGCACCTCTAAGGTATAAAAGGCAAGCTCAGGTAATGTGCCCAATTTGGAGACCCAGAAGTTGAAGGGGGCAGACCCATCATTCAGTACGTGTAGGCGTGTGCACACATACTGCTCCACCATGTTGGTGAAATGCTACCTCTGCTAAGACATTCCATCTCAGCTGGTGGTGCTGGTTGTTGTGGCGTGCTGACAAAGCTTTTCCACATTTAGGCCATGCTAACCCTGCCTTCTGAGGTGCTGGCGGTGCCCTGGCTGCGTTGGCGACCTCTTCCTTCTTCTCTGCCTTCGCCTTGTGCTTCCACCCTACCCCCGCTGTCAGGTGGGAATGCCACCAGCAGCGCGTCTACCAGCGTGCGCTTGTACTCGCGCATCTTACGATCACGTTCCAGTGAGGTAATTAAGGACTGTACGTTGTCCTTGTAACGGGGATCCAGCAGGGAGGCCACCCAGTAATCAGCACCAGTTAGAATGTGGGCAGCTCGGCGGTCGTTGTGGAGACACTGCAGCATGTAATCGCTCATGTGTGCCAGGCTGCCCAGAGGCAACGAAAAGCTGTCCTCTGTGGGAGGTGTATCGTCTGTGTCCTCTGTATCCCACCAGCCACGCACCAGTGATGGCCATGAGCTGGTCTGTGTGCCACCCTGCTGTGAACATGGTTCCTCCTCCTCCATCTCCTCCTCCTCATTCTCCACCTCGTCATCCTCCAGAACTGTGCCCTTGCTGCCGGACAATTGTGTACCTGGCGTTTGTTGATGCAGGAACCCACCCTCGTAGCCACTTGTGAATGATTGCCCTGAAAGCCTTGGAAATTATCCCTCTTCCTCCTCCTTCTCCTGTGCCACATACTCTTCCATCGTCGCCCGAAGCGTTTTTTCAAGGAGGCATAGAACTGGGATAGTAACGCTGAGAACGGCATCATCTGCACTGGCCATGTTGGTGGAGTACTCGAAAAAGCGCAAAAAGGCACACAGGTGTCGCATGGAGGCCCAGTTATTGGTGGATAAGTGGTGCTGTTCCGCAGAGCGACTCACGCGTGCGTGCTGCAGCTGTAGGTCCACTATCGCCTGCTGCTGCTCGCACAGTCTGGCCAGCATGTGCAAGGTGGTGTTCCACCTTGTGGGCACGTCACATATGAGGCGGTGAAGTTACACTGCGCTGACAGGCGAGCAGCAGCAGGGTGAGAACGCCGAAAGTGCGCACAGACGGCCCGCACTTTCTGCAGCAGCTCTTGCATATCGGGGTAATTTTTAAGGAACCTCTGGACCACCAAGTTCAGCACATGCGCCAGGCAAGGGATGTGCGTCAAACCGGCTAGGCCCATAGCTGCTACGAGATTTCACCCATTATCGCACACCATCAGGCCGGGCTTGAGGCTCACTGCCACCAACCACTCATCGATCTGTTGTTCCATGTCCCTCCACAACTCCTGCGTGGTGTGGGGTTTTCCCCCAAACAGGAAAGTTTTAAAACTGCCTTCTGTCGTGTACCCCTGGCTGTGCTGAAGTTGGTGGTGAAGGTGTTACGATGATCGGATGAGGAGGCGGTAGAGGATGAGGAAGCAGAGTAGGAGGAGTTAGCAACAGATGGTTGTGCAGGGAAGGGATGGCTCGCCTGGAAAAGTATTGGCAGCTGGGCATGACGTACTGTGGGACAGCCAATGCCATCAGGCTTTTAAAACTCTGCGTCTCCACCAGACGGAATGACAGCATTTCAAAGGCGAGGAATTTTGAAATGCAGGCATTCAGGGCCAGGGATCACGGGTGGGCAGGGGGGTACTTCCTCTTCCGCTCCAGTGTTTGGAAGATAGAGAGCTGAATGCTTCCATGGGACATTGGGGAGATGGTTGACCCAGGTGGTAGTGTTGCTGGCAGAACCTCTGTTTGCGGGTTGGCAGGTGCAACTGTCACTACAGAGGTGGATGAAGAGGCCGAGACTGCAGCAGAAGAGGAAGCAGGAGGAGTCAGAGACCTTTCTTGGTTCTTGAGGTGTCTACTCCACTGCAGCTCATGCTTTGCACTTAGATGCCTGGTCATGCAGGTTGTGCTCAGGTTGAGAACTTTTATGCCTCGCTTCACTTTTTTGCACCCTGCTCCCTCTTCTGCTGTGCTGGTGGTTCTGTGCGACCACCGCCTCTTCCTCCAAACTACACTGGTCACCTGCATGATGTTGATTCCATGTGGGGTCGAGGACCTCATTGTCTTCCACATCATCTTCCACCCAGTCTTCACCCCTGCCCTCCTTGTCGGTCTGCACAATTGCGAAAGCAGCAGCAGTTGGCACCTGTGTTTCGTCATCATCCGAGATGTGCTGCAATGGTCCTCCCATGTACTCATCATGAAACATAAGTGGTTGGGCATCGGTGCACACAATCTCTTCCACTTCTGGGGCAGGTCTAGGTGGATGGCCCCAGGAAACCCTGCTAACAGAGTCCTCAAAAAGCAGAAGAGACTGCTGCATGATTTGGGGCTCAGACTGCTTGGCTGATTTGCAAGGGGGTGAGGTGAAAGACTGATGGACATCGGCTGCAGGTGCCAACTCTGATCTTTCATCAGGAGACTTGGTGGGAGACAATGTGAAGGAACCGGATGCACTGTCAGCAACCCAATCTACTATCGCCTATACTTGTCCTGGCCTCAACATTCGTACAGCCGCATTAGGCCCGACCAAATACTGCTGCAGGCTCTGTCGCCTACTCGCACCTGAGGAAGATGTTTCACTTGTGCGTGTAGCTGGCACAAATCGACCACATCCTCTCCCTGCAACAGGAGCTCCACCAGCAACACCATGACCGGGGCCACGTCCCTTCTTTGACGTTCTCCTCATATTTTTCAAATTTAGGATCTTGCCCTAAATGGGTGTTTTTGGAATAGCAGAATACACCCACAGTATGTAAACGGTGTATGTCACAGTAACATATGCAGTGCTGGTGGCACTGAGCTTGCACATACAAGTTATATTTTCTCTGGCACTGGGCTCATGGCAGTGTAAAAAGACTGTGCACTGCAACCCAACCAGGTAAATCAATGTAGATCGCTGAGGAATTAGAATAGATTTCTGAACCAGGACTCCTATCTATTTCTCTCCCTCAAAGCAGCAGCAGGAACCTTTCCCTACACTGTCTATCTTTTCTCTCAGTGCAGTGTAAAAAGCTTGTGCACTGCACCCACACAACTAAATCAATGTAGATCGCTGAGTAATTAGAATAGATTTCTAAATCAGGACTCCTATGTAATTCTCTCCCTCAAAGCAGCAGCAGCCAGGAACCTTTCCCTACACTGTCTAAAGCAGAGTGATGTGCTGTGCTGTGTGCCTCTAGCTTATATAGAGGCTGGGTCACATGCTACACTGGCCAATCACAGCCATGCCATTAGTAGGCATGGCTGTGATGGCTTCTAAGGGCACACCAGTTAAACGAATGTTGATTGGCTGCCCTGCAGCTTTTTAAAATGTGCCATTACATTTCCGAACACCGGACTCGAACCCAAACATATAGTAAATTGTTCGGGTTTGGGTCCGGGTACAAAAACCCAAAAGTCCGGTACGAACCCGAATTTTATAGTTTGGGTTCGATCAACCCTAGTAAAGATCACTACTTCCTTGGATATGCTTTACCAATTAAATTCCTGCCATTGCTAAATTAAATTTAAACTTGAGTTGAGTATAATAGCATCAAGACATGTGTCATGGTTAGGGAGAATTAATATCTTTAAAATGAGTCTCCTACCGAAGAGTATGTATAAGTATCAGATGCTGCCGATCCCCCTTCCACAAGTGTATTTTAAAACTCTAAACACGATACTCTTAAGGTTTATCTGGCAAGGGAAAAAGCAGCGGATAAGTTTAACAGTGTTAAATAGAGACAAAAGACAGGGGGGCCTGGGGGTACCAGACTTAAAGCGGCTCTGCACTGCCAAATTAAAAAAAATGTTTTAGGTCTATCTATCTGCATTGTATTGAGTAGATAATACACTTACTTGTTTGACAGCTGCACCTTTTCTCTGTCCGTTTCATGTCTAAAGATGATTTATAAAACGATCTCCTGATCAATTTCATTTTGCTTGTGGGCATTTGAAACCCACAAGCAGACTTCCTGGTTCCCTTTCTTTACGCGTACCAGCATGCATTGCCGGTTCACGCGCATGCTCAGTAGCTTCACAGCTACGAGCGGCGTATAATCAGGACGGTAACCATAACAATGAGTCTGAAGCTCTCCAAACGTGGCCGGCGTAATGACGTCACGCCATGCAAATAACACGAGATTTTGCATCGGAACCCTCGCAATGTCTCTTGGGATTGATTACTCGAGATCCCAAGAGACACAGCGAAATGAGGAAATGACGCCGATCCCCGCTGAGAGCCCGCCCACCCCCGCAAGGAGAAGAAAACAGATGAAGACGTCATGAAAGGTAAGCATAAAAGATGCAGAATTGAACCATCAATTCTGTCATCTTACATGATAAGTAAGCCATAGAGACTTAGTTCATGTAATGGGTGCAGAACCGCTTTAAAGAACTATCATAAGGCAGTTCTTGTTTCACGTGTGATAGAATGGGCAAAAAATAACAAAGATAAAAGATGTAGAATTGTGAATATAGTCTTTGGTAATAAAAATAACTTAGTTAACATGTACCATCATCCATTAATGTTGTAGGAACAAGGGGTTATTAAGCTACAAACGCAGGTGCTGAATCTGCGTCCAATGAGCCTATCGCCCACAAGACTTTTGGGGAAAAAGAAAAGAAATTGGACTATCTCGGTACTTGTAATGGGTAAAAGAAAATAGGGATAGGGATGATAATAACAAAAAAAATTTTAATAGAAAAGACATATACATGAATAAAAAATGATGTACATTGTACAATTCAATTCAATAAAATCAAATAGTAACCACTCCTAAACGAATATGAAACAAGACAGATGAATGCTGGACTTGGCCTGCAAACTTTGCGTTTGTTTAAACTTGAGGAGGTGGTTTCTCGACCGGTTTCGCGGCCTAGCCGCTTCTTCAGGAGAAAAATCTGGAATACATTGTATATTTAACCATGTAGCATGAACACAGCCGAATAAATTCATTAGATATACATATTAATACATCTTTACACAATAAAGTGGATCAACTCACCAATGCATGTAGAGACTAAGGATGGGCCCGGTGTTCGATTCAAACCCATGTTCGAATCGAGCACCGGGCGTTCGCTCGCTCGGCGAGCCCAGAACTATTGGGGCCGCTCGCATCAAATTTGTGTGATGCGAGCGGCCCCGCAATGCATTGCGGCCCGCGCAGTGCAATGCTGGCTGATGATTGGCCAAGCATGCACTGTGACCCCGCATGCTTGGCCAATCACAGCGCCGGCAGCGAGGAGAGCCATAATTGGCTACAGGCAGGATGCCTGTAGCCAATTATAGCTCAGGGGCTTTAGTACACGCCCCACGGTATAAGAGTGCCGGCGGCCTCGCATATTATGTTTCAGTCAGTGTCAGCGTGTCAGTGTGCTGCTGACAATATGTGCTCTATTTCTGGGGATATGTGTGTGCATGCTGTTAGAACAGCATTGCAGTATCACATCTGGGGGGTGTCTATAGGTGGCCTGTGAAGGGGGGCAGGTTTCCTGTGCTTAGAACTTTCCCTGCAAAAAAGTGTAATTTTTGCAGGAAAAAAGCTATTTAAAAACACTCGCGGCTAATGAATTGATGGCTCCTGTAACACAGAGAACCGTCATTCATTAATAAAAAATAAAAAAAAAGCGTAGGGGTCCCCCCAAATTCAATAACCAGGCCCTTCAGGTCTGGGATGGATATTAAGGGGAACCCCAGCCAAAAAAAAAACAGATGCCCTCCGTTTTAAAAGACCTGTCAGATGGAGCGGAGCCTCACACAGCGGGAGCCTCCCAGTGTGCGGAGCGGCCCAAGAAGACACCGACACCGACGCCGACGGAAGAAGATGCCGGACGAGAAGGACGAGAAGACCAGCGCAAAAGAAGCAGATCGGAGGAAGAAGAAAATGGAAGAAGATGGAAGAAGATGACGGAAGGAGAAGATGAAGAAACCGAAGGATGAAGAAAGAAGAAAGAAGATTTTAATAAAGGAATTGTCAAAGACTGTCTCCTGTCATTTTTACCATTTTTGCCACTTTTTTGGTGAAATGGTAGGGGTACTTTTGTACCTCCTTACCATTTCACACAGGGGGGGGGGGGGCGGGATCTGGGGGTCCCCTTGTTAAAGGGGGCTTCCAGATTCCGATAAGCCCCCCGCCCGCAGACCCCCACAACCAATGGCCAGGGTTGTGGGGAAGAGGCCCTTGTCCTCATCAACATGGGGACAAGGTGCTTTGGGGGTCTTAGACCCCCAAAGCATCCTCCCAATGTTGAGGGCATGTGGCCTGGTACGGTTCAGGCGGGAGGGGGGGCCGCTCTCGTCCCCCCCTCTTTTCCTGCGGCCTGCCAGGTTGCGTGCTCGGATAAGGGTCTGGTATGGATTTTGAGGGGGACCCCACGCCATTTTTTTTTGGCTAGGGTTCCCCTTAAAATCCATACCAGACCTCAAGGGTCTGGTATGGACTTTGAGGGGGACCCTACGCCATTTATTTTTAATTTTTTTTGGCTGGGGTTCCCCTTAATATCCATCCCAGACCTGAAGGGCCTGGTTATTGAATTTGGGGGGACCCCTACGCTTTTTTTTTTTTCATTTTTTTTATTTTTTATCAATTAATTTTTTTTATGAATGAGTTTCAATGAATGACTGTTCTCTGTATTACGGGAGCCGTGAATTAACATTAGCCGCGAGTGATTTTAAATAGCTTTTTTACTTTCAAAAATGACACTTTGCGCAGAGACAGTTCTAAACACGGGAACATGCGCCCCTTCACAGGCATACTATAGACACCCCCCAGGTACGAAATTTAAAGGAATATTACACTTTTATTGTTTCAATTTAAGCATTATTAAAATCACTGCTCCTGAAAAAACGGCCGTTTTTAAAAAAAAAAATTGCATTGATACATGTCCCCTGGGGCAGGACCCAGGTCCCCAAACACTTTTTATGACATTAACATGCATATTAGCCTTTAAAATTAGCACTTTAATTTCGAACGTTCGCATCCATTATAACTAATAGGGTTCTAAAGCTCGCACGGACTTTAGGTCCGTTCGCGGGTTCTGGTGCGAGCCGAGCGGAGGGGTGTTCGGCTCATCCCTAGTAGAGACACCTTCCAGCGGAATCCAATAACTGCCTCCCCCGGCGGATATGTTTTTTTTTTTATTATGGAATAGGCTATAACATTGAAAGGAAGTTTTATGACTATGCTTATATAGATTGATAATCACCTCACACCACCGGGTGTGAAAAGATTGAAATAATGGTGTGAAGGAGAGTTCCCCAAGATTTACACCGGAAGATAAATATAGATGAGAATAGAGGATTGGAAAGAAAGGAAATAAAAAGATAGGGATGAGAATTGGTGTGCAAAGGAGGGTGTGAAAGAAAAAAAGGGGAAAGAGAAAGTGAGGGGAAGGAAACAGAATTGAATATACAGGTGAGCAATAGAGAAGTGAGCGGAATTGGGAAGGAAAATAAGGAGGGGGGAAGGGGGGGGGGGAGGGAAGGGGGGGGAGAAAAGGGAAGAGGGGGAGAGGGAGAAGAAGAGAGGAGGGGTAAGGAAGGAGTGGGAGGAAGAATGGGGAGGGGAACAATGGAGGGAAGGGGAAGTGATGGGGAGATGGGAGCTGGAGGGAAGGGAAGGAAAAACAGAGGGGAGGAGAAGACAGTGCTTAAGAGTAATCTACCACCTCAACACCATTGATTATAAGGAATTTGGTTGTAAAGTAACTTACAAAAGATTATGTCAAGCCGGACAATGATGCAAGAGCTTCAGGGGATCAGCTGCCTGGCGTGGTGCTTGGATTTCTCATAAGATATGGTTACAACTAAATTAAGTAGGCACCGGCCTGCAGAGGCCTGGTGTTTAATACCCAATTTGGTTTAGAGTATCTGAGAGATAGATAATAGGGATAAATTGAATGACTCTCCCTCTGGTATTGGAGGAAGTGGTTGATAATAAGATATATGTTAATTAAGCACCCACCTTGCAGTTAGACATCCTGAGTTTGGCTCCGCATCTGTGCCATTCCACCTTGCTCACTGGCGGTGTATCTACCACCGCCATATAAGCACCCCAACCGATGATGTCAGCTCCGGCCGCAGGTGCGGCCTATGCTGGCGTCAGGGGTCAGCCCATCTACGTGATGGCATGGGGGGGCGGTCCAGCAGTGCGTACCAAACACAGCCAAAGTTGCTGGAACGGCGCGGATCACAATTGTGATGCGGCGAGCGCGACAGTCCCATACCCGGGCATGCGCCGCAAGAAATTGAGTGCGCATGCGCCAGGGACGGTAGGCGTGGATGGTGATGATTGGTAACCACCAATCGTCACCGCCGAGGATATCACGCAGAGCAGACATCCGTCATGGTGCCGCTGTGCGCGATTAACAAAGCCGCTTGCGCATGCGCCAATGAGGCCTGCATGCGCGCGCAGCAAAGATGGCTATGTAATGGTACCCCACCGCGAGACGACCCTGTAACCGCCACGCACCGGAACATCAGCCTAAAGTGCAAGCCAAGGCTGTGTCCGGTAAGAGGGACATGATAGTCCCTCCAAGATGGGCACATATTCCCTGGGAGAGGCCCCGAAAATTTGGAATAGACTCCAGTGGTTAGTCTCGATAATACCTGCAACGGTTAATGAATCCATCTTGTACAGCAACAAAATACATACAAAAATACAATGCAAAAAATTACAATATAGAAATAGGGGGATTTTTCAAACCCACATGTATTTTTTACACACCATGAGCAACATTTTATGGTCATTCAATTCCCGGGGTAGAGAATGTGGCTAATGGGTGGTTAGGTGCAAATAACCAAAGGGATAAAATTGGGGAATTTTGGGTAAATTAATAATATAAAGGGAAGGGACAATAATGGAGGGCAGGCTAGAAGGGAGGGGGGGAAAGGTTGGGCAGGGAAAAGAAGGGGGAGGGAAAGGGGGGGGGAATTAACAGCTGGAGATGGAAATAAGTAAGGGGATTGTGGGGAGGTGGGAGCAGATAATAATTGTTATATTTGAAAATTATGTGAAAGGCTCTATGAAACAGGTCTACGGGAATGGCTTATAAGATATCGTCTCGTTCAGACCTGGGTGGCATTTAATTTTTCAATCCAAAAGGTCTCCCTTTGTAGGATTAAACGATCCCAGTCACCCCCTCTAGGGTTTGGGGATATCACCTCCAATACCCGGAAGTTTACCACTGACGTATCATAACGGTGGTATAATCCGACATGACGTCCAATTGTGGTCAATTTACCACTTCCGGAATAGTAGAGGTGGTCCCCAATCCTTTGTCTCAATTCCCTAATGGTTTACCCCATGTAAAATGATTTTCAATTGCACGTCATAAGATAAATCACTCCTCTAGTGCCACAGTCTGCATGGCAATGAGGAACAAAAATCTCTCTGTTTGGTAAGGTGAAACGTTTAACCTCCCTGACCCATGGGCAACGAGGACATTGGCCACATTTAAAAGTCCCATAAGGCCTATTATTGGGGGGTTTTGCAGCGACGTAATGGCTGCTGGTCAAACGATCACGGAGAGAACAAGCTCTCCGGAATACCAGTTCTGGGTTAGAGCGTACGTGTTTGTTTATGGTCTGATGATCTGTCAATATATGCCAGTTTTTTGTCAGAATATCTCTCAGTGTTTGATGGTGAGCAGAGTAGGTAGTAATGAACCTAACTGATTCCGTAGAAGAAGTAGGTTTAGGACGTTTGACTAAGAGAGAGCTTCTCGATCTCCGAAAGGCTTTATTAAACGCCTTTCTGAGATTAGACGAGGAATATCCTCTGGCTAGTAAACGCTCACGAAGCGCATTGGCCTGCATTCTGAAATCTTTCTCAAATGTACAATTTCTGCGCAGTCGTAGATACTGTGCGAACGGTATACTTCGCACCAGTGGTTTCGGATGAGCACTGGTGGCGAAGAGCAACGTATTCCCCGCTGTGGGTTTTCGGTAAAGATTCGTCCCTAAACTGCCGTCTGGTTGTTTGATGATGGACAGATCCAAGAATGGGATCTGACCATCATCAACGTCGAAGGTAAAGCTAAGGTTAAACGTATTTTGGCCTAGTCTGTCTATGAATTCAATGAGTTTCTCTCTGGTTCCTGTCCAAACTAAGAACTGGTCATCTATATATCGGTACCATAACAGTACCTCCAATAGATATTCTGCGTATCTTTCATCTGATTGTACCGAGCGTTCCCAACCTCCCAAATATAAGTTTGCATACGCAGGGGCCTTGAGTCTGCAAAAATAGCTGTTCATTAAAAATAAAGTAATTTTTGGTTAAGATAAATTTCAAGAGAGTAAGTATAGGGGGCGTGGCCTGACCTCGAGTGAGAATGGCAGCATAATTCCTGAGCTCCTGCTGACGGAGAGATTTCTTTACTACAACTGAGGATTTTTACCCAACTAAAGTTTCTGAAAAGATGGGAACCTCTTCCCGTGGCTCTTCAGCCTCCAGATCCCGATCCCCGAGAGAAAACTCCGGGCGTACAAGCCAGAACATACCTGAGATGTTCCGGGCCCAGGCGGAGAATATGGCGTCGTCCAGGGGCTCCTCACAGGCCTCAAGCCTGCCTCGTGACCATGCACAGCGGCTCCTGCCAGAAGCTGAGGGGATAATTCTCACCCCCCCCAACAACCCCCCAGCCTCCATGACCTGCGCTCGATAGCTGCGGACATAAAAGACACCCTCACGGCGTCACTTACAGCAGCGATATCAGATCTCAGGGTAGATATACAGACGATCGCGGGAAAGGTTCAGGAGGTTGAAAAAATCACTTCGACCCACTCTGCGGTCCTCCGCTGCTCCTGTCAAGCGATTGATTGCCACACCATGCAACTTCGGGATCTCAACCGCCACGTCGAAGATTTGGACAATCGCGGAAGACGCCACAATCTCCGCATTAGGGGACTACCCGAATCGATCGATGCTGAACACCTAATCCCTGAGGTGACAGCGTTATTCAATAACCTACTAAACAGAAAACCATCTACTCCGATCGGTATGGAGCGCATTCATAGAGCCCTGCGCCCACGGGGAAAAGATGCCGACCCACCCAGAGATGTGGTATGTTGTGTAATTGACTACCGACTCAAGGAGGAAATCCTACACAAAGCCCGCGCTGCCAGCCCGCTGACACACAACGACGTGGATATACATCTGTTTCAAGATTTATCCACCATCACTTTACAGCGCCGCAGGGAACTACGCCCAGTCCTGGAAGTCCTAAGAGCTAATGCAATACCGTACCGTTGGAAGTTCCCCTTCGGTCTCTCTGCCACTGCCGCTGGCCGATCGGCGCTCCTCAGAGTTCCGGAGAACCTCTGCCACTTTTGCGACACACTGGGGATCCCCTTCACCGAAGCCCCAGACTGGTACGCCGGATTCCGGCTGCCCGCCGCCAGAAGACCTACACGCGAGGAAGAGACCATGGAGACGCAAGACGCTCAATCAAGCAGACGGCGCTCCCCATCGACACACCGAGACATGCTCCTGGCGCCAAGACGGGACCGCGGAATGAGCCAGATGTCAACATCGCTTCCCAGGAGAACCCGCCGAGACCGTTAGATGCCCGTATCATTGATATCTACTTCCCCCGCCTGCTCAGGTACCGGTTCGTGAATCCCCCTCCTCTTCCCCCCTGAGCCCTCGAACGCTAACTCTCCCGTATGTCCTCGGTAGTCAGGTTCGGCTACAACGCCACCGCATGTCGCTCGCCCCGATAGGCCCCCCTACCCAGTGATACCCCCATGTCCTGAAGCGCTGCTACTTACCCAAGATGATTGGACAGGCTGCCGTCTCCTGAGCCTAGATATCCCCCCCCCTATACATTTCTTGGCCCCGGAACACTGCCTATATGATGGGCGCAATAACACAGTCTCTCCCTAGGATTTCTATTTTTGTTTTTATTATTTGTTTTTATGTATGTTCGGTACAGCTTCAGCTCTGCACCCTCCGCCATTTTGATTGCCTCCGCGCCATTTGCGGCGATACCCCTTGTCAGCACTGCCGAGGAAATACTAACATGCTAACTTCCTGGACCTGATTTGGGAAACTGTAGACTCCTTACTCCTTGGAACTTGCCAGGCACCCTATGACTCTCATTCTCAGGTCCACTTTGGGGTTACCCCCTTGTCATTTGGGGAGACCCCCCTTTTTTTTTTTTTTTATTATTTGCAGAAGTGTATAACAATGTGCCCTTCAATTGATGGTTGCTCTATGCTATATACATAGGGCTGTCTATTGCCTGCATGCTATTTCCCATGGTTTATAGGTCTGTGTAAAACTATCACGATACCCCACCTACCTGCAATGTGCTGAACTGTCTCCAGTGACGACGAAATTGCCTTATATAATTAATTTCACTGTACAGCTCGGTCATGGGCCGGTGACATGTGATATTGCACGATTACACTACCTGCGTGGCATTTCTCCTCACTGGGACCGATCAATTTCTGCTGCCTTGCATAACTTAGGCTTACTACACCTACTTTTTAGGTTGCTCTATACTATGTACATGGGATTGCTTGTGTCCTAGATGCGAATATCCACTGTTTACGGGGGTGATTTTAACCATTATGGAACCCCACATATTTACAATATGCTGAGCTGACCCCAGTGAGGACAAACATGACGCGTTATATTAATAGTGTACTAATTTACGGAACAACTTGACCATAGGCTTATTGCATGCGATAATGCAAGAATATTTTATTTGCATGATTTTTCTCCTCACTGAGACCTACCGGTATGACCCGCCTTGCCAAACTGATGTCTACTCCACCTATAATATTGGCTGCTCTATGATATGTACATGAGAATGCTAATGATCTGTAGACTCTTACCATACTGTATACAGGTATGTCTATACTTATTACGGGTCACAAAATACTTGCAGTGTGCTGGGCTGGTTTCGGTGAGGGAGGAAATGTCATGTTAGATTAATTTCACTGGACAGCGCGGCCATAGGCCTATGACATGTGATATTGCACGAACTCTTTATTCACACGACGTTTCTCCTCACTGTGACTTGTCAGTTTAGACCCCCTAACTAAAAAAAAATAAAAAAAATAAGTACTCCACCTACGTCGCCCGTAATAGAGAGTAGACCTACGACACCCAAATTCTCTTGAATAAGGTGTGGAAGCTATATGCCGTGCTCCGGCGTTACCTCCTGTGCCATGATCTTTCCCCACTCCCGCTACTAGCCACGCTCTCATACCCTGTAAACCCCCCTAAGTGGAATGCTGCTCCACGCTCACCCCACTGACTGAATGCTTCGTAGGAACACACACTATGCCTACACATACCTTAGTTTTACGGTACAAATATCTGCTTGTTGTGCACATCATTAGCTTTTTATCCTCTGACAATTGCTTTATTTAATTATTTCTTTATTTTGTACTAATATAATGTACTATTTTGTTTCTGCCTACCTTCACGGTAAACTAGAATCCTATTGGCCCTGGAAGATCGGGTCCTGACTACCTTGTGGCTAACACCGATTTAGATTTGCATGGATTTAAGCTCACTACTGATGCCTTAGACATCCCCACTCACCTGCTCAGTGTTCCCACCTTCACTCCCAGGGTACCCCTTACATCTATTACCTTACTAGACCCTACAACAGACGACCCCTTTCCCCATTGCCTGGTCCTCAAGCTACTCGGGAACACCTCTCCTGCCATACTCCCCTCAACACTCCACACACAAGTGGCATTCTTCCTATACCGCTTACTGTACCTCGTATTCATGACATGATCCCTACCAGTATCCATCCTCCTCAGTTTCTTCTTTTTTGCACAATCCTATATCTCTCCGTCAGACGTGATGCATTATAGACACATCTCATTCCACTCTCTACCGAGATCAGACAACCCCAATTCAGTGGTCTCCTAACTATCCACTACTACTGTTAGTTTTATTCTCAACCACTGTACCGCCTTGGCTATTGCGGGACTTAGCTCGTGTAGGTCCCGGGGTCAGCAAGCTGGTACTTGCGACCCGCCATACCTACTCCTTCGCACACTGCTCGTTTACACGCGTACACCTACCTGTTTTCGTGCTTTGCTACCTCTTCCCCATCATTCTTTGACTCCTTCACACCTGTGATTGTCCAACTTGCTTCCCCCCTCCTCTGTGGACCTACTCATACCTAGCATAACCCGTCTCTGGTGACTCCGTCTCAGCCGAGCACTTGCTTCGATCACTGACACACGGTTACTCTACACGTCAATCCGACCTGCTGATTGCATTATGTCGTCTCTCCACACACAACCACAACCTCAAGGGAGGCCACCCAAACTAGCAATGACAGTTGTCTCTCTCAACACGCGGGGACTCAACACCCCCGAGAAGAGGTCCCAAGTACTTCTTTCCCTCCACAGACATAAGGCCAGTGTTGCCTTTTTGCAGGAAACCCATTTCAGGACCAACTCCGTTCCTAAACTTTCCAACGCACGCTTTTCCACATCCTACCATGCCACTAATCCTACTGCAAAGACCAAAGGCGTCTCTATCCTGATCGCAAAAAATTGCCCTCTCCAGGTTCGAGATACATACATTGATGAGGAGGCTCGATTCCTATTCATGAAGGGTGTGCTGTACGGCAAACCAGTTACTCTAGCTAATATATATGCTCCTAACACCGGGCAAGTCTCCTTCTTTACTAACACGCTACGCCAGCTTTCCGCGTTCCAAGAAGGAATGCTAATACTGGGAGGCGATTTCAATGTCCCCCTCAATCCCTCTCAAGACACCTCGACTGGTGCCTCCTCTATGCCTTACAGGGCACTTAGATCGATTAAGACACGCCTTCAGGAACTTTCGGTACACGACGCATGGCGCACACTCTACCCGAATGTCAAGGACTTCACGTTCTATTCAGCACCGCACAACCGTTATTCCAGACTAGACTACCTCTTTATCTCTCAGACTGATCTACCTATGTTGACCTCTGCCATGATACACCCTATGTATCTCTCGGACCACCATCCCATTTCTCTGACGATTGAAATGACACAGTCACCCCCGAGACACCATATTTGGAGACTAGACCCATCTCTCCTTACAGACGTCGCAATTTCGACTGCCATTACAAAACGTTTGGAGCTATATTTCCGAGAAAATGCCTCCCCGGAGATCTCCCCTATGATACTGTGGGAAGCCCATAAAAGTACCATACGTGGAGAACTCATTGCGATAGCTGCCAAAAGGAGAAGAGAAAGGAAGTCACACATTTCCGCTTTATCCAACACAATACAAAAACTGGAAAAAGCTCACAAACGTTCCCTAGCCATAGACTCCCTGCCTGACCTTATCCAAGCACGTACTGAGCTCCTAGACGCCTTAAATAAACAGATTAGGAGAAACTACATTCTGTCACAAAAAAACTTTTATGAGTACGGGAACAAGGCTGGTAAGCTCTTAGCTAGGGCTCTCAGAACTAAAAAAGCTTCAATGACTGTACACTCTATAACAAACTCCCAGGGACTTCCCACGGCGGTCAATGACCAGATAGCGAGCCAATTCGTTCGCTACTACTCACAGCTTTACAACCTACATCCCACCACCTCGCTCACTGAGGACGCAGCTCGTCGACAGCTCATCAGGGACTTTCTTACTAAATATAATATGCCACCTTTATCTGACGCTGAGACCAGTGACCTTAATCGACCTATCACGTGTTTATAAGTAGACGCAGTTCTCAAGCAACTGAAACCCGGCAAGAGCCCGGGCCCTGACGGCTTGACAACGGCGTACTATAAAACTTTCGCGGACATTCTGAAACCCCACTTTTTGAAGGCCTTCAATTCCATCTCTTCTTCTAACCCCCCACCCCGTGACCTATTGACAGCCCACATTACAGTCATACCCAAACCAAACAAAGATCCCACTTTAGTGACTAATTACCGGCCAATCTCCCTCCTTAATGTCGATCTGAAAATTTTTGCTAAAATTCTAGCCAATCGTCTCTTGCCACTCTTACCCAACCTGGTCTCGCTTGACCAGGTTGGGTTCATCCCGGGTAGAGAGGCAAGAGACAACACGACTAAAGCAATTAACCTACACCACTGGCTGACTTCATCGACACAACAGGGATTTTTTCTCTCACTTGATGCGGAGAAGGCATTCGACAGAGTGGCATGGGACTACATGGAGGAAGTTCTCAAAATGATCGGGATACGAGATCGTATGCTCCAATTCATCATGGCTCTCTATTCATCTCCCACCGCGAAGGTCCGAGTCAATGGCCACCTGTCGAATGCCTTCTCCATATCTAATGGCACCCGTAAGGGCTGTCCCTTGTCCCCATTAATATTTGTACTCACTCTTGAACCCCTTCTCCAACGCCTGCATGCCAACCCCGACATCAAAGGAGTGACTGTGTCTGATACCACCTACAAACTCTCTGCTTTCGCAGACGATATCCTTCTATTCCTCACTGAACCCCATGTCTCTCTACCCAACTTACTAGCAGATTTTAAAAATTTTCACACTCTCTCGAATCTCCTTATCAACTTCTCGAATTCAGAAGCACTTAATATCTCCTTACATCAGCATACCCTTTCACTTTGCCAAACTAATTACCCATTCAAATGGAACCGCGACACGATAACGTACTTGGGGATTGCACTCCCTTCCCGTCTATCTGACCTATATACCGCAAATTACGTCCCCATTCTTCAACGCATCCAAAAAGATCTAAAGGCGTGGTCCACTGGAGTCTTCTCATGGTTTGGCAGAGCTGCCATACTCAAAATGAACGTTCTTCCCAGACTATTATATGTCCTACAAACGATCCCGATAAAACTACCCCAGACCTTCTTTCACTCTTATCGCAAAATGAGCACTGACTTCCTCTGGGGCAAAGACAGACCTAGACTTAGTCTAGATAAGCTTTGCTTACCAAAGCTGAAAGGTGGGATAGGCCTTCCAGATGTTGCCAAATACCATTGGGCCTGTCAACTGACGAGGATTATTGACTGGAACATTCACAAACCATCAAAAGACTGGATTAACATTGAAAACAAATTCTCTACGGTCCCTATAGGCCAACTACCATGGATTGCCCCAGCAGTTGTACCCCGTCCCTGTAAAGCACACCCTTTAATTGCCAGTACTTTACACACATTTCAAAAATCCTGCCGGATCCAGCACATCTCGTCAATACGGAGTCCACTAACGCCTGTTCGGCACAATCCGGAATTCCCGGTGGGTATGTCAGACTCCTTCCTGGCTGCCTTCTGGCCCCATCCTACTGTTCAAGCTAGACATTTTTTTTCTAATGAAGCCTTTCTCCATATACCCAGACGGGAGAATGACCAATCTTGCCCGTATTGGACCTACTTCCAGATCCGACACTTTCTTACCGACCCTACCAAACGACCTGACTTTGGCAGACAACTTAAACCTTTTGAGACACTGTGTACCAAACAGGAACCGCAACGACACTTGATCTCGGAAATTTACTCAATGCTTTTTGCTGACAGTACCTCTAAGGCCAATGTCGCTACGCGGCAGTGGGAACGAGATCTATCTCTAGATCTCTCAGACGAAGATTGGGAACGTGTATTCACACATGTTCATAAAGGGACCATTAACGTTACAGCGCAAGAAAACGGCTTCAAAATACTCTCCAGGTGGTACAGGACCCCATCCAGACTCCACAAAATGACCCCAGCTATACCTCCTGACTGCTGGAGATGCTCTAACAGGGATGCCTCTCTCTTGCATATATGGTGGTCCTGTCCTCTACTACAACCATTCTGGCAGGAAGTGCACCGCCTCACCTCACAGATTACCACATACCAAATAGCCTTTACACCTGCACAAATGCTCCTACATCACTCCTCTATCCCTTTCAAACATTATCACCGTTCCCTTGTACTACATTTACTGAATGCAGCGAAACTGTGCATACCTGTGCTTTGGAAATCGCCTAATCCACCGACTATTGCGGATTGGCTTAGTCGCATTTCTAAAATCAAAGAAATGGAGAATTTGATTCACCAATCTAAGGATTCTCCCTCTAAATGCAATACCGTGTGGGCCTGCTGGCACCACTTTACCACCACGGATGAATACAGACATTTCCGATCTCCTTGTCCTCCCAGACCCCCGGACTCAAGGAGTCAGGACTAATATTTCAAATCTACCCCGACAGGTTCGCTTCAGCCCCTCCCCCTTTCCAGATATATGACACCTCTTGGCCTTTGGTGCTGGCTGCCCAAGGCTTTTTCCCTATAACGTGGGTCCACACCCTTTCCGTCCTTCCTCCCACCCCCGCTGCTTTCCGCAATGTCTTAACTTACCTTACTCCAGGTTTACCCGTGCCTTTCTACTGGCATACATCGGAGAATGCTTGTGGTCCGAGACCACATTCCCGGAATTGTTACAACCTCACTCCTATAAGTAAGGAAAGGGTATAGTGTTCACCCTCGTTTATTCCTTCGAGGTTTTTCTTGTTTGCCTAGCACTTAGTATTATGATAGTGTTTTACTGTAGCTTGTCTGTACTACTCGCTAATGAGGCCCCTGCCCTTCCATTATCGTCAGTTCGATAATTCTCGGTTGCAAGGCTTGTCCACACGAGCTACAATCCTGCCTTAGATATATTGCTTAGGAAATTTATCTGTTTTGCTTTACCTGCAATGTTTCAATCACTTGTTGTTTACTTGTAACATACACTACGCTGTAAGCATTGACTGTGTAAAACTGCTTGTTGTTATTACAATTTTCAATAAACCTTTCTTGGAAAAAAAAAGTATAAATTCATTGAGTGGCCAAGTTTTAGTATCTTGCTCAAATAGGAAGGATCCAGCCATCAGGACCCCCTGCTCGTGGGGAATGCTCGAATATAATGCTTCGATGTCAATCGCCACGAGCAGGGAGCCCGGAGGGATCTGGATCCCCTCCAAATGTTGCAGCAAGTCGGCAGTATCTTGAATGTAGGATGGGAGACTGCGAACATGGGGCATTAGGAATGCATCGACAAATTTACTGGCATTGTCAGTCAAAGAGCCTATTCCCGAGACAATTGGTCTCCTGGGAGGAACCCGTCCATTTTTGTGGGTTTTAGGAAGTGAATAAAATGTGTGGATGCGAGGGAATTTGGGAACCAGGAACTCGAAAGTGTCCTTGTCGATGAGGCCCAGATGAAAGGCCTCACCGCAAAGGACACCCAGTTCCTGGGTGAATGAGGAGGCTAGGGATGCAGTGATGGGGCAGTATCAGCTGCGATTGCCCAAAATTTTGAGGCACATCGCCTGGTACTGTTGGTGCGTCATCACCACAATATTGCCACCCTTGTCTGACTGCTTGATGACAATATCTGATCGACCCTGTAGGTTTTTAAGGGCCTGCATCTGTCTCTGATCTAAGTTAGAGTACCGAGATAGTCCAATTTCTTTTCTTTTTCCACAAAAGTCTTGTGGGCGATAGGCTCGTTGGACGCAGATTCAGCACCTGCGCTTGTAGCTTAATAACCCCTTCTTTCTACAAAGATAAAAGATGGGTGGAAATGGAAAGTACAATAAGTAAGACAGTTTTGGGGAAAATAATATGAATTCCCACACAAAAAGCACTAGAGATTTGATAAATAAAAAAATAAATTGGAGATATAATTCCCCATGTATCCCACTTAAAGACACTGATTATTTTCCACTGGGGAAAGGTAGTCTCTTTGGAAACTGCATTAAGATAGAGAATGCACATTTTCAGGAGTTAAAACAAAGAAAAAGACTTGATGGTAATAGATGAGTGGCGGTATTTCTATTTGAAACACTTCTTTGAGTCCCTCCCCCAACCAGTGCGGTCAGCGGATAATTTGCTCCAGATGGAGAAACTGTGTCTGGCCACAGCAAAAAGGAAGGGGATTTCTACAATATATAAAACCTTGTTGAAGGGAAGTGGGATGGGAAAACCGCCATACATCAGTAAATGGGAAGAGGAATTAGGAACACAGGTGAATGATACTGAGATAAGTAAGATTTTGAGAATGGCATATGTAACAGCAATTGAGAGTAACACGAGGGAAATTTGTTTTAAAAGTTTAGCACGCATCGTCCCTTCGGGAGGCCATGGCAGTCATCACAAAATTTGGAGCTTATTCAGGGCTGGTAATTAATTGGAATAAATCCTCAATAATGATGTTGGAATCCCCATCAGACATCCAGGACAACACACTCCAAAATATACCAGTGGTCACCTCCTTCAAATACCTAGGCGTGATTGTTACCCCCCAACCTAGGGATTATGTCACTCTTAACTTATCACCATTGTTGGGCAGAATAAGAGATAAAACTAAAATTTGGTCAAAACTGAAAATGTCATTAGTGGGAAGAGTGAACCTCATAAAATGTTTTTCATGCCCCAGCTCCTTTACATACTGCATAATACGCCCATGGTTGTCCCACTTAAAACTTTCCAAATCATAAATTTATTATACAGATCTTTTATTTGGCTTAATAAGCTCAGGCTCGAGCAACTACAAAAACCCAGAGAGGGGGGGATTGGCTATGCCCAACCCCTGGTTATATTACCTGGCAGCTCAGCTGCAACATATTGCTCAGGCCTTGCCCGTGGAGTCGGTGGACTTGGCGGGGAGGGCGGACCCAACCATGACCCTGCTACGACACGTCACAGGAGTAAAAAATGTGGCCATGGGGCTTGAGGCACTTTCCTACGCTAAGTCCAATAAACTTTTTCCCACCTATGTGTTAATGCAGAAGGTATGGAATAAGGCCAGGCAGCTGCAGGACATTAAGGTATTTACAGGTTTTAGCCCCATGTGGGAAAATTGGCCATTACGAGGAAATTCGATCATTGCTGTGTGGACCAAGATGGAAGCAGTGTGGCATTACACTCATGGTTCATATATTTTCAGACGGCAAATTGAACTAATTTGCTTCCCTACAGGCTAAATTCAGCCTTCCACGGTCTATGTATTACCCATACATGCAATTGCAACACACGGTCAGGGCTCAGTCTGAGGGAACTTTGTGGATACAATCTCCGGGCCCCCATTTTTCAATACATGACAGAGGTCTCTAATTTCAAGGGATTCATATCTCAGTGCTATGCCATGCTTTCATCCATACACCTGGAGGGCTTCCCAACCGGG